>JBBDGP010003093.1:0-320000 GCA_037952835.1 Lithobates septentrionalis | reverse complement strand
ACTACTGCACGCGGGGCCAGGGGTGCCTTAAAAAAAAAAAGGTATTATTCTTTTTATTGCATTTTTTTTTTTACCTTTACACTGTCCCTTTAAAAAAAAATTTTTTTCTTAATCACATTTCTTTTGCTATCGCAAGGAATGTAAACATCCCTTGCGATAACAATACAGCATGACAGGTGCTCTTTATGGAGAGATCTGGGGGTCTAAAAGATCCCAAATCTCTTCTTTACCCTTAAAAGCAAAAGCTAAAAATTTTTTTAAAGAAAGTATCTTTTGCTTTAAGGAAAAAAAAAGGCATAGAGATAAGCGGTAGCCATCTTGCCATCGCTTATCTCTATGGGAAGAAACTGTCGGCGCCGGATGGTTCCCGGGCTCAGCAATCAGTAACGAAAGCCTGGGAAACACCGGAAAGCCCTGCGGGTGGGTGGGAACCTTGAAACAACCGCCGGCCTTCGAGGGACCAATCGCAAAGATGTAGGGAGCCTGCTGGATCTTATTCCTCTACCCTGGACCTAATGAGCAATTAACCCATTTTTTTTTCCTGCTTGGTGTGGGTTTAAAGCCAATGTAAACCTCAAATATGAACAAAGCTCATCCCTCTATAGTGTGTACTTGTCTCAATCCAGAGCACTAAGCGTCATTTCTGTCTGCTGCCTCCTTCCTCCGCTATCTGCACGAGTCACTTATGACAGGTTTTTCCCAGAGAAAAATGGCGGCAGGGGAGGGAGCTCCAGCATACACTAGAGCTGCACGATTCTGGATAAAATGCTTAGAATAAAGATCACGATTCTCGCGGCGTAACATCCTCTTTCACATTATACAAAAAAATTGGGCTAACTTTACTGTTTCATTTTTTTTTTATTCATTAAAGTGTATTTTAAAAAAAAAATGTGTTTGAAATACCGCTGCACAAATACAGTGCGACATAAAATATTGCAACAACCGCCATTTTATTCTCTAGAGTCTCTGTTAAAAATATATTAAAAAAAAAAAAAATATATATATATATATATATATATATATAATCTTTGGGGGTTCTAAGTATATTTCTAGCAAAATATACTGATTTTAACTTGCAAGCAACAAGTGTCAGAAAAAGGTTTAATCTTTAAATGGTTAAACTGACCTCATTTACAGACTGAAGTTTATCCCTTTTATCTAAAAGAACTAAACAGAGGACTCTCTGCACTGAATGGAGGAAATGCTGTTTTAAAAGCGTGAGGGGGGGTACAATCATGATTTCGATTCTTTAAGGATTAATCGTGCAGCACTAACACACACCCTGTGATTGACAGCCTCAGCTCCTGTGTGCTGTGTGAAGGGGGGGTGTGTCTCTTCTCTCCAATCAGCTCTCAGAGCTCTCCTCACTGACCTCTGCAGAGTGTAATTTTAGCTCCCTGCCCCCTCTTTTTCCCCTGAAAGCTCAGACAAGCTTTATAAATTCTAAACAGATGTAGAGAAAAGTAAACTGTAGATAACCAGGTACAACTTATGTAGGAGGATTTGTATCATATAAATCCTGCATTATAATAACAATTATAATAATAATCTCTGTGTATTACCTGAGGCCAGTCTCTTCATTTACAACCACTTTAAGGCTGCCATAGACAGCTTGATTTTCTCTTGTTCAGTCTGCATCAAGAACCATCCTAAATTTGTCTATAGGGATCTTCAAAGCAGCCATTCTTTCCTATAGGTATATAGGTATATTGTATATTCTCTATCAACCTCACCAACCAGTTCATTAACACCTGAATACAATTGGGCTCCTATTCATTCTGGTCCCCCCCACCACTATCGCTTGCTTACATAAACTTCCCTTGAAAGTGTTTATTTTTTTAAACAAATAACTATATTTCACTGTAAAGAAGAATTATGCAGCATCTGATCATTCATGTAAAGTAGAAATGGGCCGGTTATGTGATAGAAATTGATATCTGGCAGCACCGCTGGTATAATACTCCCAGCAGTGGTGTCGTCGCCCCCCCCTCTCTTGTGCAAGTTGAGTTCGAAAAACATAAGGACTTGAAACGGGAGGGTGGAGGATTTTCTGTGTAAGCTAATCAGTATTATGTTTCTAATCCTCGGACTTAAACTAAGCTGGCATTTAATCTCTGGGGGATCGCTGGAGTTATTTTATCTAACTGGATCGGCCTCAGTATTTAATGAATCTATTATTCCCTGGAGATGGAGTTTGGAAACTGGAAAGTGAGCACTGGGGAATGACTCAGACTTTAATCATACAGCTTGACTTTCGCTACATGAATGCATGGGAGGGCGAGACGGGGAAAGTAGACAACAGTTACGCCATGAGAAAGAGGGGAGAAAAAGGAGACGTTCACTAAAAATGCCCATACTTGTGTTTGTATGTTCTAACCTGTGGCTCTATGAGTGCACCTTCCAGATGATAGCCCAGTAGACGTTGTATGAGGGAATCAGATCACTGAGTCATGCTTGTAACTGTCAGCCTTGCAATGCCTCATGGGACTTGTAGTTTCAGCAGCAGCTGAAGGGCCACAGGTTGAGCACCCATAGGCTAAGGCATTCCACACCCTGCAGCTGCACATATACAAAGCCCCTTCTGTACCTGCACGCTGTTTGTAGGCAGGTGCAGTTTACTTTCTCAACTTCAGGTGGCGCTCTTCTCCAGCTGGAGAGGAAGTCAAGAGGAACATGGTTCCTCTATGGCTTCCTGGGTCACTGAGGAAGCTATTCGATTGGATGTTGCGCCCCATGTGACTCTAGCAGCCATCTTGGGTCAGGCAGAGTCTAATTAAGACCCTGGCTCCCAGGCTTGGTGCACATTTTTGCAAGTGGGGAGAGAAGGGACAGGTACCCTACTTGGTAGGGACAGAACTAGCAGTAGAGAAAGGTTCCTGATGAGGGAAAGCATAGGGCTTGCAACTCTTATGGACATCTTCCTGCTTGGGCACGAGACAGCCAGGCCGCATTCGGCCCCTTTTAAAAGATGCTATCAGTTCGACTGAAACCTGCTCCCGACATGCTGTTGGGCCTGTAGGTGTTCCTGGTTGGGCTGTCTTATTGTGAACTGTCTTCGCGTTATTTCAATACCAGTGTATTGGACTGTGTGTGTTGTTGCCACACCTCACTGTATCCCACGTACACGTGGTGCAGGGAATGCCTCAGCTGTTTACCATTGGCTCTGTACAGTGACGGCTTCCTGGTGGGATAGGTTTGCATCCCTTTCCAGCCTTATCCAGATCAACTACTCCTGATTGTAGGTCTTTAGAGAGCTCCTTTTGCAAGGCATGGTTCCCATCAGCTGATGCTTCTTATGAACAGCAATCCTAAAATTTTTGAGTGTCTTTTATCAATCGAAGTAACCACACTTCCAAACTAATTTCATTAATTGGACTCCCGGTGAGAAAGCTACTGACTCCAATTAGCTTTTGTTCATGATTTTTGATCACGTTTTTAAATAATAGACTGCCAAATGGACAAAATTTTAATGTTTTAAATTAAAAACTTTTTTTAAAACATATATATATATATATATTTTTAAAATTAAATCTTTTTAAAGGTGTTAAAGGGTGTTGACTCCCAAGAGTCAAGCCGACCCGGTCAAGATGAATGGGAGGCAATTCTTTGGGTTTTATAGCATTAGGTATTTTGTGAAAGGCTCCCCCATCTTTAGAAAGTTTATTATCAATCTAGTACCTAGTAGGAATTAATTTTAGTTTTTTTCTTGTAGTATGTGAGGCAATTGGCCATAAGTTTGGAGTAAAGGCGGATATCAATATTGGTGAGGGAGATAGGACAGTATCCACTGCATCAGGAGGGGTCCTTTCCCAGTTTAGTCAGTACTGCAATGCAGTGTTTCTCAATCTTTTTTCCTTCGAGGCACCCTTTAAAATTATGGACAGCCTCAAGGCACCCCATTCCAAAATGTAAAAAACTATTCTAATAGCTTTACACATTGCAGCAGCATCCACACGTAAGACACCCAACGTTAGAGGTGATTTATTCTTCCAAATCCAATACACTTTTGCACACTGGTACTGACCGGTATACCAATGTTTCTCTTCTCCCTTAAAGCGGAGTTCCATCTGCCCCTTTAAAAATTAAGAGTCAGCAAGGGAGGGGAGTCCTAGACAGTCTTTCTTGCAACATCGCTGGATCTAGATGGGCCTCAGGTAAATATTAGGGGGGCTGAGGGGGGGGGGGGCTGAGGGGGGGGGCTGCGCATAGAAGGCTTTTTATCTTAAAGCTCTTAAAAAAAAAACATTTTTTTTTTGGATGAATATCTTTATTTTAAAAATCTTATTAATAGCACTCACGTTTTTCTTTTCAATCGCCGCTCGATTGCCGATTTAATAGAGGAAGATATGTTTTATTCCTCGTTCTTGGCAATTTCCATCTTGCTTTCGGGCATGTGAAGCCCACAAGCACTATCTTCCGGGATCTGGTGCAGCTGAGCGACCAGCATGCACCGCCCGTTCTCGCGCATTCACAGTATGTACGGCTCGCAGCGCCGTACACTTCTGACGTTGCCATCACAATGGGCGGCGGCGTCGGAAGTGCCTGCCCCGTTGCGATGGCAACGAAGCCCTCGGCTCCTGTTGCCCACTGACTCCTGGGAAATGATGATAGGCGCCGAGGGAAATGGCGCCAGGGAGAGGAAGAGGTAGATTACAAGGCACCCCTTAGCAACAGACATGAAAAAGTGAGTAAAAAAAAAAAAAATGTTTTCCAAATGTTGTTTCTTAGGTTTAATGCTGCTGAATAATGCAAAATTAATTGTATGAGTGGAACTCCGCTTTAATGCATAAAGATTAAAAAACGTCTGCCTTTACAACTACTTTAAGGTAATGCTGCAGATTGCAAGTGCAGTGCAAAATGTTTGAACACAGTGCAGGAAACAGGCACAGAATGCGGGTTTACTGCACTATGTTCTTGTGTGAACTGGCCCTAAGTCTGAGATCCTGAGCTTTCAGTGCGGCTCGATCTCTCAGACTCTGGAGCATGCACTCCTAGTCATCAAATTGAATAAATTGAACATTCTCACTGCACAGGAACATGTTTCCTAGAACATACAGTAAATCTACAGCTTTCGGGTATGTGGTGGAAAATTTCAACACAAATTTAAAGGATAAGTCCACCTAACACTAAAATCTCTACATCTACAGACATCCACGATCTAACTCTATCCTATCTAACCCTGTAAAGAAGAAAGCGCTATACATACCTTTTTTGAAGACGATCTGGTCCGGTCTCCAGCGGCAGAAGCTCTGCAGAGGACACGGCCGACAACGGATGTGAAATGAATGGGGAGTGACGTCACCCGTAGACTTACTATGGGGCTTCGATTGTCTGCTGTGTCCTCTGCACCCGCCTACACAGCGAAGCCACAGATGACAGCTCAGCGTGGGATCGGGTCGGAATCGGCTTTAGAAAAGATATGTATAGCGATTTCAAATTTACAGGTTTATATAGGTTAGTGTTAGATCGTGGATGTTTGTAGATTTACAGATTTTAGTGTTAAAGGGGTTGTAAACCCTTGTTTATTTTTTTTTATAACAAACATGTCATACTTACCTCCACTGTGCAGAGTGGCCCCAGTCCTCCTCTTCTGGGGTCCCCCGGTGATGCTGGTAGCTCCTCCCTGTATTGAGTGCCCACGTTGGAGAAGGCTCTCCTAAGGTGGACACCCGTGCGGGTGCGCTCCCGAGTCCCACTTCTGTGTCCATTCACACAGAATGCAGGACTCGGCCCCGCCCCCACGGCGCCCGCGTCATTGGATATGATTGACAGCAGCGGGAACCAATGGCTGCTCTGCTATCAATCTATCCAATCAAGAGCCGAGACAACGGGCAGAGAGGTGGAGCGCGTCTCCGCCGTGGGAACGAACGGGCTCAGGTGAGTAAAACGGGGGGGGGAGAGCTGGGGGGCTGGTCAGTGTCAGAAGTTTGGATGCATTAAGGTGAAAAAACACGACAACCCCTTTAAGGTGGACTTATCCTTTAACTAGGTGTTTTTGCATAACAACTGGTTAGGGACTGCAGCTTCTGTTCACATGATTCTGTGCTGAATATATGACCTGCATTTTTGGCACCTTTGAAGTCTGACATACCAAAAAAACATTGGAGTTTTAGGTAGCGGCCAGGTGATGAAGAAAAGGGCCAGGATAAAAACGACAGCCATTCGGCGGGTTGACTGCGTTCTGTGAGTCCGTGACAATTCAGCGTTTTCACATCTGCCAAGGGAGCGTCCATGTGTAACCCAAAAAAAACGAAAAACATGAGATTCCTCTAAATGGAAAAGGTTCCATTTAAAACATCTTGTTCTTTTGTTTTCAGCCTCCTTCTCTCGTTCGAGGGTGCGTCATAAACAGCATGCGCCGTCGCGGTGAATCCTGTTCTACACACATCACTGTGCCCGGCCTCTGACTCCTGACAAGGGTGTGAAGATTTCCCTGCGGGAGCTGTGAGACAGACCAGCAGGTGATTTGATAAGAAAGGGGAGAAGAATCACCGGCGCGCACTCATTCACCAGCTGGGGGGGGGGGGGGGGGAGAGGAAGTGTCCGGGAGCAGGTACCGCGTGTCACCCTGTGATGTGTGCGTTCATTATATCCTTCCACCCAGACTTCATTACTCGCCTCCTATCTTGTGCCATTAAGATATCATGTCCATTTCGCTGGCAGTTCAATTATGTCTGGGTACCAGTCACTCTTTTATTCATAGGCCTGTCTCTGGGAGGCCTGTCACTCGAATCCCTCCTTATAAAGCTTCGATGATATCGCTTGGCGGATGAGGCGTACAAAGACCCCCGGGCCCGGCCTGGCCTGACAAATACGCCCGCTTATTATTAACCAAGCGATCATTCCGATCCATTAACACCACATACATCAAAGGCCTTCAGTGGGTATTATTACTCTCATCTGTCTTTTCATAAACAATTATCTGACGGGGACCAGGGAGAAGTAATGTTCAGCTTGGAATCTTTCTATCTCTCGTCTGGGAATAATATATATATATATATATATATATATATATATATATATACAGTAGGGATGCATCGATACTTTTTTTTACTCGTCGATATCATTCACCGATACCTACCGAAACTGTTTTGTGTACAGTTCAGCTGTCAGCAATGGTACAAAGCATTGAAAAGTTACTTACAAATTAAATACTCTTTTTTTTTTTTGCGTTTTTTTTCAATGTGAAACGTGTAAATATATTAAAGGTGTAAAAATATTAACGAACAAAGCAAACAATTTTTCTTTTTTTAATTATTAGAAGTTTATAAAATAGAAGTGAACCAAAAAAAAAAAAAATTAGCAGGAAAATAATAATTAAATGGCGTAGGAGAATAAGGAGTTAATTAAGGCTGATTAGAGTAAATTAAGGGTCAATAAGGGATTGAGGCTAGGTTCACACTGCTGAAGTGCGAATTTAGCGCGATTTTGATCCGATTGCGTTGCGAATTTGCATTGCGAATTGTATATGTGTTCTTGCGATTCTACAGCAAATTTTGCAGTCTATAGAGCTGAGTTCGCATCGCACACGGATCAAACTCGCACAGGACCTTTTTTTCACGCAGGTTATATTTGCAACGCGTCGATGTGAACGGCACTAATGTTAATCTATGTAATTTAAATGACTTGCGAATTTGAGCGATCGCAACGGCTCAAATTCGCAATAGAATTCGCAGCAGTGTGAACCTAGCCTAAAACAGAGACACATTTAAGAAAAAAACTAAAAAATTAAATTTTTTTTGCTTGACAGGTTGCTTTAAACTGACTTCATCTGCAGATTAAAGTTTATCCCTTTGATCTGGAGATGAAGAAACAGAAGGATACAAAAAGAAACAATTTTTTTTTTATCTTAGTGTTTCAGCGGCTGAGCAATGTTGTTGATAAACATTCAAATTGGAGACGGCTCCAATTTCCGGGACTTCGTTTACACTTCAGCTGTCAACAGGGGAACCCCACTGACAGCTGAATGAGTCATCGTTGAGTCATCGGTTGTTAAGGACACAGCGACCCCGCTCCTTAACAACCGATAATTGGCGGCTTTTTTTTTTTTTTTACATTTCAGCTGTCAGTGGGGGGAATCCCACTGGCAGCTGAAAGAACCAAGCCTGAAAGTATCGGTTTCAGGTATTGGAGCATTTGCACGAGTACTGATACTCATGCAAATGCCTAGTATCGGCACTGATACCAGTGTCGGTGCAACCCTAAAATACAGTATGACAGATGTTATCCTAACTCAGTTATAGCCTTTAGTAGATTTGGTGATTTTTATGTTTGTTATATATTCAAGTGTATGTCTGGGCAAAAAAAATATACATATTTTATATATATATATATATAAACATACACTATATATATATATATATATTTACTTTGTCCCTCCAGTACAGGCACAGCTTCACTGAACCCTGAGCACCTTTGTCGGTCCTTATTGCTGGACTACAGAACAATAAAGGGTCTTTTTAAAGGGGCATATACCAGCTCCTTTTCACCTGATTGATATATATATATATATAGCTTCTATGTTCTGATTGGCGGGGTCTTTTTCCCTGTGTGGTGGCTGCGGTCCTCTAATCCTGGGAACGAGCTACATGTAATGCAAACTTTTATAGCAGAGAGATATGCCAGTTCTCCCTGAGGAAGTGGGCTTTTTCCTGGGAAACATGTCAGAGATGAAGATATGTATCTGAGATCCCAACATGGGATATAGTCATCAATTACTGACATGATATGTAAATGCATTTGTTTTGAAAAAATATCTGGGACCTTAAATTGTAAGCTCATTGGGGGCAGGGACTGATGTGAATGTATAATATACAGTATGTAAAGTGCTGCGTAAATTGACGGCTCTATTAAAGTACCTGTAATAAATAAATAAATAAAATAAGGAGATGTAGTTCTAGGAGCATGCCTATATCAACAGGAACAGAGTTCCCAGCAGGTGCTTCAGGAACCATTTTAAAAGCCCGATGATGAGGTCACAGGAACAAGGTAAAAGAAAAAGTAATAATGGGGCATGCTCTATATGGGGAGAGGGAGTTTTTATGGTAAGTATGGGACTAGACATACCCTTTAACTTAAATGGTATGTGCATAACTAAGTATGTAATAACAGTTCTTAGTGCATTCCTGGGTAGTGATGCTTTGGTCTATGCTGGGCCACCACTACCCCCTCTTCAGGTTTGCTTTTTCTACATCCTGAATATGAAGAGTCTCGGTGATGTCACTGGTCTCTAGTGATGGATAGGCTGTGTTCTCATGAATATGAAGGGTCTCGGTGATGTCACTGGTCTCTAGTGATTGGATAGGCTGTGTTCTCATGAATATGAAGGGTCTCGGTGATGTCACTGGTCTCTAGTGAATGGATAGGCTGTGTTCTCATGAATATGAAGGGTCGTGGTAATGTCACTGGTCTCTAGTGAACGGATTGTATGTGTTCTCATGAATATGAAGGGTCTCGGTGATGTCACTGGTCTCTAGTGATTGGATAGGCTGTGTTCTCATGAATATGAAGGGTCTCGGTGATGTCACTGGTCTCTAGTGAATGGATAGGCTGTGTTCTCATGAATATGAAGGGTCTCAGTGATGTCACTGGTCTCTAGTGAATGGATAGGCTGTGTTCTCATGAATATGAAGGGTCTCAGTGATGTCACTGGTCTCTAGTGAATGGATAGGCTGTGTTGAATATGAAGGGTCGTGGTAATGTCACTGGTCTCTAGTGAACGGATTGGATGTGTTCTCATGAATATGAAGGGTCTCGGTGATGTCACTGGTCTCTAGTGAAGGATAGGCTGTGTTCTCATGAATATGAAGGGTCTCGGTGATGTCACTGGTCTCTAGTGAACGGATTAGATGTGTTCTCATGAATATGAAGGGTCTCTGTGATGTCACTGGTCTCTAGTGATGGATAGGCTGTGTTCTCATGAATATGAAGGGTCTCGGTGATGTCACTGGTCTCTAGTGATTGGATAGGCTGTGTTCTCATGAATATGAAGGGTCTCGGTGATGTCACTGGTCTCTAGTGAAGGATAGGCTGTGTTCTCATGAATATGAAGGGTCTCTGTGATGTCACTGGTCTCTAGTGATGGATAGGCTGTGTTCTCATGAATATGAAGGGTCTCGGTGATGTCACTGGTCTCTAGTGAAGGATAGGCTGTGTTCTCATGAATATGAAGGGTCGTGGTAATGTCACTGGTCTCTAGTGAACGGATTAGATGTGATCTCATGAATATGAAGGGTCGTGGTAATGTCACTGGTCTCTAGTGATTGGATAGGCTGTGTTCTCATGAATATGAAGGGTCTCGGTGATGTCACTGGTCTTTAGTGAACGGATTGGATGTGTTCTCATGAATATGAAGGGTCTCGGTGATGTCACTGGTCTCTAGTGAACGGATTGGATGTGTTCTTATGAATATGAAGACTCTCGGTGATGTCACTGGTCTCTGGTGAGTGTGAAGACTGTGTATTGTATGGATATGCTGTGTTATTATAAATACAAAGGGGTTGATTTACTAAAGGCAAATAAACTGTGTACTTTGCAAAGTGTAGTTGCTTCAGAGCTTAGTTAATGAGGTAAATCTTCACTTGCAAAGAATACCCAATCACACGCAAGGACAATAAAAAAAAAAAACAGCATTTTTGCTTGCACATGATTGGATGATGGAAGTCAGCATACTTAAGCTCTGGAGCAACTAAAGGCACATAGCACAATCTATTTGCCTTTAGTAAATCAATCCCAAAATGTCTCGGTGATGTCACTTGTCTCTAGTAAATAAACAGAATGCATTCCCATAAATTCAGAGCTGTCATTTTGAAACTTTATAATTTGGCTGATGCTTCTTTGACAAAAGGTCTTACTCCCCAACCCCCCAAACTCTGAACTTCCAGATGACATTTCTGCACCCCAAGTTTGAAAATGATGCAAGGATTCTGTTTGGTTGTTAGAGGCTACATAAGATAAATTTTCCTTTTCACGCTTTTTTTTTCTTCTAACCATCAGCCCTGCTTTAAGTATTGCACATGTGGGAAGACAGAAAAAAGACGTTCTTAGCAAAAGTGAGCAAAAAAAACTTTGAAAAACGACCCCATAATCCTCAGCGTATTTGGTTTGATAGATCGCTTGACATAAGCATGTGGGAAGCCATATATTTTCCTGCTCAGCCTAAGGTGAAAGTCTCCGCTTTATCACGAGTGGAGAGGTGAAATATATTGCCAAATAAAAAGGATCACCTTCCTGGATGGTTTTAGATGCAGCCTTCCTGTTGCTGTGAAAGCTTTCCATCAGAGAGATAATGGTGACCGCAGGAGGGGAGGACATCTCTGGAGTGTTATCTCTGTGAGAGATGAGGCTTGGGTGAAGCTCTGTGACTTTCATATTACTGCGGAGGGGAAAAGGGTCACAAACTGATTGCAGTTTATTGAGCGTTGGGTGTAAAATGGGGAAAAACACTTGGGCTTAAAATATAGCTAAAGCCAAATATATATATATATATATATATATATATATATATATATTTTTTTTTTTTTTTACATTTTGGATAGCAAATGGATAAAACTGCTGATAGACTTGCACCCCTCCCAACATTTTGATATGGGAATGAGGGACACCTACTAGCAAATGTATGTAGGCATAGGACACGCCCCCCTGCCACGCCCCTTTAAAAAGGTTATTTCAATCCACAAGTGCTTTTTTCACCACTAATATTTCTTTATATTGGCTTTTAAAATTGACAAATGCAGCAATTTAGAAATTGGATGAAAGGTTTAGCGCTGGGAAACACTTTTTGAAAAATAAAAAGTGCATTTTATACACAACTATATATAGATCAGACCAAAAAGAGGGACAGAGGGACATTGCTCCAAATCAGGGACAGTTGGAAGCTATGGACTTGTTTTGCCACTAGTGCCCCTTTTAAAAGATTTCCCTTTACTTCCTGTTGTGCAAACAGAAAACAAAAAATTAGACCCTGCACTTGCTCAGTGATTTAGCAACTAAAACACAACATACAGAATATTTTGCTCAAAGTAACAAGTATATCAAAGTGTAGCGCTTTAGTGCCAAATAACCATAGAAACAAAAAATATTTTTTCATATAGATGAGATTATATTGCCAACCAGCAATGGAGGAGGGACCTTTAAAGTCGGTGGTGATGGAACTCCAGAGACATTGAGGCTTTAAGAGGGTCTTCTCCTTATAAGTGATTATCCATCTCGAGGAAATGGCCCGTGAAAAATAAAAAGGGGCCACATAGCGTAATTCCGTAAGTAGAAAACATTTATTGATAAAAAGTAAAACACTTACATTTAGTGCAGTAAAAAAGCGCTTTGTATAAAATCGTGGCGGCAGTGGAGTCCTCCCAACGCGTTTCGTCTGTGGATAAAGCAGAAAGTGAGATGGCATCTCACCAAAGTGAGATAAATCCCCTCTAATGCCGCGTACACACGAGCGGATTTCTCGTCGGAAAAAGATATGGCGGCTTTTCCGACGGGATTCCGCTCAAGTTTGCCTTGCATACACACGGTCACGCAAAAGTTCGCTGAAATTACAACCGTCAAGAGCGTGGTGGCGTACAACACTACGGCGAGCCGAGAAAATGAAGTTCAATGCTTCCGAGCATGCGTTGAATTGTTTCCGAGCACGCGTAGGGATTTTGCGCGTCGGAATTGCATACAGACGATCGAATTTTCGGAACTTTTCCAGACCGAAAAATTGGGAACATGCTCTAAATCTTTTGCTGGCTGGAATTCGACCAGCAAAAGTCCTATGGAGCGTACACACGGTCGCATTTTCCGACGAAAAACTCTCATCTGTCTTTTGCGGGCCGAAATTCCGATCGTGTGTACGCGGCATTAGACAGTTCTCAGCAAGTATCCCCATTGATTTTGTCTCTGTTCCGATGACAACTCAAAATGTTGGAATTTCTCGTTATTTTTAGTCTTGGTAAAAATAATCACCAGTGGGGACAAAGACAGCAATTAAACCTGAAAGAGGTTCTCATCATTCTATCCAAAACGGGAAAAAAAAATTCTGACAAAATGTATGTTATTTGGAGATTCAGAGGTGTCCAAATCATTGAATCACAATCGTAATGAATTTCAACTAATTCCGAAATAAATTTAATTGAAACAAAATTAATTGATTTCATTCAGATCCAAAATAATGTAATGCCGTAACGAATGATCCAAATTGATTTGGATCCATTTTGTTTTTATGTTGCATTAACATTTTTTCAGTATTACAAAATAGGCTTTACAATACAAAAGGGAGACAATACAGTTATAATACAATAAAATACAAGAGCATTAAGAGGGCCCTGCTCAGAAGAGCTTACAATCTAATAGGGTGGGGCAGGTGGTACAAAAGGTGGTAACTGTGGGGAATGAGCTGATGGAAATGATAGGAGATTAGTCGGAGGCTATTTTATTGGTTGGTGCTTAAAGAATTGGTTCACCTTTTCACAAAAAGGTAAAGGAACTAACCCATAACACCCTCCCCACCCATCTTGTTTTTTGCTGTATGTGCCTTATAGGATCTCCCATCTTCCATTGCCCTTTCCAACTAGTATAATGGTCCGACACTTTAAAACCCGGGTGCCCAACCTGCGACCTAAGGGCCACATGTGGCCCTTTGATGTACAATGCGTGGCCCTCAGGCTTCAGCAGTCTGTAGTGGGAATATTGATAAGGGTAATAGCATTGATCTCTACCAGCCTCATGTAACGTGTTCCCAATTTTTTATTGTCTTTTACTGTTCTCACTCCCTGACCCTCATTTCCTCTATTAGGTCTGCTATCTCTGACAGTCCTCTGAAGGTCCTTTGGTGATGTCAGGGGCCACATGAGAGGCCCCCTTTAGCTCATAATCTGACAACCACTAAAACATTATTGAACAGCACCAGAGACTGTGTAATCGCATAACGTGAGCAATGCCGAGTCGCCATTGGTTAGCCCTGGCCATACAACCACACTGACAAATAAAAGTACCTTTTTTGAGTCTCCTTTCTTTTGGGATGGTGTCCCAGAATAAAGAAGAGATTCTCATTGGTCAGCGCAGTGCTGACCAATAAGCATTTGCCATTTCAAACAATAGGCTGCTATACAGTGTCCAGCTTTGTTTAGTGAAGTTTTCAAGTGCCAGACCTTTATACCCGTGAGCAAGGTGCAGCATGGTGTTGTGGGCGGTGAGCACTATAGGGGCAGATTTATCTAAAACTCGAGCACTCAGAATCTGGTGCAGCTGTGCATAGTAAGCCAATCGGCTTCTAAATGCAGCTTGTTCCATTAAGATTGACAATAGAACCTGGAAGCTGATTGGTTTCTGTGCAGAGCTGCGCCAGATTTTGCGCTCTTCAGCTATAGAAAAATTCCTCCAAAAATCCAAAATAGGCAAGAGCAATATACTGTAGAAAGGTTCAACACAATACAACTAGACCTGGTGGGTAGGCACGACCGTCCGGAGCCACATATCAACTGTAAATGCGGTCTGTAGACTTGAAAGATGCTGATGAGATAGACACTTTAGGGAGGAGATTCCCAACAGGTGGTAAAAAGAATTTTTCCTCCCCATAAACTAGTAAAAAGGGAAATATGCTGACAGCATCTGCAACGAGGAGCGGAATGCGGCCTGGCTGGTCCACACCCAAGGGGGAGACGCCCTGAAGGGAGGTCGATTGTATTCCCTGCACTGTCCCTCCTCCTTTCTTTATCTCTAAGCACTGTCCCTGCCAGACGGGGAACCTGTCCCTCCACTAGCCACTGGCATAAAGCACGTCAAATTCTTGAGCCAGAGTCTTAAATGGACTCTGCCTGACCCATAGATGGCTGCCAAAGTCACGTGGGGCACCAGCGTCCAATTGGACAGCTGTCTCCCTGTGACTGCAGCAAGCCATAAAGAAACCAAGTTCCTCAGAACTTCCTTCCCTTTCTGCATTTCTGTTCCGGTCGAGCGCCACCTACAGTGGGGAGTACAAACTGCACCTGCCTACATACCAGCTGCAGAGGATTTTGGAAAATGGGGATAACAAAAGGTACACGCAGCAGGGACTGGAGGGGGTAGGGAGGAAGATTTTGTGAGTTAGTACACCTTTCCTTTTTTTTTTTTGCGTGAAAAAGGTGAAGAAGTAACCCTTTAAGCTGCTGTGTCAACATGGCCGTCAATTGCTGCAGAAGAAGTCAAAGTGCATTATTGTTTTTGTCAACGTCCCGTGTGCACTTAAGAGATTAGGCGCTGAGATACAGAGGAAAATACATCTCCAAGAGGAGATAAATTCATATTTCTCCGAGCAGACAAGAGGAAGCAGAGGGGACAAACTAATAGGAATTTCATGTTGATTGATACACCTTAGTGGGAATTTATGAGGAGCGGTCTGTGTCGCAGGCTCGGCTGATGGAAGGGGCTCGGGATTCTGGGGCCGCAGCCAAGTAATGAAATGTATGTTGTTTTTAGATGATATAACGCTACAGTGTGTGTCTTGGGATGTTTAAAAAAAAAAAAAAGGGAGAGAGGGAGAAAAATAACAGCATGTGCAAAATGGATTCCATATGAAAATCACTGAAAGGGCGCTTTGTGGCGATCGGAAATAATTGTATGTTCTTTCCTGCTGCTACTCTATTTATTGAGGAGTTTAAATAAAACTTTGGCTGCGTTTTTTTTTTTTTTTTTTCATTTTATTTTATTTACTATATAAGTGTCTGTACACACTATTAAAATAATGATGGATACATTTATTTTGGTTAAGGATTATGAAGGGCCATACTTCTCTCTCTCAGTTTCCTAACTCGCAGCAGCCAATCAGAATTTACTTTCTCTTTTTAGATGGCACTAAACTGAAATCTTGTTGCATTATGATTTGTATGTGTAGCGCTGGTAGATTTTTAATCTACTGCTTATAGGTAAATTTAGTGGGTTATCTGTTCATACATAGTCAGGTTTGCCTCTGTTCCAGCTCGGCTGAGTTGCATGTAATTTCACACTGTGCCTGTGGGTGTCGTTGTTACTATGGGCTAGTGTTGGAAAGGCAACACGTTGAAGTGTATAAGTGCTCCTCTGTCCCGGGGATAACTCGGTGGAGGTGCATCCTGGGAGAAGGTATTTATGGGACAGACGCCATGTTTTGAGGTCGTTTTCCGTCCACCTGCTGGCCCTCCTGGCCGACAGTATGCGCTAAGAGTACTACCTTGTGGTCCTCCGATCGGGAGGCCCACGTCGCTGCGGCGTGTGAGTGGGCTCAGAAGCCTGTCTGGGGCCTACCACAGCGGCAGAGGAATGGTCCTGAGCTGTCTATCCTGAGTGAAGAAGCTGGACAACCGAGAAGATCCCAGGGGAGGACCCGTCATGGAAGGATCATGCAGAGTGCTGGTCCGGAGAGGGGTCTGGTGACTCAGTTGGAGGACGCATCCTAAAGTAATCCTACCGCATAGTACTGCCGGGTTGGCTTAAAGGTTCTAGTGCTGTGTTTGCTATTCACCGTAAACCATTACATCCTGTGGCAGAGGATCGTATGGGTTTTGTTCCAATTAAGTCTGTGGCAGAGACTTTTGTTCGTGCTACGTACTGGCTGCTAGGTTGGTGAGAGAGGCCTATCCAGGCAAGCAAAGATTTCATTCTTCAGAGAGAGTGTAATCAGCTACAAGCTTTAAATTCCTAATGTTACATTAAGAACCCTAAGAAAAGGTATTTGAGCTTCCCTACAACTTTCCTTCTACCTTTTTCCTGCTACTTCCTGCAACTCAGGTTTATTAAAGCATTGGAAAAAGATACTCAAGTGTCCGGTGCCTGCATTGCATGGTGGTAAACTCAACGGGACCCTAGACCCGGTTCTGGTGAAATAAAGGTAACGAAGGTGACGGTAACAGCCCGCTTTAAACCAGCAGCTCCACCGAGAGTTATTGCTACATATGCATCGTCAGTGGCCTCTGTGCTTCAGTCTTAATTCCAATTCGCACAGCAGGAGATTTTGACTTTCTATGGAGCCGGTTCACACATCTCTGCAGCGGCTCCGGTGTGAATCGCACAGGAGTCCCGTGCGTCTATTGGTCCTTTTAGGGTCCGAATTCAGCCCAAAAATGCGGGCTGAAATCGGACCTGATACGGTGAATGGAGACTCACCGGAGCTGTGAGCCGCTGCGTTCTATAGTGTGAACCCTGCCTAAGTCGGATGTTTTGTAACCCGGGGACTTCTTGTACATTGAATACTTTATAAGAAAAATGGCGGCTGCAATCTCATTTCTTTTTTTTTTTTTTTTTTGTACGCTGGCTTTTATGTAGATCCCATGAATTAGCACTTGCTAATCATAACAGCGAGGATATTCAATATTCAGAACCAGTTAGTGCCAGCTCCTAGGATGATTCTGCCGCTCGCCGGGAGAACTAGGCGACGTGGGACAATAAGAGCTTTTATTTTTGGGTTTGCAACACACAAACGACAACAAAACAAGCTATTGTCTTCAAGATGGATGACAGACTGTTCAATAAACTGAAAGGATGAGACGGAGTCCTCGGTCTGTTTGCAGCATAAAATAGTTGTAATTTAAACCTTGATGGAAACACCTGCTGTGAGAGACCAATAGTCCGAGTTATCTGTCACCCACCACGGTGACTCGTACCCTCCATCTCATACTCTTCTATTCACTGGCCGAGAGATTTATCCGCTTCTGTAGTTTGTTCTCTCTTGTTGCCCTCCATCTCTAGGGCTAAGCTTCCACGTTCCTTTGGCTTAGAAGCCACATTCTGATGATGGACGGCCGTCACTGGCTCCGTCTTATAAACCTTTACAAAAAAAAAAAAGAAAAACTTTTTTTATTTAATGTGAAGCATTTGGCGATGGGCCACTTGGGTTATCCTTAAAGTGATATTAAATCCTCGTTTTTTTTAAGCACTTTCCACAACTGATTTAATCACTTACTGAGTATGCAGCTTCTTCATCTTTTAATCCTTGTCTATGTACCAGTTTAGGTTGGCGCCATTTTACTGTACACATAAAATGGTATTGTTCATATACCCCATTGGACTATAGCGGTATCCAAAGTAAAAAAAATCCAATCCAAATCCAGTGTATAAACGTTTATACTTTATTATAATTTTTCTAAAAATAAAATTTTATTCATGTTTAATTAAAAAGTAACAATGTCAGGCCTTTGCAAAATAAACAACCTGGCATCAATCCGTTGCTTCTATCCAAATGCCCCTTTACAATAGGCGGCTCTCAGTCCAATATATAAGTCCTCTATCTACGCTACGTGTTTCAGGACACCCAGTCACTTCTTCAGCAGGATATGAAGACACTTAAAGTGGTTTTAAAAGCTTCAATACCGGGCACTTTCACCCCCTTCCTGCCCAGGTCAATTTTCAGCCTTCAGCGCTGTTGCACTTTGAATGACAATTGCGCAGTCATGGAACGCTGTACCCAAACAACATTATTATCAATTTTTTCACACAAATAGAGCTTTGTTTTGGTGGTATTTAATCACCTCTGAGTTTTTCCTTTTTTGCTAAACAAATGAAAAAAGAACGAGAATGTAGAAAAAACGTTTCTGTTATAATATTTTGTAAATAAGTAATTTCTCACCTTCACTGATGTGCACTGATGAGGAGACACTAATATGCAGCACTGATGGGCACTGATAGGTGGCACTGATGGGCAGACTTTATGGGCACTGATTGGCACTGATAGGTAGTACTGATGAGGAGGCACTGGCAGGCATCACTGATAGGCACTGAAAGGCAGTACTGATGTGCACTGATTGGCACCACTCACCACTAGTGGGCACTGATTGGCATCACTGGTGGGCATCACTGATGGGACTGCACTTATAATCAATGCACTGATTATCGGCACAGACCCCTCCCCCACATCACGAGAGCCACTAATCGGCTCTCTTCTATTCACGCGCTATCAGTGTGAGTAGAGGAATTCCGATAATCGCCACTTCCTATTTACACTGTGATCAGCTGTGATTGGACACAACTGATCATATGGTAAAGAGCCTACATCATAGGCTCTTTAGCGTGATTGGAGATGCGGCGTGTCCGAGCAGCACACCGCCCCACCGATTGTTGCGCTGCGCGCCCCTGGGGGCATGCACAAACGGCTTGTTCTGACGAATGTCATATGACGTTCAGTCAGAACAATGAAACCCCAGCTTGGCCATTATTTTGCTATAGGCTGGGCGGGAAGGTGTTAAATTGTTTTTAAAATAATAAAATGTTACAATTACTTGCTCTGTGCAATACCCCGAACCTCCTCTTCTAGGGTCCACCGCTGACGCTGTCAGCTCTTCCTCTTCTGTGTCTGGCCCCATAGCAAACCGCTTGCTAAGGGGGCAGACGTATGCTCTGGCTCCAGAGCCGGGCTGTGTGCGTCCATAGACACACACAGCATAGCTCAGCCCTGCCCCCTGTTCTCTTCTCACAGGATTTGATTGACATCAGCATAGCTCTTGCTTCTGTAAGGAGAGGAAGAGAAATGCGCGCTGCTGCAGATGGGCACTATGCTAGATCGAGACAGGACTCGGGTAAGTATACAGGTAGGTGAGGGGGCGATGCAAATACTGTGACAGCAAATGCATTAATGTATAACTAAATGTAAAACTTTTATTTTGTTTTGAATCGAGTGAAGATGGATTAGAACATCTATTAGGTTTTTATTGCAGTCTGTGCCCACGTTAGGGAGATTTGCCCTCTCTCTTTTTCCTGTTTACCATTATCATTAAAAGTGAAAATCCCAAATTTTGGGTTGTCCCCAGAAAAGTAATAGAGGGGAGATCTTCCAATGGGGACATTAGTTCTGGTGACCTGGTGGGCCCCACGAGATTCCCCTAATTTGCAGGGATTTCATCTCACATCTTGCCTTAACAAACATTTTAAATAATAAAGTGCTGGTTACGAGACTAAAAAAAAAACCCCTTACTAATGTGGCAAAATTAGATGCCTGCAGCATTCCCAGGTAAAAATCCTGAATTTGAGAGCCACAAAGATATATGATAAGGCAAGTGGTCAACATTGGCAGCATCATTATATCCTTAAAGAGACTTTATTCCCAAAACTCTCTAACTGTCTTATTAGAAGAGGGAAAAGAAAATAGCTTATCAGTTATGGTCAGGCTTATCAAATATCCAAAATGTCCTCTGTTCTTATAATATGTACTCCATGCCTTCAAAGGAGAGTTTGCCATAAATGCAGCAAGGGTACACTGGGTACACCGAGTGGTGCTAAGGTTTAGGGCTTATTGTAAGGTCCCAGACTTTCGTTTCTGAGCAGAGAAAGCTGTATTTTTGGCTTTCTCTGGATTCTGTAGTCCTGGATTGGGGCCTGGAGCTTGAAGGTTCCAAAGTGTCTTGGTTGGGACGAAACTTTCAATCCTGTGTCTTGATTTTACTGGGTGCCGGTAGCCTGTGTGAGTACACAGTTGTGCAGTGTCGTTGTATATTCAAATGTAGGATAGCTCAGGGATCCCAGTTATCAGAGACAGGAGGTCTCTCCCAGGGGTCAGAGGTGCCCCAGTCAGCAGTCAAGAGACAGGAGGTCTCAACCAGGGTTAAGAGGAGTCCCAGCCAGGAGTCAAGAGACAGGAGGTCTCACCCAGGGGTCAGAGAAGTCCCAGCCAGGAGTCAAGAGACAGGAGGTCTCACCCAGGGGTAAGAGGAGTGCCAGCCAGGAGTCAAGAGACAGGAGGTCTCACCCAGGGGTAAGAGGAGCCTCAGCCAGGAGTCAAGAGACAGGAGGGTTCATCCCAGGGGTCAGAGGAGCCCCAGACAGCAGTCAAGAGACAGGAGGTCTCACCCAGGGGTAAGAGGAGTGCCAGCCAGGAGTCAAGAGACAGGAGGTCTCACCCAGGGGTCAGAGGAGCCCCAGACAGCAGTCAAGAGACAGGAGGTCTCACCCAGGGGTAAGAGGAGTGCCAGCCAGGAGTCAAGAGACAGGAGGTCTCACCCAGGGGTCAGAGGAGCCCCAGACAGCAGTCAAGAGACAGAAGGTCTCACCCAGGGGTCAGAGAAGTCCCAGCCAGGAGTCAAGAGACAGGAAGTCTCACCCAGGGGTCAGAGGAGCCTCAGCCAGGAGTCAAGAGACAGAAGGTCTCACCCAGGGGTCAGAGAAGTCCCAGCCAGGAGTCAAGAGACAGGAAGTCTCACCCAGGGGTCAGAGGAGCCTCAGCCAGGAGTCAAGAGTCAGGAGGTTTCATCCCAGGGGTCAAAGGAGTCCCAGTCAGCAGTCAAGAGACAGAATGTCTCCTTCCAGGAGTCAGGTGGACTCCTTTTGGGGTGTCATGGAGGACCTCTATCCAGAGGCCAGGAGTGGATCGTGCACTGCGACTAAAGGCTCAAAGAGCCAAGAAAACCAGGAGAGCTGGGCAACACAATCAGAAGGGCTGGTAAGAAGAGCAAAAGTGCTGCTGACAAGCTCAGCCAAGTGGCTTAGCATTTTCAGTTGACTATTCATGTTGATGTGGAAGAACCCCTGTGTGGGCAACTGATGTTTATGTGAACTTTCAGTTTCAATAAAAGTGGGCTACCATGCCCTAAAGTACAGCTTGGACTGGCGCAACTGATTGGAAAAGCACCTACCACATGAGTATAATCACCCCAATAGGTATAGATAGAACAAAAAAGTGTAACAGACATTGGGAAGGTCAAATCCATAAATATACATTATGCACAGATGGAAAGATTTCTGTAGGAAAGACTCAAATATTCTCCATATACAGGAAAATGTCCACGATGATCAGATACAGATACAAGAAGGATTAACGCATCTGGAAGATACCTGACTCTGTAAATAAGTGTTTGCGTAGGACGTACAAGAACCAAATGTGCTCAGTTTATTTTATGAACTTGCTGTCTACATCCCGCAAGCTTCCACACTCGATAATTCCATGTCTAAACAATTGTCCAAAAGTAAGGAGGCTGGAGGCGCTCAATGCTGTTAAGATTTTATAAAGTGAGAAGATTTTCTTGTTAAAAGGAGAAAATCAATGCAAGGCTCCAGCTAATGGTATGGAAGGTCTCCAGCTTGTCGATAGCACTTAAGCTCTGACAATATTTGTGACATGAGCAGGCACAGTTCCCGGTAACGTTTCCCCTTTTGAATGGGTTTCCATTGAGTCTGGAGGACTCCTGAACATCCTCAGTCTGTGGCGTTAAAGAGGCTCTCTGCTAAGTATGTAAAAGGTGACACAACTCTATTATTATCTGTGAAACAATCACAATCCTTTCTGTGAAAACAAACCCACCATTATTGGTTCCCCGAGCTTCTAACGATCAACCATACTTGCCGGGGATTTAGATCATCAATCTCAAATCCAGACAACATTTTTTAATGTTCTTTTTTTTTGGTGGAGCTGACAGGGGTCAAAGTCTTTCAGTATTTTTTTTTTTTTACCTTGTCTGGTGACAAAGGGACAGGAAGAGATAACAAACACAATATCCCCATTGCACATGTTCCTGAAAAATGGCTGTAAATGTAAGTGGGTGCTGGAAACCGAAGCTATTCAAAGCAGAAAGCATGTCACCAGCACACTAAAAATCTCCAGAACGGGTCCAAAGCTATATTCAGCAATCACATTATAGCTACAAAAGGAATGTTTCTGACCCCTTCATCAGGCATGTGGCTATGTCACGAGCCTGATGAAGGGGTCCTGCGAGGCTCAGAAAAGTTGCTTTTGTAACTATGATGTGATTGCTGAATAAAGCTTTGGACCCGTTCTCGAGATCCTTGGTGTGCCGGTGACATACTTTCCACTTTCAATCTCTTTGATAGAGACACTAGCAAAATCACTTTTTTCGTGGAGTTGGGAGTGGTTAAAACTGTTGTCGGGTTTTTACTGTGGTCTGTATTCCACTGGGGAGGTTCACCATTGATAGAACAGAGAGTGAGCTGAAATCATAAACCGGTTACAGTGAAAGCCATCCATGATAGGAACTTAACTGCTGCAATACTGGAAAACTTTGATATTCTTTCAAATGGTGCAAAACCCCAATCATAACCCAAAAACAGACCAAGGTACATATGCATTTTTTTTCTTACAACTACAGTATTACTTTCCATTTTGCCTGGGGTTCTCCTTTTTTTTTTGCTTGTTCTTTTTTTTTTACCTGAGGCTCTCTTTTTTTTGGCTGAGGATCTCTTTTTGCCTAGGGTTCTCCTTTTTTTGCCTGGGGTTCTCCTTTTTTTGCGCCTGTAGTTCTCCTTTTTTAACCTGAGGTTCGTTTTTTTTTTTTTTGCACAAGGTTTTTTTTTTTTTGCCTGGGGTTCTCCTTTTTTTGCATGGGGTTCTACATTTTTGCCAGGGGTTCTCCTTTTTTGTCAGGGGTTTGCTTTTTTTTCTTTCCTTTCTTGCCTGGGGCTCTCCTTTTTGCTTGGGATTCTCTTTTTTTTGCCTGTGGTTCTCCTCTTTTTTTACCCGAGGTTCTCCTTTTGTGCCTGAGGTTCTCTCTTTGCCTGGTATTCTCATTTTTCCTGGGGTTTTCCTTTTTGCTCCCACCGATTATGCAGGGTAGGCAAACAGATTGTTATTGTATAACATCAGGAGAAGAAAAAAAAAAAAAGCAGTGAAATCCTGAAATGCCTTCTCACAAATAAATGCTTCTGGTCATGAAGAAGTTAATTTTAATAGCGGATATATTCAGCTAGTCTGGGATTGCCTTTTATTGGTAAGAATAAGAGCTTTCTGGATTAATTATTCATCAGGCCAATCAGAAATGGAAATTGTAATCTGTAATTAGTGTAAAGATTTCTAAATCTTTCTCTGCCATTCCCCGGGGAAGATGCGGCAGAGTTGGGAAGAAAACTGTGAATTGAGCAGTTCTGCAAGGACGGGGATAATACAATGTAATGATATCTGCGTCATTCTCCGACATTTTTGGTTGGGATTGATTTCGAGGTCATGGTACTGAGGACATGTGTTATAAACTTTATACTTGGGATCACAGATATTTGGTAGAACAGTGTTGTTTTTTTTACCCTTTTGCCATTGTAGTGCCCCCCCTAAGGAGCGGCAAGTAGATTGGGATCCCTCACCTTGCACAGATAGGCACATGGAATCTTCACAGGCACACTTAAAACGGAGTTCCACCCAAAAATGGAACTTCCTCTTTTCCTCCCCCCCTCTGGTGTCACATTTGGCAACTTTCAGGGGGGAGAGGGGAGCAGATACCTGTCTAATACAGGTATTTTGCTCCCACTTCCGGGCATAGATACCTGAGCCACCCGCGCCACTGAACACCCCCACCACCCCCCCCCGCTGTCCTCTGGGATCCACACAGGTCCCAGAACACAACAGGGTCCAGTGGGATAGCACAGGGCGAGTCGCGCATGCACAGTAGAGAACCAGGAAGTGAAGCCGCACTCAGTCAGATTAAGCCCATTACAGGCAGACCCGCCAAAAAATCGCAGATCGCCGCCATTACTAGTAAAAAATAAATAAATAATAAAAATGCCATAAAGCTATCCCCTATTTTGCAGATGCCATAACTTTTTTGGAGACTGAAAGGAGCCGTATGGTGAGCGCGAGTCAGTGTGACAGGGACCCCTGCAGCTATGCTACTGGCTGTGATAACTATGTCCCGCTGTCCGTGACAGAGCCAAATTTTGGGATTCTGCTTGGGACAGGCTCAGACCGGGACATCGGTCTGATTTCTGTGAATATCCTGGGCGATTCGGGACTCTTGGCAACTATGCCTTAGTGGCAATTAAATACCTGGTGGAGCTCCCAAGCAGTATTAACAAAGTGGTAAAAACCAAGTCACCAGCCCTTCCCAATAATGACAGGTCCAGAGTCCTGGCAACCAATAAATGTCCATACATTCTGTGCAAATACAAAGTATATGATCCGGTAAGGATATCATCAAAAATGCAATGGCCGAACCTATTTCAGAAGAATCCATACCAATAACTGGTTTATAAGGTGTAGCCTATGTGTACATGACGGTGTGGGTTATGATTATGTTAATGCTGCAAACTGGAGCAGCCAGAAAATCTCATTCTTAGAACTTTATGTAGAAGGAAAAACATGGAAGCTTTTAGAAACCACAAGCAACTTAGAGCCTAAAACATTTTATGAAGTGTCATGGGAGGTTCTTAGTCTGTATTTATGATCACATTTGGGAAGTCATATATGGGTTTGCAAGCTAGAAATCCCTTCTGTAAGGTCATTTCTGAGATGTTGAGATGATCAGGTGTAAAGTGGCAATGTTTGTTATGTTTACCTCATCTTCATGTCTTGAAGCTCCATTCACACCCAGCAGGTGCAACAGAGCGTGCTCGCGTTTTTCTGCGTTTCCACACGTCACGTTTATGGCAGCCCATTAATTTCTACGGGTTGTCCTAAGCGCATGAAACACACAAAAGGCCAATTACCAAAAAAATAATACATAAATCGCACCGCACCAAAGAGCTTAGTACTTTGCATTTTGCATGACTTTAAGAATTAATGGCACCGCCATACATCTGCTGAAGGACTAGGCATTTTTGCACATTCCTGCAACACATAATGTGAACCTAATCTTAAAGCAAGAAAAAACGAAGAAACCCCTTGTTTGGGATTTTAAAGGCAACAACACCACCAGTATATATAAAAAAAATCACGTATTTATTGATACATATGTAGCGCTGGTAGATTTTTTCAATCTACCGCTTATAGGTAAATTTAGTGGGTCATGTGTTCTGTACATAGTTCAGAGTCCGTTTATTGTCAGATTTAGCCTCTGTTCCAGTTTGCCTGTGTTGCGTGTAGTTTCACGCTGTGCCTGTGGGTGTCGTTGTCACCATGGGTCGGTGTTGGAAAGGCAACATGCTGAAGTGCTCCTCTGTCCCGGAGATAACTGGGCGGAGGTGGTCCTCCGAGTTGCATTCTGGGAAAGGGTATTTATGGGACAGACGCCATGCTTCAGAGAGCTTTACCTTGTGGCCCTCCTGGCCTAGAGGCATGTGTTAGTGAGTTCTACCTCGCGGCCCTCCAGCCTGGAGGGTTGCGTTGCGGCAGCCGAGCGGGTGGACCCAGAAGCCTGTCTG
The DNA here is from genome assembly GCA_037952835.1 of Lithobates septentrionalis. Taxonomy (NCBI): domain Eukaryota; kingdom Metazoa; phylum Chordata; class Amphibia; order Anura; family Ranidae; genus Lithobates; species Lithobates septentrionalis. The sequence goes on along the minus strand of JBBDGP010003093.1, from coordinate 293,999 downwards.
GGGCCTGCTATCGCTGGGATGGTCCTGTGCTGTCTGTCCTGTGGGAAGAAGCCGGACAATCGGGAAGATCCAGGGGGGGACCCATCTTGGAAGGGACCATGCAAGGCTGGTCTTAAGAAGGGCCTGGTGACTCGATTGGAGGACGTATCCTTAACTACTCTACCGCACAAGTACTGCCGGGTCGGATTAAAGGTTCTGGTACTGTGTTTGCTGTTCATTGAAAACCAATACATCCTGTGGCAGAGGATCGTACGGGTTTTATTTCACTCAAGTCTGTGGCAGAGACTTTTCGTTCGTGCTGCGTACCGGCTGCTAGGTTGGTGAGAGAGACCTATCCGGGCGGGCAAAGATTTAACCCTGAAAGGAAAGTATATTCATCCCTAAGATTCCAATTACTCAGTGTTACACCAAGAAAAGGTATTTGAACTTCCCTGCAAGTCTTCTTCTACCTCTTTCCTGCTACTTCTTCCAGTTATCTCCCATTAAAGCATTGGAAAAGTACTCAAGTGACTGGTGTCTACATTGTTTAATAGTAAGCTCAACGGGAACCCTAGACCCAGTGTTGGTGAAACCACAGGTAAAAAGTGTGACGGAAACAGCCCGCAACAAATCAGCAGCTCCACCGTGAGTTAGTGCTAGATAGATTAAAATGGGTTAATATACACAGAGTAAAGGTCAATATAGTATTACTCTCCAATGTCCGAATATCTCATCGGTACCCGACGCGTTTCAGATTCAAGACTTTTGTCAGGGGTATTAAATGGGAGATTATATTTAAATATATATCCAAAATCAGGATAGAAAAAGTGCAGCGTTCAGAATTATGGTATAGACAGGAATCCAAAGGATCACTGCGGAAGATGGCGTCAGTGGGAATCTTCGGCACTGCCCCCAGGAAACCATCTAAAGGTCCCTATAATGATTGGTCGTAGAGTCCTTAGATATGCAGTCATAGAGATATATGGCCTCACACCTTTGCCCTTTGTTAGGGTGTGATGAGGCCCCCCTGTCAGAACAACCTCCTTCTCCCCGACAGGGCTTAATCTTAAAGCAAGTGAAAACTAAAATGTATGAACATTTTCAGCTGGAGACTGCATGAAAAATAAAAATGGGACAAGGATGTCCTTGGGGGTGAGAAAGTGGAAGGAGCAGAGTCCTCCAGCAGTGCAGAGTATTTCAGGAGAGGAGAGTTATAGAGGAGGGAGCAGAGTCCTCCAGCAGAGGAGAGTATTTCAGGAGAGGAGAGTTATAGAGGAAGGAGCAGAGTCCTCCAGCAGACAGTGCAGAGTATTTCAGGAGAGGAGAGTTATAGAGGAAGGAGCAGAGTCCTCCAGCAGAGCAGAGTATTTCAGGAGAGGAGAGTTATAGAGGAAGGAGCAGAGTCCTCCAGCAGAGCAGAGTATCTCAGGAGAGGAGAGTTATAGAGGAAGGAGCAGAGTCCTCCAGCAGAGTATTATTTCAGGAGAAAAGAGTTATAGAGGAAGGAGCAGAGTCCTCCAGCAGAGCAGAGTATTTCAGAAGAGGAGAGTTATAGAGGAAGGAGCAGAGTCCTCCAGCAGAGCAGAGTATTTCAGGAGAGGAGAGTTATAAAGGAAGGAGCAGAGTCCTCCAGCAGAGCAGAGTATTTCAGGAGAGGAGAGTTATAGAGGGAGGAGCAGAGTCCTCCAGCAGAGCAGAGTATTTCAGGAGAGGAGAGTTATAGAGGGAGGAGCAGAGTCCTCCAGCAGAGCAGAGTATTTCAGGAGAGGAGAGTTATAGAGGAAGGAGCAGAGTCCCCCAGCAGTGCAGAGTATTTCAGGAGAGGAGAGTTATAGAGGAAGGAGCAGAGTCCTTCAGCAGTGCAGAGTATTTCAGGAGAGGAGAGTTATAGAGGAAGGAGCAGAGTCCCCCAGCAGTGCAGAGTATTTCAGGAGAGGAGAGTTATAGAGGAAGGAGCAGAGTCCTCCAGCAGTGCAGACTATTTCAGGAGAGGAGAGTTATAGAGGAAGGAGCAGAGTCCTTCAGCAGTGCAGAGTATTTCAGGAGAGGAGAGTTATAGAGAAAGGAGCAGAGTCCTCCAGCAGAGCAGAGTATCTCAGGAGAGGAGAGTTATAGAGGAAGGAGCAGAGTCCTCCAGCAGAGCAGAGTATCTCAGGAGAGGAGAGTTATAGAGGAAGGAGCAGAGTCCTCCAGCAGACAGTGCAGAGTATTTCAGGAGAGGAGAGTTATAGAGGAAGGAGCAGAGTCCTCCAGCAGAGCAGAGTATTTCAGGAGAGGAGAGTTATAGAGGAAGGAGCAGAGTCCTCCAGCAGTGCATAGCATTTCAGGAGAGGAGAGTTATAGAGGAAGGAGCAGAGTCCTCCAGCAGTGCAGAGTATTTCAGGAGAGGAGAGTTATAGAGGAAGGAGCAGAGTCCTCCAGCAGTGCAGAGTATTTCAGGAGAGGAGAGTTATAGAGGAAGGAGCAGAGTCCTCCAGCAGAGCAGAGTATTTCAGGAGAGGAGAGTTATAGAGGAAGGAGCAGAGTCCTCCAGCAGAGCAGAGTATCTCAGGAGAGGAGAGTTATAGAGGAAGGAGCAGAGTCCCCCAGCAGTGCAGAGTATTTCAGAAGAGGAGAGTTATAGAGGAAGGAGCAGAGTCCTCCAGCAGAGCAGAGTATTTCAGGAGAGGAGAGTTATAAAGGAAGGAGCAGAGTCCTCCAGCAGAGCAGAGTATTTCAGGAGAGGAGAGTTATAGAGGAAGGAGCAGAGTCCCCCAGCAGTGCAGAGTATTTCAGGAGAGGAGAGTTATAGAGGAAGGAGCAGAGTCCTTCAGCAGTGCAGAGTATTTCAGGAGAGGAGAGTTATAGAGGAAGGAGCAGAGTCCTCCAGCAGTGCATAGCATTTCAGGAGAGGAGAGTTATAGAGGAAGGAGCAGAGTCCTCCAGCAGTGCAGAGTATTTCAGGAGAGGAGAGTTATAGAGGAAGGAGCAGAGTCCTCCAGCAGTGCAGAGTATTTCAGGAGAGGAGAGTTATAGAGGAAGGAGCAGAGTCCTCCAGCAGTGCAGAGTATTTCAGGAGAGGAGAGTTATAGAGGAAGGAGCAGAGTCCTCCAGCAGTGCATAGCATTTCAGGAGAGGAGAGTTATAGAGGAAGGAGCAGAGTCCTCCAGCACTGCAGAGTATTTCAGGAGAGGAGAGTTATAGAGGAAGGAGCAGAGTCCCCCAGCAGTGCAGAGTATTTCAGAAGAGGAGAGTTATAGAGGAAGGAGCAGAGTCCTCCAGCAGAGCAGAGTATTTCAGGAGAGGAGAGTTATAAAGGAAGGAGCAGAGTCCTCCAGCAGAGCAGAGTATTTCAGGAGAGGAGAGTTATAGAGGAAGGAGCAGAGTCCCCCAGCAGAGCAGAGTATTTCAGGAGAGGAGAGTTATAGAGGAAGGAGCAGAGTCCCCCAGCAGTGCAGAGTATTTCAGGAGAGGAGAGTTATAGAGGAAGGAGCAGAGTCCTTCAGCAGTGCAGAGTATTTCAGGAGAGGAGAGTTATAGAGGAAGGAGCAGAGTCCTCCAGCAGTGCATAGCATTTCAGGAGAGGAGAGTTATAGAGGAAGGAGCAGAGTCCTCCAGCAGTGCAGAGTATTTCAGGAGAGGAGAGTTATAGAGGAAGGAGCAGAGTCCTCCAGCAGAGCAGAGTATTTCAGGAGAGGAGAGTTATAGAGGAAGGAGCAGAGTCCTCCAGCAGACAGTGCAGAGTATTTCAGGAGAGGAGAGTTATAGAGGAAGGAGCAGAGTCCCCCAGCAGAGCAGAGTATTTCAGGAGAGGAGAGTTATAGAGGAAGGAGCAGAGTCCCCCAGCAGTGCAGAGTATTTCAGGAGAGGAGAGTTATAGAGGAAGGAGCAGAGTCCTCCAGCAGAGCAGAGTATTTCAGGAGAGGAGAGTTATAGAGGAAGGAGCAGAGTCCTCCAGCAGAGCAGAGTATCTCAGGAGAGGAGAGTTATAGAGGAAGGAGCAGAGTCCTCCAGCAGTGCATAGCATTTCAGGAGAGGAGAGTTATAGAGGAAGGAGCAGAGTCCTCCAGCAGTGCAGAGTATTTCAGGAGAGGAGAGTTATAGAGGAAGGAGCAGGGCCCTCCAGCAGAGAAGAGTATTTCAGGAGAGGAGAGTTATAGAGGAAGGAGCAGAGTCCTTCAGCAGTGCAGAGTATTTCAGGAGAGGAGAGTTATAGAGGAAGGAGCAGAGTCCTCCAGCAGTGCAGAGTATTTCAGGAGAGGAGAGTTATAGAGGAAGGAGCAGGGCCCTCCAGCAGAGAAGAGTATTTCAGGAGAGGAGAGTTAGTCTAGGGCTATATACTGCACATCATTTGGCATTTGTTGGTATGGTTGGGTAGAGGCCACATGCTCATTCTATGCACCAAGGTCACTTCACCGCACTGCAAAAGTAGAAAGTGGTGACAATGTTCCTGTCATCCCCATACCTCGGGGTGATAGTAGATCAGTGACAATCACTTGGCAGTTGGCTATATTCCACGATCGGGTCACTGGAGCGCCTTCCCAGCTGCTGAAGTTTTAATTAAGTCCCATTTGTCGGAGACATTCTGGGCACTTAGTGAAGATGGAGAGAATGTGCTGACTGCGCAGGAATCTTCTCCCAGAGATAGACGGGGCCCTGAACCCGCCGCACCCTCACCGACAGAGATAATACAGAGAATAAAGCATTGCTAGGATGAGGCCCGCTTAATGAAATAAACCTAATTAATAGAGTAGGTGAGTGTGAGGCTCGGGCCCCAGATGTAAATAATCAGACGGCTGTCGTAGGAGATTGCCGGGTCTATAAAACATCGCGCACGCTGTCGCTCGCCATTAACCCGACTGACACTTGTAATGACTTCATTTATATCATCGGGAGAATCTTCTAGTTTAATAACCAGGGAGCCTAAATTACACATTATTTGATTAATAGAATTATTATAAATTAGATTTACAGTTCTATGTGTAGTTATTTGTGGATCTATATGGAAGTGGATATATTATCAATAAAGCTGCTGACTTGAATTGTATTGTTTCTGTACTGTTTTCTTTTACATTGTAAAGCACTGTGCAAACTATTGGCATTATATAAATCCTGTATAATAATATTATTGTTATCATTATTACTATTATTAATAATAGAAAAGGTATTTTCTTATACAAAGCTGACTTACCATTTAGTTATTTAAATAAAAGACATTGTACTTTACATTTTGTCAGCATAAAATGATGTACTGTATGGCATATTAACCCTGATGGGTTTTATTTCCTCTTTTGTTCCCTGCAAAGTAAATGCATAATGGGCTAGTATGCATCGCATACTAGCCCATTATGTGCCACTTACCTGCAAGCGAAGCCCGCGATGTCCCCGCTGGTGTGGCCGCGTCCATCTTCACCCCTCTTCCTTCCGGGGGCCGTGGACTCTGGCTCTGTGACTGGCCGGAGTCGCGTGGCGTCACTCCCGCGCATGCGTGCAGGAGCCGACGGTCACGGCGCGCTGCTGAAGAAACGGCACGATCGTGCCCTTTCTTCAGTGCGCATGCGCCGATCATGTTCGGGCGCAAGCATATATGGCAAATATCTTCTAAACCGGAGATATGCAATTAGTGGACCTCTAGCTGTTGCAGAACTACAAGTCCCATGAGGCATAGCAAGACTCTGACAGCCACAAGCATGACACCCAGAGGCAGAGGCATGATGGGACTTGTAGTTTTGCAACAGCTGGAGGTCCACTAATTGCATATCCCTGTTCTAAACTGTGCAGGTTTAAGAGGTATTTCCAGTACCTACAGGTATGCCTTATTATGGGCTTACCTGTAGGTAAAAGTGGTATGTAAGGGGTAAGGGTTTACAACCACTTTAAAAAAGGGGGTGTGTCCCCCCGAAATGCGTCAGCATGTCAACATGGGGTTAGGTTACTTGATGCCACACTGGATCATGAATTGATGTGATGCAACGCATTAATTTTTCTTCTTTTGTGAGTATAGATATGGTTTTCTGTCCATTTTAATAATATATCTTGCAGTAATGCACTAGGTGTTTGCACCCTCCTGTGTGCTTTTTTTTACATGTAAGGAATATGAAAAATAAAAAACAAAAAGACACTACACACCAAAATGACTAAACTACAAATTTATTGAGCAATGCTCTCTTACAGGGACAAAGTAGTTCCCTTGTTCAACCAATCAGATATTTGTTGTCATTTTCATACCTGTGCTGAAAGAATGACAGCTGGAGTTTAACTGGGTGATACAGGCAACATACTGTAGCAGGGCCGCTGATAAGGAGGGGGGGGGGGGGGAGACCACCAGTACTCCTGTAGGGGGCTGGGCACACAGGGGGGCTCGAACAGCAGGGGGAATCAGTGCGATTGGGTGGATGGGGCAATTACAGAAGGATGCCCTGTGTGGCTCTCTGAAGCTGAAAGCTGGTTTCTCGCCCTCCTGCCAGGCTTTCAGCTGCTGCGTATGATGGGCACACTGGCAGCATTTAATGGGCACACTGGCAGCGTTTGATGGCACAGTGGCAGTGTTTGGCACAATGGCTGCGTTTGATGGGCACAGTGGCAGCATTTAATGGGCACAGTGGCAGCGTTTAATGGCCACAATGGCAGCGTTTCGCACAATGGCTGCCAATGATGGCACAGTGGCAGTGTTTGGCACAATGGCTGCGTTTGGTGGGCACAGTGGCGTTGGGCACAGTGGCAGCATTTCATGGGCACAGTGGCAACATTTAATTGGCACAGTGGCAGCGTTTAATGGGCACAATGGCAGCGTTTCGCACAATGGCTGCCAATGATGGCACAGTGGCAGCATTTGAGGGTACAGTGGCAGCATTTGAGGGTACAGTGGCAGCGTTTGATGGGCACAGTGGCTGCAATTGATTTTTTTTCAAAACTTTTTGCGCCCCTCCAAAAATTTTGAGCCTCAGCCGCCACTGTGGCACCCCCCCTGCGCACGCCTATGGCTATCCCCTATACCTGTGCACGTAGACCGGTTCTGCTCTGCCGTGGGCTGCCCAACTTTAATGTTGCCCAGGGGCAAATGTATCCATCTTCTGATCTGAGTGTCTCATCTGCCCTTTCCCTTTGTCTTGATATCCTTGTACGCCGTGAGCTAGCAGGCAGAGTTCAGGTAGTAATGGCTGCTTGGCTCAGCATAAATGGAGTGGTTTCAGAATAATGGCGGGCTTGTAACTGTTCTGTCCAATAAAGGACGTTAACATAAGTTCCGCGCCAGGGATCTAATGAGACTCCGCTGCCAGAGCCCGATACCTCGGATCGCTGGTGCATTGCGAGAATGTAATGTGAAGCCATTTTTATTCAGGTCTGATGGGCCATTATCGTTCTCAGTGCTAGGAAGGCGGAAAATGCAGAAACGGCAGAGGATCTTTCCTGTACAAAAAAATAAAATAAAATAAAAGAGCCAATCCCCATTATCATATTTATGTATTAGCAAATTTCAGCTTCAAAGTATAACCAGGAAGGGAGAGAAAACGGAGCTTAATGATAAAAACTGCGCCAAAGTGTCTGTCTAATGGCTCCAAGCAATCAATGTTAGTAATCTTCTGCTAACTGGTACTAAACACACGACTCTGGAACCTGACTGTCCTATTGCAAAATCCTCAGTAATAGAGGGTGGTGCGGGGCAGGCAGGAAATGCTGGGGCTTGTAGTGCTTTATACAGATAGCCCTGCAGCCCTTGCCATTCAGAACCTGTTTAAAATTCTGCATTCCAAATGGACGGGCTCCATGAAAGTACATTAAAGTGTTGGTAAACCCAGTGAAGTGACTGGCCTCAGGTGATATACAGAGATAAAAGTGAATCCTCCTACATACGTTGTACCTGTTTATCTGCAGTCTGCTCTTTCTCTAAATCCGTTGAAAGTGCTGAATTTATACAACATGTCTGAACTTCTAAATAGTAGGGTGCAGGGAGCTGAAGGCACACACTGCAGAGCTCAGTGAAGAGAGCTGATTGGACAGGAAGGGGCACACCCCCTTTTCACACAACACACAGGAACAGAGCTGAGGCTGTCAATCACAGGCTGCGTGCTGGAGCTCCCTCCCCTGTCACTTTTTTTGATCTTTTCAGGAAAAGTGACCCATGCAGATAGCAGAGAAAGAAGGCAGCAGGCAGAAATGACACTTAGTGCTCTGGACTGAGACAAGTACACATTATAGAGCAGTGATGGTGAACCTTGGCACCCCAGATGTTTTGGAACTACATTTCCCATGATGCTCATGCACTCTGGCGTGTACTGGAGCATCATGGGAAATGTAGTTCCAAAACATCTGGGGTGCCAAGGTTCGCCATCACTGCTATAGAGGGATATGCTTTGTTCACATTTCATGTCTGAGGTTTACAACCACTTTAAACTTTGGCAGTCGAATATTTTTCAAGTATTTTAGCCTGGTGGTCAAATGCATAAAGTGCACACTACAAGTCCTGTATTAATAAATTCCTGACGTGTCACAATATACAGCAACAGTATCAATGTTTCACCCGTTCTTATTAAAAAGCCATACGTGAACTCCAGTCCAGTGATTTTTGCCCAGACTGCGATGATGTCATCAGTCTGCTGCAGGCAGGAGGAAGCATTTTCTCAGTCTCCTCTCCCCCAGTGAGCAGACTGCAACTTTGTAGCAAGTCGGAGAGGCTGCAGCAGGGGCTGATTTGCGTCATTTGTGAACGCAGCCAAGAACTGCACAGGCACCAGAATTTACATAATTGAGTCATCTCCTAGCTGGCATCTCAGTCCAGGAAAAGATGGTGACCCTGAGTGATGCCTCAACAAAGAGATACTGCTTGTCTTTCTGGTGATAAAAACAGATGAAGGCATTGTCGGGGCGGTGTGATAATTATGTGGAAGTAGACACATTACTCAGCATGCTGCATGCAGGCAGGTGCAGTATTTATTCTCCACTGCAGGTGGCGCTCGACCGTAGTGGCAATTCAGACGGGGGAAAAAGTCCGAAAGGAACTTGGCTCCTCTATAAATTTCCTTGGTCACAGGGAGGCAGCTATCCCATTGGATGGCAATGCCCCATGTGACTTTGGTGGCCATCTTGGGTCATCCAAAGCCTATTTAGGACCCTGGCTCCCGGGCTTAGCACGCTTTTGGTGAATGGATAGGATAGGGACAGGAACCCCCGGTCTGTCAGAGACAGTGGAAGTGACAGGAAAAGGTTTCCGGCGGAGTAGGGGGAGAGCAGGGTCTGCGTCTACCTCTATAGGAAGTCCCCCTTTGGGTTGGACTGGCCAAGCTTCACTTCGCTCCTTGTGACGGGCATTGTGGGTATCTAGGAGTCTTCTGTCCGCTGATTATTTGCTGCTCATTTGTAAGTGGTCCCGGATGGGGGAGACTCCCCAATACAGCAACATCCACACGTAGGACACCCAACGTTAGAGGCGATTTATTCTTCCAAAGCAAATATACTTTTTGCACACCGGTACTGACTAGTATTCCACTGTTTCTCTACTCCCTCTATTTCTCTCCATCAGTCAGCTAATGTCACCCCAGTGCTGAGGGAGAGAATCAGAGGAGGGACAAACAAGGATACTGTGGAGGCAACAGACATCCTTCTTATCAAATGATGGCACCATTGGTTGTTAGGATGCCAGTGTCTAGAAAGTCATAATGGTGCAAAATGTCAACCTGTGGCTTTGTGTAACTAAAATAAGGCTTCATCCACCTGCTGGCTTGTATACATTTTTTTTTTTTTATCAATTTTTAGGCATTTTGCCAAGGCACCCCTGAAAAAAACCTGAAGGCCCCCCCGGTTAAAAAAGGCTGGGCCATCTTTAAGGCAGGGCAAAAGGGGCAGCTGCCCTGGGTCCTGTCATTGCTGTGGGGCCCAAAGCAGCTGCCTCATACTTGCCAACTATCCCAGTTTATATTCCCTTGTACCTTGAAGTTTTAGTCCCGTGCTGTGTCTTGATATCTCAGTGTGAAGTGCTGCTACTAATGCTGCCCAGCTGTGCCCTATTATTGTGTACAGATGACTCACCTGCAGACCCTGTGTTTACATGTAAATAACCGGCAATCATATGAAAAAAGTGGGGGCATTCATATGTAAATAACGGCGGCATTCATATGTAAATAACGACGGCATTCATATGTAAATAGTTGCATCTGGCGGCATAGATATGTAAATAAAGGCGGCATTCATATGTATATCATGCCCCCTGCAGTGAGGAGATGATGCGCTGTAACCTCTAGCAACCAATAAGTGAGCAGTATTACTGTACAGTAATCTCTAGCAACCAATAAGTGAGCAGTATTACTGTACAATAATCTCTAGCAACCAATAAGTGAGCAGTATTACTGTACAGTAATCTCTAGCAACCAATAAGTGAGCAGTATTACTGTACAGTAATCTCTAGCAACCAATAAGTGAGCAGAAATCATGTGCTGTAACATCTAGCAACTAATCAGTGAGCCATAATGTGTGCTGTAACCTCTAGCAACCAGTCAGAAAGCGGTAATGATACACTGTAACCTCTTGCAACCAATCGCAATTGCTGCCTGATCTGATACAGTAAACTGATTTTAAGTCTAGCTGCTATTTATTGTATGTCTCAGAGCAGGTGGAGAGCGAAATTGTATGGTGGGGGGTTGGGGCCAAATAAAACATTTGCCCAGGGTCCAATCGATTTTTAAAGACGGCCCTTGTCTAGACCATAGAGATTTCCTGAGACTGGACTGGTCAAGCTCCCTGCTCCAGAACATAATCTCAATCTTCACTTATTCCACTTACTGCCGATAGTTGGGGAGCGAAGGAAATTGTACTGTTATAATGTCATTTTCAAGAGTAGGAACTCTTGGAAATATTTTTCTAAAACTGACTTTCAAATGATAGAAATCGACTGAGGAAAAAAAAAAAAGAAATCACCAACTGTGTATGAGAGTTCTCAGAAAGCAAGGCAATTGATATTACAATTTCCATGCTTATTTTGAGCATTAATTGACATGCACATAGGTGGGGGGGGATGGAGGGGGGGTCTTCTGTTAGGATTGACATGTCTTTGTCTTTGTAACATAAGTCCTTTAGAGAAGTAATTGATCTCTGTATTAGTGGCACAGCGCTGCTTGTTCCTGGCACGCCAAAAGACCTCTCTGGCTGAACACTTCAGAACAAACAAGAGTTGTTGAGAGTCCCACTCGAAGCTCTTGATGTGAAGAGTTTGTGAACATTTATAGTGTATTGAGACAGCTCCATGCACTCTACACAGCCGAAGAGTAAGGTTATTATTATACAGGATTTATATAGCGCCAACAGTTTACGCAGCGCTTTACAATATAAAAAGGAGACAATACAGTTATAATACGATAATATACAAGAGGATTAAGAGGGCCTTGCTCAGAAGAGCTTACAATCTAATAGGGTGGGGCAGGTGGTACAAAAGGTTGTAGCTGTGGGGAATGAGCTGATGGAAGTGGTAGATTAGTTGGAGGGGTGATTGGCTTTCCTGAAGAGATGAGTTTTCAGGGATCGCCTGAAGGTAGCAAGGAGTAGGGGATAGCCGGACAGGTGGAGGTAAACGAGTTCCAGAGGATGGGAGAGGCTCTGGAGAAATCCTGGAGACGAGTATGGGAGGAGCAGATGAGGGAGCTTGAGAGTAGGAGGTCTTGAGAAGAGCGGAGGGGGCGATTTGGGTGATATTTGGAGACAAGATTGGTGATGTAGCTCGGGGCAGAGTTGTGAATGGCTTTGTATGTTGTGGTTAGTATTTTGAATTTAATTCGCTGGGTGATTGGGAGCCAGTGTAGGGATTGGAGGAGAGGGTTGGTGGACACTGAATGGAGACCAGTGTAGGGATTGGAGGAGAGGGTTGGTGGACACTGAATGGAGACCAGTGTAGGGATTGGAGGAGAAGGTTGGCGGACACTGAATGGAGACCAGTGTAGGGATTGGAGGAGAGGGTTGGTGGACACTGATTGGAGACCAGTGTAGGGATTGGAGGAGAGGGTTGGCGGACACTGAATGGAGACCAGTGTAGGGATTAGAGGAGAGGGTTGGTGGACACTGAATGGAGACCAGTGTAGGGATTAGAGGAGTGGGTTGGCGGACACTGAATGGAGATCAGTGTAGGGATTGGAGGAGATGGTTGGCGGACACTGAATGGAGACCAGTGTAGGGATTAGAGGAGAGGGTTGGCGGACACTGAATGGAGACCAGTGTAGGGATTGGAGGAGAGGATTGGCGGACACTGAATGGAGACCAGTGTAGGGATTGGAGGAGAAGGTTGGCGGACACTGAATGGAGACCAGTGTAGGGATTGGAGGAGAAAGTTGGCGGACACTGAATGGAGACCAGTGTAGGGATTGGAGGAGAGGGTTGGTGGACACTGAATGGAGACCAGTGTAGGGATTAGAGGAGAGGGTTGGCGGACACTGAATGGAGACCAGTGTAGGGATTGGAGGTGAGGGTTGGTGGACACTGAATGGAGACCAGTGTAGGGATTGAAGGAGAGGGTTGGTGGACACTGAATGGAGACCAGTGTAGGGATTGGAGGAGAGGGTTGGTGGACACTGAATGGAGACCAGTGTAGGGATTGGAGGAGAGGGTTGGTGGACACTGAATGGAGACCAGTGTAGGGATTGGAGGAGAAGGTTGGCGGACACTGAATGGAGACCAGTGTAGGGATTGGAGGAGAGGGTTGGTGGACACTGATTGGAGACCAGTGTAGGGATTGGAGGAGAGGGTTGGCGGACACTGAATGGAGACCAGTGTAGGGATTAGAGGAGAGGGTTGGTGGACACTGAATGGAGACCAGTGTAGGGATTAGAGGAGTGGGTTGGCGGACACTGAATGGAGATCAGTGTAGGGATTGGAGGAGATGGTTGGCGGACACTGAATGGAGACCAGTGTAGGGATTAGAGGAGAGGGTTGGCGGACACTGAATGGAGACCAGTGTAGGGATTGGAGGAGAGGATTGGCGGACACTGAATGGAGACCAGTGTAGGGATTGGAGGAGAAGGTTGGCGGACACTGAATGGAGACCAGTGTAGGGATTGGAGGAGAAAGTTGGCGGACACTGAATGGAGACCAGTGTAGGGATTGGAGGAGAGGGTTGGTGGACACTGAATGGAGACCAGTGTAGGGATTAGAGGAGAGGGTTGGCGGACACTGAATGGAGACCAGTGTAGGGATTGGAGGTGAGGGTTGGTGGACACTGAATGGAGACCAGTGTAGGGATTGAAGGAGAGGGTTGGTGGACACTGAATGGAGACCAGTGTAGGGATTGGAGGAGAGGGTTGGTGGACACTGAATGGAGACCAGTGTAGGGATTGGAGGAGAGGTTTGGCGGACACTGAATGGAGACCAGTGTAGGGATTGGAGGAGAGGGTTGGCAGACACTGAGCGGTTGGTACGGTGGATAAGTCTGGCAGCAGCATTTATGATAGACTAAAGAGGGGAGGAGCCTATGGAGAGGCAGGCCAATGAGAAGGGAGTTGCAATAGTCAAGGCGAGAGATAACAAGGGAGTGAAGGTTGCATTCACATCTGCGTGTTTCGGGAACGAACGCGTGTTTCCACGTGTTATATGGGAATGTGCAAAAGAGGCGAGTCTTAATGGCACCCCAGACATGGCCAGCAGACACACATTTTTGCATGTGGTAAAAAAAAACAACCTTGCAAACACTAAAACAAAAAAGATACAGGAGCTTCTTTGGCACGTTTTTCATGCATGGGGCAACCGGACTGGTCCTATGCACACCGCGTGAAAATGGGCAATAAAACACACGTTCAAGGTGGTGCTAGGTGTTAGTTAATAGGACCTTATAGTAGCTTACCTAGAGTCTGCTGGGCCCCATTCAGTGTGCAGAGATGTCCTTACGACAGGTTGGAAGTTGTGGAAGGCTTTATAGTCCTGGAGTTGAAGTGGGGATTTTTCAGATGGATTGACCTTTTTTTAGAGTTCTCAGCCTACAAGGACAAAATAATAACAAATGTAATATTTGACTGAAGGCAGGTTACATTTATTTATTACAGGTACTTCTATAGCACTATCAATTTAGACAGCACTTTACACTTTAAATTATACATTCACATCAGTCCCTGCCTTCAAGGAGCTTACAATCTAAGGTCCCTAACTCACATTTATACATACACATACTGGGGCCAATTAGCCTACCAGCATGTCTTTGGAGTGTGGGAAGAAACATACACAGGAAAAGGGAGAACATGCAAACTCCATGCAGGTAATGCTTGGGGATTTGAACCGACAACCTCAGTGCTCCTAGACAGAAATGCTTACCAATGTGCTACCCATTTATTTTTGACATAGTACTTTGAAATGTGCAGCATAAAAAAATCTGTGGTCAAGGGGCAGCCCACTGAAAATGGATGAGGTCAAAATATTCATTATGCCACCCGATTCCCCACAATCCGGGCTGAACCCAGCCCTGTGAGTGTCAGGGCTGGGTTCAGCCCTTCCTTCTCAGAGCTCGTCGGCTAATTTCTAGTACTCTTCATTCCACAGTGACTAACCTGGTCTTCATTTCCTGCTCGTCAGCTAGCCCTGCTGGCTATTTAAACTGCCTGGATCAGATCTCCTGTGCCTTCGCCTGGCCAACATATCCGGATACTCTCTGCTGTGTTTTCCTGTTAAAGACTTTTGCCTGGCTGACTTCCCTTCTGGTTCCTGATCCTGTTTACTGCCTCTACTACGCTGATCTCTGGATTCCTGTTTCACTGGCTTGTTCCAACTACCCGCTCTGGTTACCGTACCCTGGCTATGTTTTGACTAAGTTTGCTCCGTTTGTGCTATTTTACCACTTTATTAAAAAGTGTGATTTTTACCGCCCTTCTGTCTCAGTCTGATTCATGGTTCCTGACAGTGAGTACCTCTCACTAGCAGGGCCGTCTTTAATATTGATTGGACACTGGACAAAAATGTTCTTGCCCCCCCCCCCATGCAATTTTGCTCTCCAGTCTCCACCTGCTCTGAGACAAAAAATAAATAGCAGCTAGACTTAAAATCAGTTTACTGTATCAGATCAGGCAGCGATTGCGAGCCAGAGGTTACAGCATATCATTACCGCTTACTGACTGGTTGCTAGAGGTTACAGCACATGATTTCTGCTTGTTGATTGGTTGTTAGAGATTACTGTACAGTAATACTGCTCACTGATTGGTTGCTATAAGTTACAGCACATCTTCTCCTCACTGCAGGGGGGCATGATATACATATGAATGCCCCCTTTATTTAATCAATGCTGCTAGCCTCAGCTATTTACATATGATTGACGGTTATTTACATGTAAACACAGGGTCTGCAGGTGAGCCTTCTGTACACAACAATAGGGCAGAGCATTAATAGCAGCACTTCACACTGAGATATCGGGACACAGCAAAGGCCTAAAACTTCAAGGGACAAGGGAATTTAAACTGGGATAGTTGGCAAGTATGAGGCAGCTGCTTTGGGCCCCACAACAATGACAGGGCCCAGGGCAGCTGCCCCTTTTGCCCTGCCTTACAGACGGCCCTGCTCACTAGGTCCTAAGGATCTGTGAGAAGGTGGTGGGGTGCCAAATTTAAGATCTTTTTATTGTGCACCCCAGGACTGAAGAACACATAGGAGGAATTTTGGTAAAGCAGTGGCCTTCTTGCTCCACAGCCTTTTGTTCATAAAAGGTTCTCTTAGTTTAAAGCCTACCCTGTGTGCTACTAATACCTTCCACGCACTTACCCCAACAGCCCTGATTACAAAGCTCTGTATAAGCTCAGTGTCGGCCTGTATCGGAGCTTCCACAGGGTTCAGGACCTTCCCCCCCCACCCGGGTGCCAGGTAATAGGGCATTCAAAAGCTATGCGCTGCATAGTGGATGAAGCAGAGAAGGTAAAATGCGCCTTCATGCCAAAAAATTATGCCTATTTCTAAAGTCTCCAGCGAGTAACTGAATGTGGGGTAGATAATAACAGTTGAGGAGGTGGATTATATAGAGAACCTGTGATAGATTTACATTAGGCATTTCATGTAAATGAGGCCTCAGGTAATCCTCCAAATGATAAAGGCTACACTACTTTATTTAATTTTGAAGCTAAATTCTTTATAAAATGTATTATAGACCCTATACTAGAGATAAAATATAGTATGTTGTAGTAATTACAGTAAACGCAGTTGCCAGAGTCATTGGAGATACCGTATTGGTGAAATCTAAGATTTTTCTTTAAAAAAGACCTACTGATTATTTCTCAATTTAGAGGGTGTTGGTTGTTTGAGTGTTGGTTGTGTTCAGGGTAGTTTAGTTCATTTCATTTTTTGTATTTCAGTTTTTTATTTTTATTTGATCATTTATTTGTATACTGTTACTTTTTTTTAATTTTTGTTATTTATTTTTTCACAGCATCTGTTTTTTTTCTCTGAAAACATGTAAAAGAATAAGGCTAATTTGAGGTCAACAACAGATCCAGGAAAACGGCTTCTTTAGCGCTCAGGTTCCAGTTAAAGCCCATTGTACCTATAAAAGCCACCTTAATACCAACTTCCAAAGTGACTCTAATGCCGCGTACACACGAGCGGACTTTTTTCGGCCGGACTGGTCCGACGGACCGAGTCCGGCGGACAATTCGACCGTGTGTGGGCTTCATCGGACCTGCAGCGGACTTTTTCGGTCGAAAATCTGACGGACTTTAGATTTGGAACATGTTTCAAATCTTTCCGACGGACTCGAGTCCGGTCGAAAAATCCGCTCGTCTGTATGCTAGTCCGACGGACGAAAACCGACGCTAGGGCAGCTATTGGCTACTGGCTATGAACTTCCTTATTTTAGTCCAGTCGTACGTCATCACGTACAAATCCGTCGGACTTTGGTGTGATCGTGTGTAGGCAAGTCCGTTTGTTCGGAAAGTCCGTCGGAAGTCCATCAAAAGTCCGCCGAAAGTCGGTCGGATAGACCGTCAGACAAGTCCGGTCGAAAAGTCTGCTTGTGTGTACGCGGCATAATAATAGTAAAATGTTGCAGAAACCGTGGAAACATTTGTAGGTTTGGCAACCATTTTTTACCTTGAGGTTTTGAACCCTTTTCTTTTTGAACCTTCTAGGGGGACAGAACTTTACCCCAACCCAATGAGTGCTGTAGACCTTCCTCTTTCCCTCCTGCCCCCTTTAACCCACCCTTTTCCAGCTTTGTTCTCTCTACTTTTTGGCGTATATTAATTGTTTTTTTGTGCTTATTTTGCACCTTGGCTCCTCTGGATTGACTGCCTTATGGGTCTTTTTGTGCCCAGAAGTTTATACCGTTCTAACTACGTAGGGCCTGGTGCCCTGGTCTACACTCCCATCAGTAACTATCAGTCAATTTACATATTACTGTTATACATTATACTGCCAAAAGTATTGGGACGCCTGCTTTTACACTCACATGAACTTTAATGACATCCCAGTCTTAGTCCGTAGGGATCAATATGGAGTTGGCCCACCCTTTGCAGCTATAACAGCTTCAACTCTTCTGGGAAGGCTGTACACAAGTTTTAGGCGTGTGTCTATGGGAATGTTGGATGATTCTTCCAGGAAGCGCATTTGTGAGATCTGATGTTGGACGAGAAGGCCTAGCTCGCAGTCTCTGCTCTAATTCATCCCAAAGGTATTCTATCGGGTTGAGGTCAGGACTCTGTGCAGGCCAGTCAAGTTCCTCCACCTCAAACTCGCTCATCCACACCATATTGCCAAAAGTATTGGGCCACCCCTCCAAATCATTTGGTGGAGGGGGAATTATAATGTGGGGTTGTTTTTCAGGGGTTGAGCTTGGCCCCTTAGTTCCAGTGAAGGGAACTCTTAAGGCGTCAGCATACCAAGACATTTTGGACAATTTCATGCTCCCAACTTTGTGGGAAGTTTGGGGACGGCCCCTTCCTGTTCCAACATGACTGCGCACCAGTTCACAAAGCAAGGTCCATAAAGACATGGATGGGCGAGTTTGAGGTGGAGAAACATGACTGGCCTGCACCTCAACCTGGCAGAACATCTTTGGGATGAATTAGAGTGGATACTGCGAGCCAGGTCTTCTCATCCAACATCAGTGCCTGACCTCACAAATGCTCTTCTGGGAAGAATGGTCAAACATTCCCATAGACACACTCCTAAACCTTGTGGACGGCCTTCCCAGAAGAGTTGAAGCTGTTATAGCTGCAAAGGGCGGGGCCAACTCAATTGTAAGCTCTAACGAGTAGGGCCCTCTGAATCCTCCTGTATTGAATTGTATTGTAATTGTACTGTCTGCCCTAATGTTGTAAAGCACTGCGCAAACAGCTATATAAATCCTATATAATAATAATAATTTTGAACCCTACGGACTAAGGCTGGGATGCCAATAAAGTTCATGTGCGTGTAAAGGCAGGCGTCCCAATACTTTTGGCAATATAGTGTATGTTGAAAAACTGCTTTGTAACATTAACTACTATACTTGTCGTGGGTGCGAATCGCACTTTATGCTGTATTTGTACCAATGTTTATATTCAGTCTGATTTTCAATAAAAAGATTGAACAAGAAAATGATGCTGAAATCTCCTGTTCTTTGTCAAAACTTCTGAGAGATTAAAACTCTAAATTTATCTCACCCCTACCCATCATCTATTCTATGTTATAAAGTGGGCCCCCCGAGATTTATATCGCACTCGGATGAGCCCACGTTTGTTATATGAGTTTGACAATCCTGGTATATGGACATCTTTTATGTCTCCCCCTGGTGGAGCATTTCGGATAGGGGTGGAATGCAGTCAGTGACCACAAAAGTGATGGATGTGCTTCCATGATTCCTTGTATGGCATCATTGGGCATTTAGGTAAAAGTGATATAAAAACAACTACCTAAATGTACTGCAAAGCAATCAAATTCCTGCTGTTATTCATATGATATCAATTCCTGCAAGAGTTAGAAAAAGAAACCATTTATTTTTTGCTCCAGTGTAAATGTGTGTTGATATCGGTTGTGGATAGTTCCTCTTCTATATAAGAAAATTGGTTTAAAAGAACACGAATGAAAAACAAGGGTGCTACAGCAATTGGATATGTCAGAGGTGAAACTAGAACCCTCAGGGCCCCAGCACAAGAAAACATGAAGGGCCCCACCTGACCACCGGGCTATTTTCATTGGTCCCGGGGCTCTTTCCTCCAAGCCCGGGGCCCTTGCCACTGATCCCTTTACTCCTGTCGGAGGGCCCTTTATAAGCCCCGGTTCACAGTGCTGCAACTTATCATGTGACTTGCGACACAGAAAGTAACATCAATGTAACTCAAGTCGCAAGCAACAGAAGAAAAAGTTTCCTGCACTACTTTTGTGCAACTTTGGTGTGATTTAAAAAGTCACAAGCAAGTCCAAGGAAGTTGCAAGGAAATTGCAAGCAAGTCGGGGTTGGAGCAGTGAGAACCGAGCCTACTGTCCGCAGTGGGACCCTTTTACACGTTCTGCAGCGGGCCCCCCTTCCTCTCGTCTTGGGGTCCCCCCCACGGTGAAGGATCATGAGGGCCCAGTCGCAAGTGAGACCTTTGTAACCCTGGTAGTTCCGCCACTGGAACATGTCCAGTAGAAGGCCTATTAAACATCATAAAAAAAGCAGGTAGCCAATGCATTTCAGGAGCTCAATACTCCCCCTTCCTCTGGGCTTTATGTAGACACGGGTTTAAGGATGTACTGGATGCAAAAAAGTGCAGTTAAACCATACAAAAAAAAAAAAAAAAGTGTCAAAACTGGATAAAAAAAGTATAAGGGCCCTTTCGCACTGGGGCGGGGGCGGCGTCGGCGGTAAAGCACCGCTATTGTAAGCGGCGCTTTACCGTCGGTATTTGGCCGCTAACGGGGCGGTTTTACCCCCGCTAGCGGTCGAGAAAGGGTTAAAAACCACCGCAAAGCGCCTCTACAGAGGCACTTTGCCGGCGGTATAGCCGCACTGTCCCATTGATTTCAATGGGCAGATGCGGTGAAGGAGCAGTATATACTCCGCTCCTTCACTGCTCCAAAGATGCTGCTAGCAGGACTTTTTTTCCCATCCTGCTAGCGCACCACTCCAGTGTGAAAGCCCTCGGGGCTTTCACACTGGAGACAAAGCAGCGGCACTTTCGGGTCGGTTTGCAGGCGCTATTATTAGCGCAATAGCGCCTGCAAACCTCCTCAGTGTGAAAGGGCCCTTAGATAATGTTAAAGTGTTTGTTTACCTAAAAAAAATAAAAAATAAAGATCCTGTTCCCTTTAAAGCATGTTATACAGCACAGTGCTTGTGCTGTGTCATTTGGCCCCCTGTAACACCTAAAATACCTGGCTGATCCTGCCTGGTTCTACCCTCTCCTCTGTAAACTGACCACGGTTCATCATGGCTGCTGAGCCCTAACACCGTGGTCAGTTTATGTGCCTCCGTCATCCACTCTCTCCTCTGTCCTCCTCTCCCCCCTCCCCTCCCTGCCTGTCAGCTCCGTGTCCATCCCCCTCCCTTCCCTGCCTGTCAGCTCCGTGTCTGTCCCCCTCCCCTCCTGCTGCTAAAATTAGGGTTAAATTTACACTATCCTCTCAGTTCTTTTATGTAATGTGCCCCGGTGTCTGTGATTTAAAAAAAAATGAAACTGTATATGTGTTTAGAAAACGCACTAACGTGGCCTCCCGCCTCTCTCCTCCTCCCCTCCTGAGTGACGTCAGCGGGGGATCCTCGTCCCCGCTCGCTGCCGCTGTCAGGCTGGGAGAGGAGTGTCAGGGCTGGGCTAAGCCTTTCCTTCTCCTGAGCTGGCCACTCAGCTGTCGGCTAATTGCCAGCTCCCATCTCTCTCCACAGTTACCCAGCTGTTGTTGATTCTGTTCGTCAGTCCTGCCTACTTAAAGTCGTCCAGCTCACTTGATCTCTGCCTTCACCTTTTGTCAACATCACAGAGACTTTCTCCTGCGTTCCTGTTGAAGACTTGCTCGACTGATGTTCCTTCTGGCTCCTGATCCTGCTTGCTGTACTACTACGTTTATCTCTGGCTCTCTGACATTTGCTTGGCTGACTACCCGATCTGGTTACTGAACTCTGGCTTGTTTTGACTACGCTTACTCTGTTTACCTTATTATTTGGTAAACAAGTGTGAATTAACTATACTTCTGTCTTGGTCTGATTCATGGTTCCTGATAAGGAGAGAGGCGGCGGGTCACACGAGCACCGATCGTCGCTCTGAAAACAGGTATATAGCGGCATTTTTCATAAGGCACAGGGGCACATTACATGAATAAACTGAGAGTTTAGTGTAAATTTAACTCAGTGGGTTAACAACCACTTTAGGTTGTAACTCCTAGAGGAGAGTTCTGTACTGGTTCTAATATTTTCTGAGCCCATCAATTAGCCACAGCTTTTTTCCCTGTGTTGATCCCCGATGAAGTGTGAATGGTTTTGCCCCCAAAACATGTTTTTATATGACTTTTTTTTTTACCAATAGATAAAAATTTTTAATCTATTTGGTTTTTGTCTGTTGCTGCTTTCTGTATTTCTATGGCTTGAGCTAATGTTGGGTGCCCATTAAGGGAAGCCTTGCTGTGTGGGATCCACCTCATTAGAGTTATTGAGCTTGTTTGAGGTTTTCCTTCTTCTGACGACATACGCAAGTCAAAAAGTTCTCAGTGCCTCCTTGACTATGTTGTTCTGAAGTACAAAAAAGTGGATGCTGTACTGCTATCTGATCCATATGATATTCCAGTCACTCCACTTTTTTGTGTCCATAACATCCATGTACCCATCTCTACTTAAAGCCCTGAGGAAAGGGGAGTTTTGAGCCCCCGAAACACGTTGGTATCCATATTTGTATCATGCCTAAAAATCTTCTACTGGATACATTCACTTGTTTTGTCTCTCTTTTCTTTTGTATGCTATATAGACCAACCATTCTCAACCAGGGTTCTTTGGGGTTTCTCAGGGGTTGCAAAGGGTTCCTTGAGCCGTGGCTAACTGACCCTTCCATTGGATGGTGCCTGCATAGTTCTGGGGCTAGTTCCACCCGGCAGAGCCAACTGCATGACGCCAAAGATCTTTATAGCTGTCTGTGAGGGTGGCATTCTAACCACTATTGTAAGGGTGAGAAACAATGTAAGGAGCATTTGTTCACTGACCTCAAATGACTTGGTATTTAGCAAGTGTTCCCTAAAACCTGAAACTTATTTCAAGGGTTCCACAGAGGTAATAAGGTTGAGAAAGGCTGAGATAGACTTTCCCTGGGGACCTTGTGCAAAACTTGGGTTGTCGGTTCAAATCCCAGCAATGGCACTACCTGCATGGAGTTTGCATGTTCTCCCTGTGCCTGCGTGGGTTTCCTCCGTTACTCCAGTTTCCTCCCTCACTTCAAAGACATGCTGGTAGGTTAATTGCCTCCTGTTTAAATTTGTCCCAATATGTGTATCAGGGGCCCATTAAGGATGTACAGGTGCCGCCCCCCCATCCATCGCCGCCTCCCCCTATCCAAGCGTCCGGCCCCTTGCAGGACACCAGATGCATGAATTACAACGGCGGGGGCTCTAATAGGTTTCGAAATAGGGTGGGCTCGGGGCGCAAAGAATGCGAAGAATGCGAATGGAGCCCACCCAGGTGTGTTACAACAGCGAATGAAAAAAAAATTGATGAAGAAATTAGATTTTTTTTACATTTTTTTTTTATTGGATGCGTTGTATAGCGGAAAGTAAAAAATATTTTTTTTTATTTTTATTTTTTCTAAATTGTTGGTCTTTTTTTGTTTATAGCGTAAAAAATAAATCATCAGAGGTGATCAAATACCACTAAAAGAAAGCTCTATTTGTGGGGGGAAAAAAAACACATACTGGTACATTTTTATTTGGGTACAGCGTCTCACATCCGCGCAATTGTCAGTTAAAGTAACGCAGCGCCGTATCGCAAAAAATGGCCTGGCCATGAAGGGAGGGGGGTAAAACCTTCTGGGGCTCACGTGGTTAAAGTACATGAAATCAGACAAAGTGGGTATGTTCTGCTGTGGAGCTTAAGATTGGGGGGGGGGGGGGGGGGTGTTCCCGTTGTTCGTTTATTTATTTATTTTATAACTACAGGGTGGAGTCGCACATCTGATCCGTTGCTAAGGGCAAAGAACGGGTTTGCTTTGCCCCAAGCTTCATCCTTCAGAATCTCAAGAGTATCAGTGTAAAAAAAAGGACTTCATTCGTTGGTTAATCTGAAAATCCCCCAGACGTTGTAAAAACAAAGTTGTATTTTGTTCATTTGTATTCATTTGTATTTAGCGCGGTTATAACTTTCTTTTTTATTACTTGTAAAAACAAAGCATAAGAAAAGAGAAAGATAAAAAAAAAAAAAAAAAAAGCTAATTAAACATATGTCCAAGATTAAAGAAGCAACAAAGCATTGAACAAAATGATTTTGGTAATTTAATGTCGGTGAGAGCCGGAGCTGAAGACTTTATAAGGGCTCAATTACCGACTCTAAATATCCCAATCCACGCTGTTGTTCCAGCAGTTTAGTAGCATTCGGAGTCCTCCCGAGACGCCCATAAACTAGCGGAAGTGTAATCTCTTTATATTGCTTATATTAAATATAGATCTGGCTCTTGTTCGCGATTTAGCTTCTCTCCAAACCAGAGTGGCTTTATGAAAACACCAGTGTGTGCTAAAGGACCTCCTTTCCTAATCTTACGGTTATGAAGCGGTGGGGGACCGGCGTGATGGATGTCCAAGGAGGGCAGAACTGGAAGAACTTGTCTAATGAACGACGATGGAACGCCCCTGGAAACCCCGCTGAGCAAAGAGAGAAAATGCCGGCATGTAAAGGATCCCACGTGCTCCTGCTTTAATAAGCTACATAAATACTCCAGGCCAGGGCTATTAAAATCCCGAAAGAAGAGCTCCACCCTCACGGATGAGGCGGCTGATGCCTTGCAACAAACCACCAGTAAAAATGTCCAAATACAGCGCATTTTTTTTGGGCGTTTTGTATACAGTAGGGAAGGAGTTAAAGACTGAGGACTTCTCATCCAACATAAGTGCCTGACCTCACAAATGCTCTTCTGGAAGAATGGTCAAACATTCCTATAGACACCCTCCTAAATCTTGTGGACGGCCTTCCCAGAAGAGTTGAAGCTGTTATAGCTGCATTGATGTTGGACAAGAAGGTCTGGCTCACAGTCTCCACTTTAATTCATCCCAAAAGTGTTCTATTGGGTTGAGTGCAGAACAGTTGAGTTCCTTCACCCCAAACTCTCTCATCCAAACTATATAAGTTTTGGGCCACCCCTCCAAATCATTAGGTGGAGGGGGGATTATGGTGTGGGGGGTTGTTTTTCAGGGGTTGGGTTTGGCCCCTTTATTCCAGTGAAGGGAACTTTTAAGGCTTCAGCATACCAAGACATTTTGGACAATTTCATGCTCCCAACTTTGTGGGAACAGTTTGGGGACGGCCCTTTCCTGTTCCAACATGACTGCACACCAGTGCACAAAGCAAGGTCCATAAAGACATGGATGAGCCTTGTGGACAGCCTTTCCAGAAGGATTGAAACGGTTCTAGCTGATGCCTTAAGAGTTCCCTTCACTGGAACTATGGGGCCAAGCCCAACCCCCACACCATAATCCCCCCTCCATCAAATGATTTGGACCAGTGCGCAAAGCAAGGTCCATAAAGACATGGACGAGCGAGTTTGGGGTGGAGGAACTTGACTGGCCTGCACAGAATCCTGATCTCAACCCGATAGAACACCTCTGGGATGTATTCGAGTGGGGACTGCGAGCCAGGCCTTTTCGTCCAACATCAGTGCCTGACCTCACAAAAGTGCTTCTGTAAGAATGGTCAAACATTCCCATAGACACCCTCCTAAACCTTGTGGACGGCCTTCCCAGAAGAGTTGAAGCTGTTATAGCTGCAAAGGGTGGGCCAACTCAATATTGAACCCTACGGACTAATGTCCCGTACACACGGTCGGATTTTCCGATGGAAAATGTCCGATCGGAGCGTGTTGTCGGAAATTCCGACCGTGTGTGGGCTCCATCGGACATTTTCCATCGGATTTTCCGACACACAAAGTTGGAGAGCAGGAGATAAAATTTTCCGACAACAAAATGCGTTGTCGGAAATTCCGATCGTGTGTACACAAATCCGACGGACAAAGTGCCACACATGCTCAGAATAAATAAAGAGATGAAAGCTATTGGCCACTGCCCTGTTTATAGTCCCGACGTACGTGTTTTAGGTCACCGCGTTTAGAACGATCGGATTTTCCGACAACTTTGTGCGACCGTGTGTAGACAAAACAAGTTTGAGCCAACATCCGTCGGAAAAAATTTTAGGATTTTGTTGTCGGAATGTCCGAACAAAGTCCGACCGTGTGTACGGGGCATAAGACTGGGATTTCATTAAAGTTCATGTGCGTGTAACGGCAGGTGTCCCAATACTTTTGGTAATATAGTGTATGTGTAGCATAGGGAAGATACATATACAGAGAGGTATGGTTGCTGCACACCCCGGATAATATAATATGGGAAGGTTCCCCCAGGGGGGTTTTGAGGCAGCAAAGTACGTAAGTATAGAAAAAGTTCAAAAAAGATATTAGATTTAATTTATTTTTATTTATTTATTTCAGGTACTTATATAGCGCCGTCAATTTACGCAGCACTTTACATATGCATTGTACATTCACATCAGTCCCTACCCTCCATAAAAGTTTTTTATTTTAAAGATATAGTATAGTATCACATGCACATGTTTATGGAAGAGCCCTGGGGCCATCATAAAAAAAAACAAAACAGAATTCTGACTTTGAAACTCAGAATTCTGACTTTGAATCTCAGAATTCTGACTTTGAATCTCAGAATTCTGACTTTGAATCTCAGTATTCTGACTTTGAAACTCAGAATTCTGACTTTGAATCTCAGAATTCTGACTTTGAATCTCAGTATTCTGATTTTGAATCTCAGTATTCTGACTTTGAATCTCAGAATTCTGACTTTCAAACTCAGAATTCTGACTTTCAAACTCAGAATTTTGTAAAAAAAAAAAAAAAAAACATTTTTTTTTTTCAAACTCATAATTCTGTATTTTTTTTTTATGATGGCCCCAGGGCTCTTCCATACATGTTATACTATTTGTTTAAAATAAAAAGACTTTTATTAAATCTAATATCTGAAATTTTTCTATACTTACGCACTTTGCTGTCTCAAACCCCCCCCCCCCCCCCCCCGGGGGAACCTTCCCATATTATGTAGTGTATGTTTTTCCTTTTTGTGCCTCTAAAGTCCGATGAATAGAATTTGAGGTTTTGAGTATACATGTATACGGAGATGTGGCATATTTAATGTTTGCATAATTGTCTGCAATTTGTACATAATTGACAATATAGAGTATTGCGTGTATTTTTATTGTTTTTTTTTGGAGTGTAATTTAAAAAAAAAAAATTTAAAACACTCTTTTACTTTATTTTTTCCTTGACCGAAGTTCCCCTTTACAATAATGTATAATAGTAGGATGTGCAGATGGAATAATTACAATAACAAAAAGCCCCCTTTTTTTTCCTGTAGATTAAACAAATGATCTGTCCAGTTTGTAGATCTATTTTTCTATAATTAATCCAAGTTATTGCTTTTTTTTTTTTCCCCTCCCACTTCCATTGTTTTGTTTTCCTTTTGGCAGAACTGCAATTCAGATGTTCCGATAAACTGGCAAAAAACCGCGGGTGTGAGAAGTGGCGTTATTATATATATATATATATAAATAGCCTCATTACCCCCCTCTCCCCTCCCCTCCCCCCCACACCAAATATTTTGAGAAAAAGGAGATTTATTACTTCTACTAAAGGGGGCCCTTCGTCTCTCTGGGGTAATGAGACCAGCTAATGAATGGGTTACTAAATCAGTTAATAGATTATCACCGGGTAATCTAGCCCTCTCTCTGGGCCTGGGACCTTGCCCTTGTTCCGGTGGGTTGAAAAATAAAAGGGAAATAGATATAATCCTCTCTTGCTAAGGCTCTTGGGTTTATCGCCGCCTACTTATAAATAAAAGCGCCTTTTGTACTTCGGTGAAAAGTGGACTAAACTCGGTTCAGAAGAAAGTGTTGCCAAGTTTTTCTTTCCAAATTCTTTGCTGGTTGGAAAAGAATCTCACAAGGCCTTTTCTGAAGTTGTGTGTGAGGGTATAGTAAAAAGCGTCCATTCAGCGCGATTCCCACCCACAAAGAATCTTGGAAGACGAATTTACTTGACCATAACGAGTTGTTATATAGAAAACCAAGATGTCAACAGCCAAACAGACCGAAAAAAAAAACAAAAAAAACAACGCTTTTAGGACCGCATCTATCGCTGTTCGGACGCGGAGTAAACCATGCGGGTGGCCAGTTAGACAAATGTTTATAGGAAGTTAATTTGGGTTATGGCAAAATCGTCTTTGCTATAATTATAAGTGAAGTGTTGGCTGATTTTAGGTTTCGTTTTAATGGGTACATGTCAGGAACTTTTGCAGCGTTCCTTAGTTGTAAGGCGGTAAAAACTGAATTAATTAAAGTAAAATGCCACCAGTGTCCGTCCGTCCCCCCCATATTACTTCTAACCCTGCTTCGTTTATTTAACCACTTGAGTACCAACCTGTATAAACCCCCTTCATTACCAGGCCACTATCTGTTTTCAGAGCGGTGATCGTTTGACTGACAATTACTAAATAATGCAACACTGTACTAAAACTCATTTATGTTATTTTTGGAGACAGGTAGAGTGAAATGTAATAATTGCTCTTTAAAAAAAAAAAAAAAAAAAAAATTATAACAATATAAAGGAAAAAAGACCAAGCCTCTTGAAAATAAAAATTGTCTCTTACTTTTTGTTATGAAACATAACATATAAAAATGCCAGAATAGTACAAACACCCCCAAATTATCCCTGTTTTGAAAGTAGACACCCCGAGGTACCCCAGACCAACCTGCAGCGCTGATTGGTAACGCCCAACTGTCCCCGATTTCGAGGGACTGTCCCTGATTTGAACTGGGATTAGGACTCTGTCCCTCTTTCCTCATTTGTCCCTCATTTTGGTCTGATCTATATAGTTGTAGGGCTCTTTTATCAGTGGGAACCTGGGGGGGGGGGGGGGCGCAGTTTCTGCATCTTCATCCCAACTGAATATATGTCAACGTAATGGCAAGGGGGGTGCTGGGGTGTGTTGGGGGGTCCAGTGATGCTGGCTGCTGGGGAATCTATTGTTGCTGGAGGGGATATATTTTTGCAGAGGAAGGGGGTCTATTGTTGCTGGGGAGGTTTTCTGTAGCCCTTGGGGGATCTATTGTTGCTGGGGGTGGGTCTACTGTTGAGGGCGGGGTCTTTGTTGCTGGTTGCTGGACGGTCTATTGGTGCTGACTGCTGGGGAGACTATTATTGCTGGAGGGGATCTATTTTTGCAAGAAGGTCTATTGTTGCTGGTTTGTGATTTATTGTTGCTGGTGGTGGGTCTTATGTTGCAAGGGGTCAGTCGTGGCTGGGAGGGATCTACTGTTGAGGCGGGGGTCTTGTGTTGCTGGCTGCTGGGAGTCCATTGTTGCTGGGGTGAAGCTATTGTTGCTGGGGTGTCCATTGTTACTAGATCTATTTTACTGTCTTTCTTGTTATCATTAACAAATTCCATACACAATACTTAGCACCACACAATGATATTTGGTTCTGTATTCTCTAAAAGAGGTGTTACTAGGAGGTGGGTAAAGGGTGGAACCAAGGAACGCTGCTCGGAGGTGGGTAGGGGGCGGAGTCAAGAGATGACTCGGAAGGGAGGAGTTCCTGCACCTATCCTCTGAGAAAAAAAAAGCCCTGTATAGTTGTATATAAAATGCAATATTTATCTTTCAAAAAGTGTCTCCCGGTGCTAAACCTTTCATCCAATTTCTAAATTGTTGCATTTCTAAGTTTCAAAAGACAATATAAATGAATAGTACTGGTAAAAAAAAAAAAAAAACACGTGTGGGTTTAACTAATATTTATTTTTGTAAAATTCTCCTTGAAAGGGGCGTGGCAGGGGTGTGTGTCCTATGGCTAATAGGCATCCCTCGTTCCCATCTTAAAAAGTTGGGAGGTATGCTGATTGAGTCGGGAAAATTCTCCAGGGAAGTTGTACAGAAGTCAGTTGGTACAAGTCAATTTCGGGCAATGCAAGAGCAGATTTTTAATTTTTTTCTGGTGTTGGGCTTTAAGAAGCCCTACAGTGGGAGGGGCTGTGTTTCTCTGCTGATGTCAACCAGGAGGGGAGGAGAAGAGCGGTTGGAGGTCACGTGAGCGCCCAGCGCCGCTGTAAATGAGGTATTTTTGCGGAATCATTTTTAAAAGATACACACACTGCACATTAGATCTTCAAGTAAGAGAGGGGAACACGATTTGTCACTACTAATTGTATCAGCTATAGAGACCGGAGGGACAGGGAGGAGATGGATAGCACAGACTCCCGTGTTGACAGGCAGGGAAGGGGAGAGGGGGAGGGAGGAGAGACAGCAGGATGATGGAGGCATGTTACCTGACCACGGTAATCAGGGATCAGCAGCCATGAATACCGTGGTCAGCACAGACAGGGGGACACAGGAACTGTCAGGATCAACCAGGTTTTTTAGAACATAGAGAGGGACAAATTACACTGCACAAGCACTATGCTGTGTATCCTGCTGTAAAGGATCAGGATCATTTTTTTTTTTAAGGTTACAACCACTTTAACTAGTCTTAAAACTGCTCCCTCTCCCCTTCTAACACCTATGTTGACTAACGTGTAGGAAAGATGTATATACTTACCATTGGGTTACTCGATAATCCCCCAGGAGTTAAATCTGCTGTGGACTCTGTTTCCCTTCTGCTGGGTCAGGACGCTCGGGATAAATGGGAAGACAGACGCAGCTGTGTGGTGTATCAATTAAATTATCAAAAGTTTATTCAGAGAGTTCGATTTTTCTGTAGAGTGCACATAGGCATTGACTTAAGTTGGACAAAGATGGTTTGAATCTTGGCTGGTACAGCAGGGACCGTCCAAGATTCAATCCACCTATGGGCAGGCTGATTGTATCCATCAATCGACTTGGGTACAACCAGCATGTTGGATTTTCAGCTTGCGATTAGCAATAATCATTGTGTTCTTCCAGTGGGGACAGCTCCCCGGCCCCCCCCCCCCCCCCACCCACACACACCTTCCATAAGAACACAATAGCTCCATGGGAGGAATTCCCCCATCAACACCGACTGACTGTGTGATCAAGCGATTTTGTTTCCTGCAACCTATGACTTGCCTTAAACAATAGCCAATTACGTCTTAGCAGTTTGCATGCATAGTGAGAATGAAGCTAGCTGACAATACACTTACAGTTTAAATACTGACTAGAAACTACTGATAATATTGAACTCACTTAACCCTTCACTTACCTATTTTCAACCAGCTCCTGTTTGGTCATGTGATTCGGGTGCCCTGTGTCAGGCAGTGGTGGCTGCAGAGGAGAAGAGGGACCAACAAGGGCTGGGACATGGAAACCTCTGTGTGACGACCTAGGTGTTCTAGAGCGATCTCTCCTCTCCCCTGTAGCTGTTGTTGACTGACACAGGGGATCATGTGACCAGAACAAAGCTGGCTGAAAATAGGTAAATGTCAAAAGTATTGTGACACCTGCCTTTACACGCACATGAACTTTAATGGCATCCCAGTCTTAGTCCGTAGGGTTCAATATTGAGTTGGCCCACCCTCTTCTGGGAAGGCTGTCCACAAGGTTTAGGAGTGTGTCTATGGGAATGTTTGACCATTTTTACAGAAGCACTCGCTCATCCATGTCTTTATGGACCTTGGTTTGTGCACTGGTGGGCAGTCATGTTGGAACAGGAAGGGGCCATCCCCAAACTGTTTCCACAAAGTTGGGAGCATGAAATTGTCCAAAATATTTTGGTATGCTGACACCTTAAGAGTTCCTTCACTGGAACTAAGGGGCCAAGCCCAACCCCTGAAAAACAACCTCACACCATAATCCCCCCTCCACCAAATGATTTGGACCAGTGCACAAAGCAAGGTCCATAAAGACATGGATGAGCGAGTTTGGGGTGGAGGAACTTGACTGGCCTGACCTCAACCCGATAGAACACTTTTGGGAGACTCTCGTCCAACATCAGTGCCTGACCTCACAAATGCCCTTCTGGAAGAATGGTCAAACATTCCCATAGACACACTCCTAAACCTTGTGGACAGCCTTCCCAGAAGAGTTGAAGCTGCTATAGCTTCAAAGGATGGGCCAACTCAATATTGAACCTTATGGACCAGTGGCGGCTGGTGGTAATTCTTTTTGGGGAGGGGGGCGGCAAACAGTGCATCTGATGCCCCCCCAGGTGGGGTTGGTCAGTCAGTCAGTGCACTTACCCCATCCATGGCGGCAATCATGGGCGTCTTCCCTGCTCTCCTCCATGGGTATCACGAGCAGCTTCTCCTTCCCATGCTCGGCGGCTTCCGTCTCCTCCCTCCACCTCAGCAGCCAATCAGAACGCTTCTCCTTTCAGGCAATTGGGAAACAGGTCTCAGACCTGCGCAACCTGATTGGTGGAGAGGCGATTCAGTGTGAGAATAGGGAATATTAATTCCCTATTCTCATATACCTGGGTGGGTTCCCTTCTCAGCGCCCCGAGCCCACCCTATTTTGAAGCCTATTAGAGTCTCTGATCAGTGCTTCAAAAAACCACCCACCCCCGCATTGGAATTCATGCGCGCGGCATCCTGAAAGGGGCCGGACACAAGGGTATGGGGGGGTGGCACCCGTGTGCCCTTAATAGGGACTAATGCCTCGTACACACGGTCGGACTTTCTATCCTACTTGGTCCGGCACACTTTCTGACGGACTTTGTCCGCCAGGTGCGCCGAACTTTAAAACGGACGGACTTGCCCACACACGACCGGACTTTGCGGCGGTGTGTCGGGCTGGCCGTTGGTTGTCGGGGTCTGCGGGCGGGGGGCTTATCGGAATCTGGGAGCCCCCTATAATAAGAGGGCCCCCAGATCCCGGCCCCCCCACCCTATGTGAATGAGTATGGGGTACATGGTGCCCCTACCCATTCACCCAGGGAAAAAGTGTAAATAATAAAACACTACACACGTTTTTAAAATATTTTATTAAACAGCTCCGGGGGGGGGAATCTTCCTCCGGCTTCGGGGGTCTTCTTCCGGCTTCGGGGGTCCCTCCGGTTCATCTTCTCCCGGCGTCCGGTTGGTTCTTCTCTGCTCTCTTCTCCCGGTGTTCCAGTTCTTCGGCCGGCTCCTCCGCTGTGTTCAGGTAGCTCTCTTGCCAGCAGAGGTCCGGACTTCTGCGCTTCTTGTCTTCTTGTCTTCTGGGCTTCTTGTCTTCTGGGCTTCTTGTCTTCTGGGCTTCTCTTCTCCAGATGTTGACACGACGCTCTCTCCGGCTGGACTGCTCTCTGAGGGCTGCGTTGTGACTTATATAGGTGGAGACCCCGCCCCCTTTTGATGTCACAGTCCCTGGGCATGCTGGGACTGTGACGTTTTAGGGGGCGTGGTCAACATCACCCAGTGACCACGCCCCCTAAAACGTCACAGTCCCAGCATGCCCAGGGACTGTGACATCAAAAGGGGGCGGGGTCTCCGCCTATATAAGTCACAATGCAGCCCTCAGAGAGCAGTCCAGCCGGAGAGAGCGTCGTGTCAACATCTGGAGAAGAGAAGCCCAGAAGACAAGAAGACAAGAAGCCCAGAAGACAAGAAGCGCAGAAGTCCGGACCTCTGCTGGCAAGAAAGCTACCTGAACACAGCGGAGGAGCCGGCCGAAGAACTGGAACACCGGGAGAAGAGAGCGGAGAAGAACCAACCGGACGCCGGGAGAATATGAACCGGAGGGACCCCCGAAGCCGGAGGAAGATTCCCCCCCCCCGGAGCTGTTTAATAAAATATTTTAAAAACCTGTGTAGTGTTTTATTATTTACACTTTTTCCCTGGGTGAATGGGTAGGGGTACCATGTACCCCATACTCATTCACATAGGGTGGGGGGGCCGGGATCTGGGGGCCCTCTTATTATAGGGGGCTCCCGGATTCCGATAAGCCCCCCGCCCGCAGACCCCGACAACCAACGGCCAGGGTTGTCGGGAAGAGGCCCTTGTCCTCATCAACATGGGGACAAGGTGCTTTGTGGTGGGGGGGCACCGCAGGGTGCCCCCTCCCCCAAAGCACCCCCCCATGTTGAGGTCATGCGGCCTGGTAGGGTTCAGGAGGGGGGGGCGCTCGCTCGTCCCCACCCCCTTTCCTGACCGGCCAGGCTGCGTGCTCGGATCGGGGTCTGGTATGGATTTTAGGGGGACCCCACGCCGTTTTTTCGGCGTAGGGGGGTTCCCTTTATAATCCATACCAGACCTAAGAGCCTGGTATGCCCCGCGCTCGCCGCAATAGGAAAATTTGTTTTTCCTATTGCAGCGAGCGCGAAATGCAATACCCTGCCCTTGCGACGTATCTGGTCCGTTGGACCAGCATACACACGAGCGGGCTTTCCGCCTCCGACGGAAGGATTTAAAACTTGTTTCAAATCTAGGTCTGGCGGGCTTTTGGGAAAAAGTCCGCCGGAAAAGTCTGCCAGAGCCTACACACGGGCGGATTGTCTGGCACACTCTGGTCCGCCGGACCAAGTATGCCGGAAAGTCCGACCGTGTGTACGCGGCATAAGATTGGGATGTCATTAAAGTTCATGTGCGTGTAAAGGCAGGTGTATACTTATACTTTTACTAATACTTTTGACAATATAGCGCATACACATCTTTTTTACGCAGCTTAGTCAGCATAGTTCAGTTTAGCCAGACGTTTTTTACCGGTTCTATTTTTATTGAGCTGAACTCAAGATCTGCATCTGAGCTTAGGAATGTATTGAATTTAATGTCTCAGACTGACTCAACCAGCTTTGTAGACAATTAGATCACTAAAGCGGTCTACAACCAATGTGTGACCAAAGTACTAGACCAACCAGTATCCAATCAGATCATTACTGTATTCCCCAAGACAACTTGTAGCCAATCAGTGCACTAAAAAAAAAAAAAAAAAAACGACAAACTTTAGAAAGGCAAACTTTAAAAATTAGAATGCTACGCCTATAGGGAGCCTGCTCAGAGCTCTTCCATCCATAATGTTTAAAAGAATATATTTCATGTTAAAAAAAGCTCCATCATCGTCTGATTGCTCATCTCTGGAGTAAATTTGATTCTGAAAGTCTTGTAGACTGTAATAAGTTTTAAACTCACACCGCACAATGTGCAGATAGGATCTGGATATTGTAAAGAGCCTGAAATCGTGAAATTGGCAGTCATTCTATCTCGCAAGACTGATTTTCCAAAATAATCAACTTGCCAGTTATTCTGCATCTCAGATAGGAGCGTTCCAAGTTTCCTTTATGAATGATCTGGTGGTACGGAATTGAGTAACCCCTCCAAAATCATCGCCCTGAATGAGCTCGACGTTGTCGTAAAATGTCCCCAGATCTCTACCTTGATGAGACATTCTGCGGCGCGGTGCATGTTGAACTTTGTAACGGGTTTGTGGACAAAACAAAAACCTTCCGACAAGAATTTCTATGGATTCATAAATCATTTTCCTCTCTTTACTTGTTTCCATCATGAAGTAAAAAGTCAAACTGCTACATCGTCATGTAACTTTCTTTGGCAAATAAAAGAATTACAAAAAAAAAAAACCTGCTACATCGTACCTGGTGCACTTTGTAACAAATTGTATACAGTATGTGAACAATAAAGATTTGAAAGCTGAGCCTGTTTTCCGAACTCGCCAATTCCGACATTCCTCTCCTACATGGAAAAATCAGCATTACTTTTTTTGCTCGAAAACTACTTAGAACCCTCAAACATTATATATATATTCAAGTATATTATATAAAAGTATTGGGACGCCTGTAGCTGTTGCTGACTGACATAGGCGATCATGTGACCAGAACAAAGCTGGCTGAAAATAGGTAAGTACACTATATTGTCAAAAGTATTGGGACACCTGCCTTTAGACGCACATGAACTTTAATGGCATCCCAGTCTTAGTCCGTAGGGTTCAATATTGAGTTGGCTCTGCCCTTTGCTGGTATAACAGCTTCAACTCTTCTGGGAAGGCCGTCCACAAGGTTTAGCAGTGTGTCTATGGGAATGTTTGACCATTCTTCCAGAAGAGCATTTGTGAGGTCAGACACTGATGTTGGGTGAGAAGGCCTGGCTCACAGTCTCCGCTCTAATTCACCCCAAATTTGTTATTTCGGGTTGAGGTCAGGACTTTGTGGAGGCCAGTCAAGTTCCTCCACCCCAAAATTGCTCATCCATGTCTTTATGGACCTTGCTTTGTGCACTGGTGGGCAGTCATGTTGGAACAGGAAGGGGCCGTCCCCAAACTGTTCCCACAAAGTTGGAAGCATGAAATCGTCAAAAATGTCTTGGTTTTCTGACGCCTTAAGCGTTCTCTTCACTGGAACTAAGAGGCCAAGCCCAACCCCTGAAGAACAACCCCACCCCATAATCCCCCCTCCACCAAATAATTTGGAGGGGTGGCCCAAAACTTTTGGCAATATAGTGTGGATAAGCGAGTTTGGGGTGGAGGAACTTGACTGACCTCAACCCGATAGAACACCTTTGGGGTGAATTAGGGCGGAGACTGCGAGCTAAGCCTTCTTGTCCAACAACAGTGCCTGACCTCACGAATGCGCTTCTGGAAGAATGGTCAAACATTCCCATAGACACCCTCCTAAACCTTGTGGACGGCCTTCCCAGAAGAGTTGAAGCTGTTATAGCTGCAAAGGGTGGGGCCAACTCAATATTGAACCCTACGGACTAAAGCCGCGTACGCACGATCAGAGTTTCCGATGGGAAATGTGTGATGACAGGCTGTTGCCGGAAAATCCAACCGTTTGTACGCTCCATCGGACAATTGTGAGATTTTCTGTGAACAAATGTTGGATGGCAGGTTTTAAAATTTTTTAGCTGCAAAGGGTGGGCCAACTCAATATTGAACCTTACAGACTAATGCCCTGTACACACGGTCGGACTTTGTTCCGACATTCCAACAACAAAATCCTAGGATTTTTTCCGACGGATGTTGGCTCAAACTTGTCTTGCATACACACGGTCACACAAAGTTGTCGGAAAATCCGATCGTTCTAAACGCGGTGACGTAAAACACGTACGTCGGGACTATAAATGGGGCAGTGGCCAATAGCTTTCATCTCTTTATTTACTCTGAGCATGCGTGGCACTTTGTCCGTCGGATTTGTGTACACACGATCGGAATTTCCGACAACGCATTTTGTTGTCGAAAAATTTTATATCCTGCTCTCAAACTTTGTGTGTCGGAAAATCCGATGGAAAATGTCCGATGGAGCCCACACACGGTCGGAATTTCCGACAACACGCTCCGATCGGACATTTTCCATCGGAAAATCCAACCGTGTGTACGGGGCATTAGACTGGGATGCTATTAAAGTTCATCTGCATGTTAAGGCAGGCGTCACAATACTTTTGACAATATAGTGTATTTAGCCACTGGATTGCTTTTACATTATTCAGCATCGCCAGCTTAAAATATTGATGGCCCCAGCTGCACCCATGGCCCCCAGGTATAACCACTTGAACCCAAGGATGTACATCCATTTGATAGAAGTGGTAAAAGGTTAAAGAGTGACTGTATGCCTTCTTAACAGACCCAAATTGAATCGTTTCTCCCCTATGCTGGATTCACCATTTAGATATTTGTACATTGTCTTCATATCTCCTCTTAAGCGTCTCTTCTCCAGGAAATTAAGTTTACAGATCTTTTGGCATAATGTATGCGATTTCATCTGCTTATTGTTCTGTGTGGCTGGAGCTGCCCTTTAAGCAGTAATAACGTTTTCAAAAGCGAACCATTATGCTGCCGTGTCACAAATGCACCAACGCATCAATCAAAATAATAGCATTTCTGTTTTGGAGCCCTCTCTTTCCCTCTTGCCCTTTATTGATAGACTCCATCTGCCTGGGCCCCGGCGACACACACGCTTTTATCAGACGCTCTCACATATGCATGGGGGTGATAATTCTGTGCTGGAAGGAAATCATTTTTAACCTCGGGCCGTTCTCAGCCACCGTGGGGAAGGGGTGGGGGGGGGGGGGGGGGGGTGCTGCTGATCATAATGTTATATGTGATTAAATCATTTATTAGGTTGTGTCGGGGCAGCTGATGGAGATAATATGTTTATTTACACACAGCCGGGGGGAGAGGAGAGGATTTGTACAGAGCTGAGCTCATTAGCGAATCCAAGAAGAACATTCAGTAGGACGCCAGTTGTGTGTTTCCCTAAAGTCCAACTCTGGCCTTTTTTTTTTTTTCTAAATGGTCCCCTTGTAGCAGTTTAAAAATGAGTCGGACTGCAATACCCCCTGCAAGAATTTATTTCCTCCACAAGAAGTATTCAGTCTAAAGACCGAGATCAAAATGTGAGTCTCATGCCCCGTACACACGATCGGACTTTCCGCCAACAAAACCGTGGATTTTTGTTCGAAGGTCGTTGGCTCAAACTTGTCTTGCATACCCACGGTCACACAAATGTTGGCCAACAATTCTGAACGTGGGAACGCGGTCAGTAGTGTATTTAGGTTTTGTGCTGCCCTAGGCCTGACTAAACTCGTGCACCCCTAATTTAAATATGACCCACCCCTTCCTGTCAAGGCCACACCCTTTGCTGTTTAAGACCCACCCTGAAATTTTTCGAGTGGGGACACTAGTTCTGAGGGTCTGGGGGGGGGGGGGGGGGGCAATGGATTTCCTTAATTTGTATAGATTTCCTCTCACTTCCTGTTTGGCTATGGGGCAGGAAGTGAAGGGAAATCTCTGCAATGATACAGGGATGGTAAAAAACAGACAGGGGTTACTCCCTTACTCTATCCAAAATGTACAAAAAAAGTGTTGCCTATAGTTCTACTTTAAGCACAAATTTCTGATCATTTTATGGAGAGGACTAAGAATATATAACCATGCCAATGGTGCAGCAGAAAACATATAGCAAAGTGAGGAAGGTTTGTGGTCCAGGATGAGAGGACAGTCAAAATTAGAAGCGGCCCTCACAGTTGTGGAATGCCAGCCACCCGCATACCTGAAGCAGTGAGGCCGCTTTGGGGGCGATAGACTAATTTGCCTCTCGGCCCAGTTCACTCCATAAGACTGGTGCTACACTAACAGTGTAGCGCAAGCCGGCGGGGACTTTTTCCATACTGCCCCCCTGCAGAGTGCTGCCCTAGACCTGGGCCTTGATGGCCTAGACCAGGATACAGCATTGAACGTACAAGACGTACGACGAGCCGAGAAAAGGGAAGTTCAATAGCCAGTCTGGCTCCTTCTGCTTGAATCCGAGCATGCGTGAACTTTTGTGCGACGGACTTGTGTACACACGATCGGACTTTCCGACAACAAGTTTTGTTGGCGGAAAATTTGAGAACCTGCTAGCATGGGCGTAACATAAGGGGTTGCAGGGGTCACAATCGCAACCCCGTCCCTAGCTCCAGAGGGCCCCTGCAGCCTCCCTGTCATATTATCATATCCTCCACAAAATCCAGCTGCCCTAGGGCCCCACAGCCACGCTCCAGTACTGGGCTTCTACTTTGCCTTCCACAGTCCACACCCCTCTGTTCCCATTGGCTGGGGAGAAGCTGTGAGTCTACTTACCCCAATTCCCTGACAACTGTGAAAAAGACACACACCTCCGGGAGGTGACCTTCCCCCAACACGTGCCAACACTGACAGAGAAACCTTCAGAAATTGCTAAAACAAATCCCTTAACACCTCTTCGGAGGCCTCTGAAGGGCTGCAGGCTCCAGATTTTGTGTCACATGGCTTTGCCCTCCCAGATCTAAGTTGCCCCCCCAAAGCCCCCTGACCACCCCCTCCACCGTGCATGCTATGCCCGGCTGCTGAGCTCCTTTACCATTACAGCACTCTATACTGTTCCTCCTGACTGAAATCACATTCCTTTACAACACAGCCAGTTAGCCATGATCTGCACAGGGTGTATCTGCCTACTGCAACTACACTGCCGTTCTGACCAGAGAATTTCACAGGTCAGAAGGGCAACATAAAAGCCAGATATACCCTGTGAACACTGACAGACTGTGTGTAAAGGAATGTGATTTCAGCCCTGTGTAGCGTGGGCGGAGCTGTATACAGTGCTGGGATGGGAAAGAAGCTCTGCCAAGTGACCTGACAGAGGTCCCTGGCCTCTGATTCTCCAGGGGTGATCCCTGTCCTCTGATTCTCCAGCGGTGATCCCTGTCCTCTGAATCTCCAGCGGAAATCCTCTGATGTAAATAGGAACTCTGGGAACTCAAAACTTTTAAGCCACTTTGAGTATCTTGAGTGCGGTGGATGTACCTGCATGCACATTGGAAGTAGTGGCAGGGGGGGCCAGGTCAACTTTTGCATCTGGGCCCCCAAGCTTCAAGCTACGCCTCTGCCTGCTAGCAAACATTCGTTGGTGGAAAGTCCAACAGCAAATGTTCGATGGAGCATACACACAGTTGGACTTTCCAACAACAAGCTCACATACAACATTTTCCATCAGAAAGTCTGATCGTGTGTACGCGGCATAAGGGTTAAATCACCAGCGCTTGCTTCTCCCATATACAGTGATGCAGCAGAGAATGATATTGATGTCATCAGATCATTAAAAGATAAGTTCACCCTTTGTAACATGTTAAATGTTACACGCTTATTCGGGGTGTAACATGTTACTGTTGCAGCAGCCCCCGCGCCCCCTCTGATCCCCCCCCCCCCGTTGTGACAGTGGGCTGGGGATCTTCTCCCTGCACCTGCTGTCACAATTTAAAATAAAATGTGACTGTGCAGGACTTCGCCAACATGGCCGCATCGTTCATTCACAATTTCTTGCATCTGCCATGGTGGTCTGTCTGAGCAGTCTTCAGTAACGTTTCTTGTGGATGATATCAGCGGTGTGTGATCCTCCTTATCAACTGGCATAGAATTGTATTATTCTCATAATAATTATAGGCAGAGCCCCCCCCCCACCATAAGAAGTAAAGAGTCCTCCACCCTCCCTTACATCAGAGTGCGCTCCCCTTACCATGTGCTGCTGCTGGGAAGAAGTTGGGGGGTGGAGCTGGGAAGTAGAAAGTGCATAGTCTGGAGGAGGATCAGAAGAGGGCTGGAGTCAGTTGCCAGAGCCTTCTAAATGCTGAGACCAGGGGATGCAAAGACGAGGGGGTGCTGCAACTGCAGAGAGAGGAGCAGGATCTCTCTGCTGGCCACTGCTGAGACAAGGTGGAGGCAGAGATGAGGGGGTGCCGCAGCTGCAGGAGAGGTGTGAGGACCATATGAAATGGCCTGGCGGACCCCATTCAGCCTTATGTTTGACACATGTGCTCTCTAGAACATCTCTCAGCTCCTTGTTTTCCAGTCTCCCGCATGCTCCAGCACACTCCTCAGATACTAGCTCTCATCCCTTCCCCTTAACCTAGCCAATCCACTTCAATACGCTCCTACATGGCCTGTCACCCTCCCTCTAGAACATTCCTCAATTCCTCACTCTCTGGTCCCATGCACCACACTCCTCACTTACCACATCTCACGCTTCCCCCTGAACCTGACCAATCCATTACAATTCCCAACCTGTGTCTGCTCCTAAATGGCCTGTCTCCCTTCTTCTAGATATAGAACATCTCTCAGCTCCTCTTTAGATCCTTGCTCTCTGATCTCCTGCACACTCCAACACAATCCTCATTTACCAGCCCTCATCCCTCCACCTTAACCTAGCCAAGCTTCTACAATCCACAACCTGTGGCTGCTCCCACATGGCCCGTTACCATTCCTCTAGTCTAGAACATTCCTCAATTCCTCCTTAGATCGTTACTTTCTGGTCCCATGCCCCTGGACCTGACTAATCCACTACAATCCACAACATGTGTCTGCTCCTACATGACCTGTCTCCCTCCTCTAGAACATCTCTCCACCTTAGATCTTTTCTTTCTGATCTCCTGCCCACTCCACCACACTTATTAGTTACCACAATCTCTTGTTCTTCCCGTTAGACTTGGTTGGCCCACTACACTCCACAACCCATGTCTACTAGACATGTGCACACTGAAATATTTCGTTTCGGAATTTCGTTTTCGTCTGAAAAATAAATTTATTTAGTTACTCCCGAAATTCGTTTTTATTTACTTCGTTTTTCGTTAAAAATTGCATTCGTCCGAAAATCCAAATTATGGTCGAATCTGTCATTGAAGGCTTATGGTGTCTGTCGAATGTTCAAAGAAGATTCGACGGAGCAGCTAAACTGTACAATGCCGTATAGTTTACCTGCTCCGTCGAATCTTCTTAGAACTTTCAACAGACACCATAAGCCAAAGTACGTGTGTACTTAGTTCTAGCTATTTTACTGCTCCACCTCTTTGGTTACAATCAGCCAATAACATTCATCATCATCATTATTTTTATTTATCTTTTCTCCCCTACGTCGAATCTTTCCTCCCTACGTCGAATCTTTCCTCCCCTACGTCGAATCTTTCCTCCCTACGTCGAATCTTTCCTCCCTACGTCGAATCTTTCCTCCCCTACGTCAAATCTTTCCTCCCCTACGTCAAATCTTTCCTCCCCTACGTCAAATCTTTCCTCCCTACGTCGAATCTTTCCTCCCCTGCGTCGAATCTTTCCTCCCCTACGTCGAATCTTTTCTCTCTACGTCGAATCTTTTCTCTCTATGTAGAATAATCTTGGACTAATAGAGCTAAGGTTAGGCACATTCGACCACAGGTTTGATGGACACAGATTGTTGTCATCATCATGTCGAATCTCCTATCTATATCGAACTGTTGTAGCAACGAAAACGAAAATAAAGCATTTGTTTATGTCGGATCTTTCGTTTTTCGGACTCTGCACTTTCGTTATCGTTTGTTGAAACGATAACGAAAATACCTACATTTCGGACGAAAATGCATTCGGACGAAAACGAATGCACATGTCTAATGTCTACTCCTATGCAGCCTCTCATTCTCTCTCCAGAATATATCTAAACTCCTGCTCAGTTTTCTTACATTCTTCTGACCACTACACTTCTCTGGCCACTACACTTTCTTTTCTCTTTCAATGATTTTTATTGAAAAATATAAAGAATATAAAGAATAGCATGTACAAGTTGCACAACATATACAGTTTAAAATTAAATAGGGAAAGAAGGGGGGGGGGGAGAATGGGGGGGGGCACATATTTCAGCCTATGTGGTCTACAGGACTCCTATGAACATTCCATGTTATGCATTATTTCTTTTTACTATGGGAATATCTATTCGTCTGTACCCACTCAATCAGATGTCTCCAACTTACATGTGTATCCAGGCTAAATACCTAACACAATACATTTGGGTATATGTTTTGCTTGTTATATTTATTCATCAATTCAAGCATTTACTACACTTTCTTTTATTGATAAACCAAACCCCCAGTACCCTGAACCCAATCCGAAAATGAACCCGCTCACAAACTGACACACATTTGCTAGGAGTTATAAACAAAAAAAAAGCCCTCTAAGCACGTTATTTATGA
This sequence comes from Lithobates septentrionalis, assembly GCA_037952835.1. NCBI lineage: Eukaryota > Metazoa > Chordata > Amphibia > Anura > Ranidae > Lithobates > Lithobates septentrionalis. The sequence continues at coordinate 251,513 of JBBDGP010003093.1, read as the reverse complement.
TGGTGACTCAGAGAGAATTTTTGGGCTACAAAAATGACAATAATAGGAATGCAAACTCTTCTGAAAGGATCTCTCAATTAAAGCGGAGTTCCACCCTAAAGTGGAACTTCCGCTCATCGGATTCCTCCCCCCCTCCGGTGTCACAATTGGCACCTTTCAGGGGGGAGGGGGGTGCAGATACCTGTATAATACAGGTATCTGCACCCACTTCCGGGTACAGCTAGCCGCAGCTAGCCGCAGACTCCCCGCCCACCCCCGTTGTGTTGTGGGAAATACACAGTTCCCACAACACAACGGGGACCAGTGAAGACGCGCAACGCGACTCGCGCATGCGCAGTAGGGAACCGGGCAGTGAAGCGGTAACGCTTCGCTTCCTAAATTCCCTCAGTGTGAATGGCAGCGGCAGCACCCGAGGATCGAGGGACGGCTCGGTCTCGGGTGCCGACATCGCTGGACCCCGGGACAGGTAAGTGTCCTTATTTTAAAAGTCAGCAGCTGCAGTATTTGCAGCTGCTGACATCTAATTTTTTTTTTTTTGGTGAAACACCACTTTAAGAAGCTATAAGTAGAAGTTGGGATTTAGGATGATACCCTTGAGAGGTATACTGGCTTCTTATTCAGACACATCATATTACCTAAAGAAGAGGTCAGTTTGCTTTGAAAGCTTGCACTACAATCTATTTTGTTAGCCAATAAATGGTATCACCCTAAATCCCAACTTCTACTTTTGTCGATGGCTAAAATGGTATGTAGCACCCACTTCGATAGGTTGCTGGTTTGATTGCTTCTCCTGGCCGTCTGAAAGTTTCTATAACATAGGAGTGGAGCAAGTCATATGAACAGTCTGAATATTTATGGAGCATCAGCCAGTTCCTGGGGAGGTGTGCCCAGTAGGTGGCTGAAGAGCACTTAAATAGTCTGGGGCCTAATGCCCCGTACACACGGTCGGATTTTCCGATGGAAAATGTCCGATCGGAGCGTGTTGTCGGAAATTCCGACCGTGTGTGGGCTCCATCGGACATTTTCCATCGGATTTTCCGACACACAAAGTTGGAGAGCAGGAGATAAAATTTTCCGACAACAAAATCCGTTGTCGGAAATTCCGATCGTGTGTACACAAATCCGACGGACAAAGTGCCACGCATGCTCAGAATAAATAAAGAGATGAAAGCTATTGGCCACTGCCCCGTTTATAGTCCCGACGTACGTGTTTTACGTCACCACGTTCAGAACGATCGGATTTTCCGACAACTTTGTGTGACCGTGTGTATGCAAGACAAGTTTGAGCCAACATCCGTCGGAAAAAATCCTAGGATTTTGTTGTCGGAATGTCCGAACAAAGTCCGACCGTGTGTACGCCCTATAAGGCAACCCTGTTCTTGTCCAGGAGGAGAGGTTCCCAGCATGAAGGGCTACTGCCCTTCTGGAAAGTGCAGCTAAAGTTTTTACAGGAGCTTTTCGAGGTCCCAGATAAGCTAGAGCTGGGGGGCCTACCATTCTGAGAATAGCTGGAGCTGATCAACGGAGTCCACTGAGGATCTGGCCTAGAGAGTTCAATGGAGGAATGTCTATCAGAAATTGGAAGGAGGCACCCAAGTATTCTGAGTACAGACCTGAGTGTAGGATCCTGGTGACTATTTGCTGATACCATCCATTGTGCCTCTGTGCCGGAAGCTTGCTTGAGTTGGGATATTTCTTGAGGTGTCCCAGTGCTGCTCATTCCATTAGCAGTTACTAGAGGGACTGTACTAAGAAGCTTTGATGAAGTGGAGCGTGTCCTCTTATTCCTGTACAGTGTTGCTAGAGTATCTCACAGCTTCCTCCATCCCATCCAAGTTTATATAGCAATAAGTCTCAAAAGAATAACCCCTCGACTGATCATTGAGCTAGAATGAGCAAAATGTAGCTGTGTGCCTGGCTGCCTCTGCGTTGACTCTGGGAAAGGACCGGAAGGTACAGTGGCCCCTTTTGTGGTAACGCTGGTACAACTCTCTACTGCCGCTACAGTGAAAAGCTAATAGTTATACATCACAAATGGTTATTTCTTCTTTAACCACTTCGGTACCACGCCATATCCAAATGACAGCTACAGCCAAGTACTATAGTTTTGGAAGGGCTTCCATAGACGTCCTCCCGGGACCCCGTCCCCTACATGCCCCCTGTGCCCCCCCTGCACGCACCCTGGGCCGCGAATCAGGCACACTCTGTGACCGCTGCGTCCTTTGGACACCGCTGATCACAGATCGGGGTAAACAGTCAATCACAGCGGCCTTTTACCATGTGATCAGCTGTGTCCAATCACAGCTAATAACGTGTAAACAGACTTGCCGGCTATCGGCATTCCTTTCCTCACATGCTGTGTCTGTGTGAGGAAAGGAGTGCTGATAACCGGCAAAGGCTGTCAGCACACTGTTCACACCAGTGTTTCTCAACTCCAGTCCTCAAGGCGCCCCAACAGGTCATGTTTTCAGGATTTCCCTCAGATGAAAGGCCTCTGGTAATTACTAAGGCAACGAAACTGATCAAATCATGTGTGCAAAATAACAGAGAGCCTGAAAACATGTCCTGTTGGGGCGCCTGGAGGACTGGAGTTGAGAAACACTGGTTTACACTGATAATCAGGGCACTGGTGGGGCTGCACTGATGCATCAGTGCAGTTTATCAGTGCCCATCAGTGCAGTTTATCACGCCCATCTGTGCTGCCTATGAGTGCAACCTCATCTGTGTCGTCTCATCAGTGCCCATCAGTGCAGCCTCATCAGTGCAGCCTCATCAGTACCCATCAGTGCAGCCTCATCAGTGACCATCAGTACAGCCTCATCAATGCAGCCTCATCAGTGCCCATCAGTGCAGCCTCATCAGTGCTCATCAGTGCAGCCTCATCAATGCCCATCAGTGCAGTCTCATCAGTGCCCATCAGTACAGCCTCATCAGTGCCCATCAGTGCCCATCAGTACAGCCTCATCAATGCAGCCTCATCAGTGCCCATCAGTGCAGCCTCATCAGTGCCCATCAGTGCAGCCTCATCAGTGCCCATCAGTGCAGCCTCATCAATGCCCATCAATGCAGCCTCATCAGTGCCCATCAGTGCAGCCTCATCAGTGCCCATCAGTGCCCATCAGTACAGCCTCATCAATGCAGCCTCATCAGTGCCCATCAGTGCAGCCTCATCAGTGCCCATCAGTGCAGCCTCATCAGTGCCCATCAGTGCAGCCTCATCAGTGCCCATCAGTGCAGCCTCATCAGTGCCCATCAGTGCAGCCTCATCAGTGCCCATCAGTACAGCCTCATCAATGCAGCCTCATCAGTGCCCATCAGTGCAGCCTCATCAATGCCCATCAATGCAGCCTCATCAGTGCCCATCAGTGCAGCCTCATCAGTGCCCATCAGTGCAGCCACATCAGTGAAGAAGAAAAATTATAACAGAAACTAAGAGAAATGTTTTTTTCCCAACATGCTCATGCTTTTTTAGTTTGTTTAGAAAAAAAAAAAAAAAAACAGTGGTGATTAAATACCACCAAAAAAGTTCTATCTGTCTCAAAAAATTATAAAAATGTCATATGGGTACAGTGTTGTATGACCGCGTAATTGTCATTCAAATTGTGACAGAGCTGAAAGCTGAAAATTGATCTGGGTAGGAAGGGGGTGAAAGTGCCCGGTATTGAAGTGGTTACGATAAAGGTTAAATGAGGACTTGCATAATCTCAGTCACACAAAGCCTTCTCGGGTGTAGTCACCAGCCACCAAACAAATGACAGGAAATTTATCAGCAAAGCAAAGTGCGACGGAGACGTGGGAAACGATCAGTGATAATGATCAACACATCAGAGCATGCTTGGGCCAGTGTATGTGTGTATAGAAAGCACTAAGCAGCCTCACAGGCAGAGCCGCCGTCCCCTCAGATCGCATAAATAAATCAGGGAGGATTACAGCAGAGAAAATAGAGACCAGCTCTCTTTACAAGCCGAGGTCAGTGCTCTCAAACTGTGCCGAAAATACACTTAGTACCAGTTTGGCGGATAAAAATTATTACCGCTTAGTTGACTCGCATTTATCAAACTGAGATTTGTGAACCATCGGATCTCAAAAAACAAAGCCGGGTGAATTATCGGTATTTCATTTTTTTTTTTTTTATTATTTTGATTTGCGACTCTGTAGGGTAAAGTATAAAAACATGACGGGCTTCATTTATTGTCGTATCTGAAGAATAATTTCTTTCACAGTCATTGTAAGATTTACATTAATATGAAACATGTATGTGGGCAAGTACACTATATTACCATAAGTATTGGGACGCCTGCCTTTACACGCACATGAACTTTAATGGCATCCCAGTCTTCGTCCGGAGGGTTCAATATTGAGTTGGCTCCGCCCTTTGCAGCTATAACAGCTTCAACTCTTCTGGGAAGGCCGTCCACAAGGTTTAGGAGGGTGTCTATGGGAATGTTTGACCATTCTTCCAGAAGCAAGCGCATTTGTGAGGTCAGGCACTGATGTTGGACGAGAAGGCCTGGCTTGCATTCTGCATTCTAATTTATCCCAAAGGTGTTCTATTGGGCTGAGGTCAGGACTCTGTGCAGGCCAGTCAAGTTACTCCACCCCAAACTCGCTCATTTATGTCTTCTCGTCCAACATCAGTGCCTGGCCTCACAAATGCGCTTCTGGAAGAATGGCCCCTTAGTTCCAGTGAAGAGAACACTTAAGGCGTCAGCATACCAAGACATTTTGGACTATTTCATGCTCCCAACTTTGTGGGAACAGTTTGGGGACAGCCCCTTCCTGTTCCAACATGACTGCGCACCAGTGCACAAAGCATAAGTCCATAAAGACATGGATGAGCGAGTTTGGGGTGGAGAAACTTGACTGGCCTTCACAGAGTCCTGACCTCAACCCAAAATAACAAATTTGGGATGAATTAGAGCGGAGACCGTGAGCCAGGCCTTCTCCTCCAAGATCAGTGCCTGACCTCACAAATGCTCTTCTGGAAGAATGGTCAAACATTCCCATAGACACGCTCCTAAACCTTGTGGACGGCCTTCCCAGAAGAGTTGAAGCTGTTATAGCTGCAAAGGGCGGAGCCAACTCAATATTGAACCCTACAGACTGGGACTTATCGCTGTTCATAATTACTAAGAACAACAGATCTGTCTCTCCTCTCCTGTCAGAACGGGGATTTGTGTGTTTACACACCAGCTCCGTGTGTGAATGGGCATACAGAGCCAAGACTCAGGAGTGCGCCTGACTGGGTGCCCCCAGTGCAAGCTGCTTGCTGTAGGGGCACCCGGCAGAGGGGAGGAGCCAGAAGCGTCGCGCTGAAAAGAGGAGGATCCAGGCTGCTCTGTGCAAAACCACTACACAGAGCAGGTAAGTATAACATAACAGGCCTCCTTTAGTCTAATGAAAACCTCCAGAGCCAGGGACAGCTGACATCCTTCATCCTTCTATATAGTGTGGGTTACTAGGCATTATGGGTGTAGTGCAAGATAGATTCATGAGCGCCAGACACTTCTTGGATGCAAAGAGATTTATTTTCTTATGAACAGAAGTGTGGGAGAGAGGGTTTAGGGCCAGGACACCCTTAGGTAGTTGCAATGTTAATTGGCAGACTCAGAGACAGCCATGCAAGGAAAGGCATCCAGCAAAACACCACACCTGCATGTGTAGGAGCACTGTCTGCTATGGCAACAGTCTTATAACAGTTCCTAACACGAGTTGTAACAAACTCCTTTACTTCTCCTGCAATCACCTCTTGTAGACTCTCAGCCCACTGAGCTCCCAGTCCCTCTCACTAGATTTGCTGATTCACTTCCACTGAATCCCATGAGCTCATCCAATCTTCTTACTCAGTATCTTCCTTAAGCGTCACCCCCGCGTCCCTGGCTTGGCACTAAAGATACTCCTTAAGCGTCACCCCACTGGCTGGGTCCCTGGCTTGGCACTCAAGATACTCCTCAAGTGTCACCTCACTGGCTGGATCCCTGGCTTGGCACTCAAGATACTCCTCAAGCGTCACCTCACTGGCTGGGTCCCTGGCTTGGCACTCAAGATACTTCTCAAGGGTCACCCCACTGGCTGGGTCCCTGGCTTAGCACTCAAGATACTCAAGCGTCACCTCACTGGCTGGGTCCCTGGCTTGGCCCTCAAGATACTCCTCAAGCATCACCCCACTGGCTGGGTCCCTGGCTTTGCACTCAAGATACTCCTCAAGTGTCACCCCACTGGCTGGGTCCCTGGCTTGGCACTCAAGATACTCCTCAAGCGTCACCTCACTGGCTGGATCCCTGGCTTGGCACTCAAGATACTCCTCAAGCGTCACCTCACTGACTGGGTCCCTGGCTTGGCACTCAAGATACTCCTCAAGCGTCACCTCACTGACTGGGTCCCTGGCTTGCCACTCAAGATACTCCTCAAGCGTCACCTCACTGGCTGGGTCCCTGGCTTGGCACTCAAGATACTCCTCAAGCGTCACCTCACTGGCTGGATCCCTGGCTTGGCACTCAAGATACTCCTCAAGCGTCACCTCACTGGCTGGATCCCTGGCTTGGCACTCAAGATACTCCTCAAGCGTCACCTCACTGACTGGGTCCCTGGCTTGACACTCAAGATACTTCTCAAGCGTCACCTCACTGGCTGGGTCCCTGGCTTGGCACTCAAGATACTTCTCAAGCGTTACCCCTCTGGCTGGGTCAATGGCTTGGCACTCAAGATACTTCTCAAACGTCACCCCACTGGCTGGGTCCCTGGCTTGCCACCTGCTGAAGTTTCCCGATTCTTCACTGTCCCCGGTTGGTGAGAATACTTGCTTCAGCTACTCACTGTGGTCCCTGGTAATAAGACGATTGGTCCCTTAGTGGCGACAGCTTTCCCTCTATCCTCCGACCACGACAGGTCCCCCCAGGCCCGGCAGAACCGCCACTTCTGGTTGGACTGCAAGCCTCCGTCCCAACTCTACGCTGCTCTCTTGCGTCTGGATAGGCCCTCAGACAGCCTAGCAGCCAGATATGCCCGGGATAGGCCCAATCTCCAGCCTATCAGCCAACAACACGTCCACCCAGACAGCCATCCAGGTGGCACCAAACCCCGGTCACCTGACTCCACCCAAATATATAGGTTCTCCCAGCAGGCTAAGGGGCCCAAGAAAACCTCTTCCCATTGGCTGAGACACCCCATATACTCCTAATCTGTCCTTGCATCGCCCTTACCTTACCTAATGTCACCAGGTACCCGGCCACCCAGCGACAGAAGAGAGAAATGCAGCAATTCCAGACTTAGGGTGAAATCGATTGATCCCTAACAATTGGCCAAGGCAACTATATAGCTTTAATATCGCATTAATCCCTGTGGTTGCAGATAGTGTTGCCCATTGTAGTTCTCGGGAAAGGAGGCTGCAAAGAATCAGATGACAAGAGCCTACAGCCTGCCTAGAAGTAACATTAAAAACGTATTGAACCTGGCTGCAACTGATATGATAAAACTGGGAATGTTATGACTTTAGCATAGCTGCAGTGTCTCCTGCACAGGATTAGCAGTAGGTGGGGTGGTGATGCTGGAGTTGCCCTTTAACAGAATTTAATCAGAAATATTAGCTGTATTTTTGTATGTTTAATTTATCATTATGGAGGTTCGGGGGTATCTTTTGCCTCTCTCTGCAGTCATTTGCAGAAGGTTAATGGCTGGATCTGGCGCGCCGCCACAGCCGTATGCTACCCTAATCCCAACAAGTGTCACCTAGTGTAATTGACTGATCGAATCTAAGCTTTGCTAATGCTTTAAATGTCCCATCTGTTCTCAGGGTCCCGAGCACGCGGCGACACCAGCGCTATTACTGCTTCCAATTAGCTGAAGCAATTTCACAATTAGACAATTGATTTAACGATGGATTATGTCAGGCTGCTGAGGATGAGCTCTCGTGAAGGCTGGAAAAGAAGAAGAAGAAAAAAAAAAGAACTCTAAGATGGGATATGATTTAAGGGGGATTACTGCTTAAAGGAAAACTCTTCGGTCTAAGGAGGAAACGAATCAGGGTAAAAAAAATAACTACCAGTAAAGATTTCACATTAGTAGTTTTGCATTGCATTGTGTGCAATGGCTAATTATGTCCTTGATACACAGAAGCAATGGGGTTGTCTAAAGCCTCGTACGCACGATCGAATTTTCCGCAGACAAAACATCAGACTTTTGTCCGAAGGTGTGTGCCTGGATTTTGTCTTGCATACAAACGGCAAGGAATTGTTGGCCGACAAACACAAACGTAGTGACATACTACATGGTTTTTCAGCTCTTTAGCGCCACCCTTTGGGCTCCTTCTGCTAATTTCGTGTTAGCAGAAGTTTGGTGAGTGTTGATCCGTGCTTTTCATTTTGCGTTTTTCATTTTGCGCTTTTCAGTTCGTTTCTGAACGGCCGTTCTTCAACCAGCCATGTTGCGGAATCGGAGGAGATAACGTGTTATTTATTATTGGCCTTGGAGTTATTGCTTTGACCCAAGTCCAGTCCAGGAACAGGAGGAGGAGGATTTCTTGCACCAAAATTTGGTTGCTTTATTAATGGTGACCAATTATGTCATATGCCTTTGCTGCGGGAGCTCCAGGAGAATAATCCAGATGATTTTCGGACTTATCTCCGGATGACGGACCCCCTGCTTTCACCAACTCTTGTCATTGTTGGCCCTCCTATAATAAGAAGCAGGACACATGTATGAGGCTTTTATTTTATTTTTTTTGGTTGAATAATGATTTGATTTGGTATATTTTCTATCGTTTTGGATGCATACAATGCACTTTTTGGTTAAGGTCTATCGGCAGATAACATGTATAATTTTATTTGTTTTCTTTTTTTAATGCACAATAAAAAAATTGTGGAGAAGAATACTTGGCTATGTGTTTTACTTCAAATGACAATTTGGGAGTAGGCAGTTACATTTTAAAAAATACAATGTAAAATTGACAAGGGATAATGGTGTTGATCCTAAAAACTACGGGATAATGGTGTTGTGGTAACTTTCACCAAAAAAAAAACAAGCATAATAATATTGTTCTTGATATCACTAGAAAAAAAAAGCCTTTGAAAATACGTTTTGCAAAACTCCATCAGTATCACCAGCAAAGCAGCTTCATTATTATCCCATTATAGAAGAAGAGAATTGTGCGGTGCATTTCCAGATTTCATAATTTGCAGCGTCACGAATGTTAATTCTCCATTACGAACGCTAGTTTACAAGACCAACCGCTTCCGGCTCATCCTTGCTTCCGAGCATGCGTGTTTGTACTTTGGACTTTTGTCCGACGGACTTGTGTACACACGCTCGGAAAATCCGACAACAATTGTCCAATGGAGCGTACAAACGGTCGGATTTTCCACCAACAGCCTGTCATCACACAGTTCCCATCGGAAAATCCGATAGTATGTACGAGGCTTTAGAGGTGCTGCTGCCTCTGCTAAGGGCCCAGCACTTTGCAATGTAAAATTTCAGTTCTTGGTGCGCACTGATATGACCTTTTCTTCCAACGCAGGCACAGAATTCAGTTATGTGCGCCATTGGCCATTTCTATAATGCTTCTACTTTAACCGCAGGTGTTGGATTATGTCAAATTCTATAAACGGTCTATCATATGAATGTGAATATTCCTATTGTGATCAAATGATAAAGTAGATGTAAATCATAACTGAACGCTCAGTCCTCCGTCTTCAGTGATCCGGGAGCCGGTGACTGTCACTGGCTCTCTGCTCTGCCCCTCACTGGAGCACCGGGCTGTGGGGGAGGAGGTAGCGGCTGATTCAGGCTCTCAGTGGTGGTGCTGAGAGGTTGAGTCAACTGCTGGTCAGGCATCTGGGTGGATCCTGACATTATTGTCGGGTTCCCTCCAGAGTCTGAAAAATCTATTGTTTCTGGGGGGGGGGGGGGGTCTATAGTTGCGGGGGAAAGTCTATTTTTACTGGGGGGGAAGTCAATAGTTGCTAGGAAGGATCTACTATTGGGGAAGGGGTCTATTGTTGCTGGCTGTTGGAAAATCTATTGCTGCTGGAGGGGGTGGTCTATAGTTGCAGGGAGATCTATTATTGCTAGAGGGATCTATTGTTGCCAGGGAGTATTTTGTTGCTGGGGGATCTATTACATACCCCCCAACTTTTTGAGATGGGAATGATGGACACCAATCAGCAAAAGTATGCAGGCATAGGACACACCCCTTGCCACGCCCCCTTAAAGGAGACTTGTACAAAAGATTGGTTAAACCCAGAAGTGCTTTTTTTTTTACCACTACTATTCCTTTATATTGGCTTTTGGAATTTACAAATGCAGCAATTAAGAAAGCAGATGAAAGGTTTAGTGCTGGGAAACACATTTTGATAGATAAAAAAGTGCATTTTATATACATCTCTATAGATCAGACCAAAATGAGGGACAAATGAGGAGGAATGAGGGGCAGAGGTTCCAAATCAGGGGCAGTCCCTCAAAATCAGGGACAGTTGGAAGCTGTGCTATTATTGCTGGAAGGGTCTATAGTTGCGGAGGATCTATTATTGCTGGGAGGAGTCAATAGTTGCTAAGGGGATCTATTGTTGCTGGGAGGGTGAATTGTTGTTGGCTGCAGGAGATTTGTTTCACCACAACATGATACTTGCTTCTGTACTCTCTAAAAGCGGTGGTACTTGGAGGAGCAAGATCCATAAAGACATGGATGAGTGAGTTTGGGGTGGAAAATCTTGACTGGCCTGCACAGAGTCCTGACCTCAAGCCGATAGAACACCTTTGGGAAGAATTAGAGCGGAGACTGCTAGCCAGGCCTTCTCCAACATCAGTGCCTGACCTCACAAATGCTCTTTCTGGAAGAATGGTCAAACATTCCCATAGACACACTCCTAAACCTTGTGGACGGCCTTCCCAGAAGAGTTGAAGCTGTTATAGCTGCAAAGGGTGGAGCCAACTCAATATTGAACCCTACGGACGAAGACTGGGACGCCATTAAAGTTCATGTGCGTGTAAAGGCAGGCGTCCCAATACTTTTGACAATATAGTGTACATTAGCATGGCCAGTTATGTCTGATTCAGAGATTCACTTTAAATGCTGCAGTTGGGTGTTGACAGGCCCTTGTGTTGCCCACTCAGAGGAACATTTGTTCGGTAATGTCAGAGATCTGGCAATAGCGCCATGTAATATAATACTCTAACGAGCCATCCAGATTTACCCTCCAGGGTATGATAAAAATACCATTGTCAGGAAAGACGCCTGTCACCTTCTCTCAGTCCCCACCCCCATACATAGACACCCACTGGTGACAGTACAGCCAGCTCTGCATGCCGCCTCTTGGCACTACCCGGGTTCAATAATACAGACATCAATAATCTGGTAACGCTAACACTTATGATTTGGCAGGTCTGCAATAAGACTTTGCTAATGTGTTTTTCCTGCAGTCACCTTCCTCTCGTCGAGTCATTATTTAATATTTGTTTCATTAATTTGTTCACCTGCTGCTATGCATCACGCGGTCAAGTGGGCAACCCCCCCCCCCCCCCCCCACTCCTCCGCAGCCACCAGCTGTGAAATAATGATTTAATCCTGGTGTAGAAAGATGTCTCGTTGAGCGGAGTTGTCAAAACGATGTCAACCTTGTCCTTAATTCACACTGACTGGCAGTCAAAGGGCCAACCGATTGCTGGGGGTCAAATTGCAAACTGTTTAACAATCTGTGACTTGTACATGATAGCACGTGGCATTTGACGGTGTAATGGTTTCAAGACATGGGCTGCAACAAGTATTCAACGCTTATTTTTTTTCTGTCCAAAGCCAACACTAGTGAATGACTGTTAAGAGGGCAATTACCCCCTGGGCCAATCCAGTGGTGGCTGGTGCTCAAAATTTTTTGGGGGGGCGCAAACCAACCGAAAAATTCTGAAAAATACTTTTTAAAAAAAACATCAATTGCAGCCTCATTGTGCCTATCAAATGCAGCCACTGTGCCCATCAAATGCAGCCACTGTGCCCATCAAATGCAGCCACTGTGTCATCAATCGCAGCCACTGTGCCCATCAATTGCAGCCACTGTGCCCAGCAAATGCAGCCACTGTGCTCATCAATCGCAGCCACTGTGCCCATCAATTGCAGCCACTGTGCCCAGCAAATGCAGCCACTGTGCTCATCAATCGCAGCCACTGTGCCCATCAATCGCAGCCACTGTGCCCATCAATCGCAGCCACTGTGCCCATCAATCGCAGCCACTGTGCCCATCAAATGCAGCCACTGTGCCCATCAAATGCAGCCACTGTGCCCATCAAATGCAGCCACTGTGTCATCAATCGCAGCCACTGTGCCCATCAAATGCAGCCACTGTGTCATCAATCGCAGCCACTGTGCCCATCAATTGCAGCCACTGTGCCCAGTAAATGCAGCCACTGTGCCCAGCAAATGCAGCCACTGTGCCCATCAAATACAGCCACTGTGCCCATCAAATGCAGCCACTGTGCCCATCAAATGCAGCCACTGTGCCCATCAAATACAGCCACTTTGCCATCAAATGCAGCCCCTGTGCCCATCATATGCAGCCACTGTGCCCACCAAAGACAGCCACTGTGGCTATCATGTGCAGCCACTGTGCCCACCAAATACAGTCACTGTGCCCATCATATGCAGCCAGTGTGCCCAGCATATTCAGCCACTTTTCCCACCAAATACAGTCACTGTGCCCATCATATGCAGCCACTGTGCCCACCAAATACAGTCACTGTGCCCATCATATGCAGCCACCTTACCCAGCATATGCAGCCACTGAGCCCACCAAATACAGTTACTGTGCCCATCATATGCAGCCACTGTGCCCACCAAATACAGTCACTGTGCCCATCATGTGCAGCCACTGTGCCCACCAAATACAGTCACTGTGCCCATCATATGCAGCCACTGTGCCCAGCATATACAGCCACTGTGCCTACCAAATACAGTCACTGTGCCCATCACATGCAGCCACTGTGCCCACCAAATACAGTCACTGTGCCCATCATATGCAGCAACTGTGCCCAGCATATACAGTCACTGTGCCCATCATATGCAGCCAGTATGCCCACCAAATACAGTCACTGTGCCCATCATATGCAGCCACTGTGCCCATCATATGCAGCCACTGTGCCTATCAAATGCAGCCACTGTGCCCATCATATGCAGCCACCGTGCCCATCAAATGCAGCCACTGTGCCCATCAAATACAGCCACTTTGCCATTATATGCAGCCATTGTGCCCACCAATTACAGCCACTGTGCCCATCATGTGCAGCCGCTGTGCCCACCCAATACAGTCACTGTGCCCATCATGTGCAGCCACTGTGCCCACCAAATACAGCCACTGCGCCCACAATGCACAGGCCGCCACTGGGCCAATCCCATTTTTACAAATAGGTCAGCACTGACGAGCCAGTAGGGTCCAATTGGGCCTCCAGTGCTACAATGCTAGCTTAGAAAACAAGCAGGCAGTTATTGTTGTTACTCAATTGCCGACCAGTCACGTACCTGGTACGTCATCGGTCTTCAAGTGGTTGTACAAGGATGATGCCTGCAGACATCGCCCCGGTACCGCTTTTTAGAGCCCGCAGTAGGCTCTCTTAAAATAGCAATCCAAAGGGCTAACTAGCCGCTTGATTGCTATTACAAGCAGCCAGGGCGGTCTTTTATATTGAATGGACCCTGGGCAAACATTTTCTTGGCCCCCCTCCATCATAACACAGGACCCCTCCCCCATACTACCCCCATTATTACACAAGACCCCCTCCCCCAAACGAATTCCATCATTACACAAGACCCCCTCCCTATACTACCCTCATCATTATGCAGAACCCCCCCACCGATACTACCCCCCCCCCCCATTATTACATCTTCCTCCTCCAACTGGCCACTATTCCTTATAAGAGTGTCCCAACTTTGAAGCTGTTTAACGGGAAGGGTTGCATAGCCTTAGTGTTCTTTTGCTACGCCAAGGTTACACTTGTTCTTTACTTGATCATCTCTCCCAGTAAATGACACAGAAAAGTTAAACAAAGTACGGTAGTTTTTACTGGCAGACTTGAAATTAGCTTTACATTATAGAATATTCTCCAAATACGACTGCAGACATTCAATTGGCTATGCGATTTGCTAAGGTAACATGGCTGTGCTGCTTGAATTAAAACACTGTCCGTAGCGGTTTATATAGGGAAAGGTGCATAGAGAACTTAGTGGGACCCATACCTGAATCAGGTAATGTCCACAACAACAACAAAAATCCATGAAACTTGGATTCCCTGAAGAATTGGCCCACGGAAGGGATGGTAAAGTAAGAATTCCATCACAGCTCTTGGTTCTCTCCGATTTATTCCCATTGGGCTCTATCGCTGGGGTTGGAAATCATACTGCAGCAAACAGCCAGAATATTTAAAGTAACACAGTACCAGAATCACAATACAATGTCAAACACAATAAAATAATAGTATACAATAGGCACCTGCCTACATCCTTGTTAGGCTGCCTCTAGTCCACCCCTCCAGCAGGTTCTTCTTAGTCTCACAATCCTGCAAGAACCTTTCAGAGTCTTCCACTTGCATCAAGTGCCTCCCCAGCAGAGTCCGTCCTTACATCAGGTGCCCCCAGCATAGTCCGTCCTTGCATCAGGTTCCCCCCGCAGTGTCCCTCCTTGCTTCAGGTGCCGCCAGCAGAGTGTCCGTCCTTGCATCAGGTGCCCCCAGCAGAGTCCGTCCTCACATCAGGTGCCCCCAGCAGAGTGCGTCCTTACATCAGGTGCCCCCAGAAGAGACCGTCCTTGCATCAGGTGCCGCCAGCAGCAGTGGCGTAGCGTGGGTTGTCAGCGCCCGGTGCAAGGCAAGAAATTTGCGCCCCCTAACCTATGGACTTTTAGCACTCCCTGAGTCCCTTCCTTTCTTACAATAGTACTTACCAGCCTAATTCCTACACTGACCACTACACTGACCTACCTATCCACTACACTGACCTACATGACTCCTAAACTGAACATTACACTTACCTACCTGTCCACTGCACTGACCTACCTATCCACTACACTGACCTACATGATTCCTAGACTGACCATTACACTTACCTACCTGTCCACTGCACTGACCTACCTGATTCCTATACTGACCAGTACATTGACCTACCTGTCCACTACAAACTGTCCACTACATTGACCACTACACTACACTGATTACCACTACACTACACTGATTACTACACTACACTATCCACTACACAGCCCACTACACCAGACTACAATACCCAGCAGCTGTGTCCAGAAGATGGTACCTGCAGTGCGTGAGGATGTGTGGCCGACCTAGGCCAAGCTGGGGGTCCGAGGAGTCTTCCAAACGGAGCCTTGTGAAAGGGGGGAGCCAGGACCATCAGTGTCCCCAGCCAGCGGAGCCCCGGTCCTTCCATCAGTGTCCCCGCTTGTCGGACACACGGGGCCGAGGGTTGGCGGCGGCGGCGGGTGGAGGCTGATCACTTCCTTCTGTTCAGTGGAGAACATGGAGGGGTCGCCAATCCCTGCAGCCAATAGGCTTCAGTGTACAATAGAATTTTCTATTTGTACACTGAAGAGAGGCCGCCCCTTTGCACTCGGGGAAACAACACTTATGGCGGCGGCGGCAGCCATTTTTGTGTAGCCGCTGCCGTTTTTAGCAAAAAACATTCCTGATTTTCCCGGGACAAAAGCAAAATCCCGGGAAAATAATTGGGACAAGCTTAAATCGGGACGAGGGTCCCAAAATCGGGATTGTCCCGGGAAAATCGGGACTGTTGGCAATTATGCTAATGGTGACCTCCAGATTTAGGGAGAACTGACATCTGTCTTTGTAGAGCGGGTTACAAGGCATGGTGGGTGTAATGCAAGATGGAGAGATGGGCGCCAGACACTTTCTGAATGCAAAAGAGATTTATTGTCTCTTAACAGAACTGTGGGAGAGAGGGTTAGGGCCAGGACACCCTTAAGTAGATGCAATGTTGATTGGCAGACTCCGAGACTTCTATAGGTAGACAGCTATACAGGGGAAGGCCTCCAGCCGGATACCACTTCTGTATAGGTAGGACCGCTGTCTCCCGTGGCAACAAATCTTGTAACAGTCACTAACAATAGTTGTACTTAAAGGGGTTGTAAAGGTAATTTTTATTTTTTTTTTAAATAACAAACATGTTATACTTACCTTCACTGTGCAGCTCGTTCTGCACAGAGTGGCCCCAAACCTGGTCTTCTGGGGTCCCTCGGCGGCTGTTTCAGCTCCTCCCCGCAAGAACTAACCACCTTAATGCGAGCTCCCTCGCATGGTGGTTAGTTCTTGCGGGCGCGCTCCCGTGATACAGCCTTTCGAGGCTTCAGGTAAGTAAAACGGGGGGCTGGGGGCGGCGGTATTGTCAGAAGTTTTTTCACCTTAATGCATAGAATGCATTAAGGTGAAATTTTTTTTACCTTTACAACCCCTTTAACTATTGGTAACACAGATAGTTCTCCTTGCATTCTACAGTCTCTCACTGTCGGTCTTCACTCACCAAGCTCCCAGTCTCTCACTAGACTCTCAGACCCAATCGCCACTGGATCCCCGGAGCTCCTCCACTTCCATAACTCAATATCTTCCTCAAGCGTCACCCCCGCTTCCTGGCTGGGTCCCTGGCTTGGCACTTGCTCAAGTTTTCCCACTTCTTCACCGTCCCTGGCTGGTGAGAAGTCTGCTCTGGTACTGGCTCCAGCTTGCCCACAGTGGTCTCCAGAAACAAGGTGGATGGTCGCTTAGTGGTGACAGCTTCCCCTCTACCTCCGACCACAACTGGCTCCCCGTCCGGCTGAACCAGTACTCTCGGTTGGACTCCAATCCTGCAGTCCCAATCCTGCTCTGCTTCTCCTGCTTCTGGATAGGCCCTCAGACGGCCTAGCAGCCAGATATCCCCGGGATAGGGCTCAGGCTTCTGGCCTAGCAGCCTGTAGCAGCATAACACATGTCCACCCAGACAGCCGTCCAGGTGGCACAGAACCCCGATCATCTGACTCCACCCAAATAAATAGGCTCTTCCAGCAGGCCAAGGGACAAAAAGAAACCCCTGCCAATTGGCTGAGACACCCCATCTATTCATAAGCTGACCTTGCTATGCCCTTGTCTATCTAATGTCACCAGCATAACACCACCTAGAAAAAGAAGAGAGAAGGTGCAGCAAGTCCAGAACTAGAGAGGAATCAGTGGATCTACTAACAATTAACCAGGGCAACTACCGCCTGGCAAATTAAATTTACTAGCAACCCTGCCTAAACACTAGGGTACTACATTAGGATATTGGGAGACTTAGTACTAAAAAAAAAAAAGCCCAGCATACTTATTTTCAGAACAAAATTGACTTTACAGCATGCAAGACTGTTATATCTGTTTCTTTATCGCAGCATGACAGATTACAAAATGACTGAACAGCAGTTTCATTAGCCGTTCTGAATTGTTCATTCTACCACGGACCTAGTCTCATGTCTTGTGCCGCGTACACACGATCAGACTTCTCGTCGGAAAAAGATAGGAAGGCTTTTCCAACGGGATTACGCTGAAGTTTGCCTTGCATACACACGGTCACGCAAAAGTTACGACCGTCAAGAACGCGGTGACGACGAGCCGAGAAAATGAAGTTCAATGCCTCCGAGCATGCGTCGAATTGTTTCCGAAAGCATGTGTAGGAATTTTGCCACAGACGACCGCATTTTCGGAAATTGAGAACATGCTCTCGATCTTTTGCTGGCTGGAATTCGGCCAGCAAAAGTCCGATGGAGCATACACACGGTCGCATTTTCCGACGAAAAACTCTCATCCTTTTTTTGCTGGCCGAATTTCCGATCATGTGTACGCGTCACTAGGAGGAGAGATGCAGCACTCACAAGTTACTCACTGTGATTAATCCATATTTTTGGTTGAGATAACGTGATTGCACAAAAGTCAGTCATGCTATTATATTATATTCTTGCTTCTCATTTGAGGGCAGCACCAATGCTTTCCCCGCAGGGGCAATAATCTCACCCCACCACTACATTAGGGTTCAGGAGATCTTCATCCTTCCAGGGAAAACCAGGGTCTCACTCCCTCAAGCTTCCACTAGCTCTTTCTCAATTCTTCCCCCAGCCAGGGTATATACCCCTTGCCCTTGCCCCTCTAAGGAGGGGTGGGCTCTCTCAAGGCATACCTGAACTCAATCTATCCATTATTATATACGTATGTGCTCCAACTCAGGAGACTCTTAAAATTATAGGGTTAGGACTGCAGTACACTGGGGCAACGTGACATGGCCACTGCAGCTTACACATATATTTGTAAATGTGTTTGTGCATGTTGTTTTTAATGTGAACTGTTAGACAGGACAATTTGGTTTGTTGCAGGCTGACTGGTAAGTGAGCTGGGATTTTTTTTAGTTTTTTGACATGCGTCGCCCCCTCTCTATGTGCTCCTTGCTGCAAAGGCCAGTTAAAGGTTGGGGTGGTTGCCATTTGTTTGTACTATATATATCCCTTGCCATCTAGGGTGATGGACAGCAGGGGCCCCTTCCAACCCATGGACAGGACTACTCTATTAAGGGAACTTACATCCCATGACACCCCTATGTCATAATGCACAGCAGAAGAGATGGAATCAGATGAGTATGGACACTGCTATGTACAGCTCTTGGCAGGTTCCTATATGCGTTTCAGCTGTCTGTTTTATGTAAAGCCTCGTATATGAGCCTTTTTCATCAGCTGTTAATATTTCAGCAGCATCCCGAGAGAGACAATTGTTTCAAGACAGATTAGTGCTATGCAGCATTAGCAAATTGGTGTAATTATCTCAGGTGCCCTGGGCCACTGTGTCAGCTCCAGTTTGGCTTCATTATGTGAAGTGCTAATTGTTTTGTAAAAACAAGAGGGGCATCTTTGGATCGCTTGTAGATTTTGGTAAAATGTTTTGTTCATCTGAGAGAGAGAGGAGAATTGGACAACTCGGAGAACAGATGTTGTTGTTGCCTCCCTGCTGCTGGGAGGTTAACAGTACTGACTGCTTCACTGTGGTGCACTTCCATCAGTGCTGATGGGTTTACTTACAGTAGGAAGTTTGTATACATGAGCATGCATATAGTTCATTTATCGAAATGAATAATTCCTAGTGGGTTGTTTAAAAGAAACCCTTGGCCTTCCATGGGTGACTCCGTATGGAAAATGCTTGTTGGCCTGCTGGCATGTTTCAGTACTTCCTGCATCCCTGATCTGAAACCAACGGCAGATGTACTCAGCAAAAGTCCACTGCAAGAACAATTGTTGGACTTCCACGCTGAATGACATGGCCATGTATAAACACTTATTTACTGTGTAGGTAAAGTAGGTGCTAATCAGGGCTTTTTTTCTCAGAGAATAGGTGCAGGACCTCAACCATGCCCACCCCACACACATACCAACCAAATAGCATCAAATAGTAGCTCTTCCCTCTGCATACAACCCCCATCTTTCACTGCCCTCATCTTCTCCCCCCTCCTTAAAAGCTTCACCACCTGTTATATGTCTTACCTTTGTTGCAATATTAACCTGAAACACCTATCCGGCTGTAGTACCTCCCAGCATACTATACTATACTACAGTCACATGCAAGGGAGATCATGCAGTAGGAGCATCAACAACTGGTCACCAGGGAAAAAATGGAGACCACAGAGGGTGCAGCCTACCACACACCCTCTCCTGCCTATGACCGCACTGAACCCTGGGCACCTGTTCTGTATCTCCCTTGTCCCTGTCAGGCACTCAGTGGGATCTGTGCAGCTAGACTTCAGTGTTACTAAGTGATAGTGGTGAGCAGGGAGCAGAAGACCTGAGCCAGAGGTGGTGGAACTGAGTTCCCCCTAGTTCCTGCTGAAAAAAAGCCCTGGTGCTAATAGTATTAAAGTCTGCACTGTAATTGCGAGGTGTTGCTGGTATTGTTGTTGTGTAACTTTGATGTGGTGTGTCTACCGTTGGGCCTGTTAAGGTTCCTGTAGGTGGGTCTCTAGGGCTCTCTTTTTGGGAGATTGGCCATGGGAAGGAGAGGGACCATACACAGAGAGAGATGTAACACTTCAGAAAGTGGATCAACCCTTGGTAGGACCCTGAAGTGAGACTGTTAGGGCTCGTTTACACTTGCTTCAACTTTAACACACATTAAAGCACCTACCGCTTCAACATGTTTTTTTTTTTATGTGTTTTTGATGCTTGGTGATGCTTTTTTGAAGCTTTAATGAAACTTGTTGCACTACCATGTGATTGTTGATTGGAACCATATGGAGGAACTTGTATTGCCATTATATGATATTAGGTGTGCATTTAGCTGTTTGTCTGAAATTCTGTTTAATCAAGAGGCAAAAAGGAAATATGCTGTGCATGAATACACACACACACACGTCTCTGTGCGCTTGTTCATGTACTTTATACAGATCCTTTTCATAGTAAGCTGAAGGAACCGTAGCATGCTCTGCAAACTTTACAACGCCGTGGCTCTCTTGGGGCTAAGTGGCAGTGGGTAGGTGATCACATGACCCATTTCATCCTTTTTTTTCGCTTCACCTTCCCGCTGCTGATAGATTGGCAGTTGATAGTCGGAGTATACCTGGATGGCAGAGGACTGCAGTTTATTTTCCTCATAATGTCTTCCCTTTAGTGACACACTAAAAATAGACCCTTCAATGCGATATGATAGATTGCTGTCCTATTTCAGCAGCGCTGTGTGTAAAATTGGTGGTGAATAGCTTTGTGCACAGAATTAATGGAAGGTAGCAACATTACAGATCTGTTATTGTACTTGTATTACTACACTTAATGGTTACCTCTGTGTAATGCATGAAAATTGTAGTAAAATGTTCAGCAACCTTTAACTTGTCAGCTCCTATAGGCAGGTACCATGGAAACTGCTACTATACATACCTGTATATATAAGTATATACTCTACGAGTGCAGTGAATTATGGAGTGATACAAGGTTCCAATGACTATACGGTGAATGGGATTGCATACAGAGGCTGTTGGGTGTGTAATGGATTCCATTAACCTTTTAGCTCTCCTCTTTTTTTGTTTTAAGGATAAAAGGAACTAGTACACATTTTAGGTTGGTATTGTAACGCTTACTAAAGGCTCGTTCACATGGACAGCCAGTGGGCGGTAAAAAGTCAATTTAAAGGCTCAATTATTATTTTTTGTTAAAATAACAAACATATTTTACTTACCTGCTGTGTTTAATGGTGATGAGCATCCCCGATCCTTCTCTTCTTGGCTCCCGCACTGGCATTCTCCTCCTCCCCACTGAGTGCTTCTATAGCAAGTTGCTTGCTGAGGAGGCACTTGTGCATGCTCACTCCCGAGCCGGCTCTGTGTGTTTATAAGACACACAGACCCTCACCCCCTCCACATGGGCTGTGATTGACGGCAGTGGAAGTCAATGGGCACTACTGTGTAGTACTAACATAGTATTCATTTAGTCGACTAAAATGTTTTAGTCGACGAAATTAACACTGGCGGTCACATGACCCCTATGCACGCCTTCACCCCCAGGCATCTAGAGGTTCTAAAAGGGCCAGGAGGAGGTGGCGGGAAGGGGTTTAAAAAAAATACAACAAAACATTCCTAAACACTGGGCTTAGAGAACAGGTACTCATTTCCTTCCCCCGCGGAGCCCTGGTCTCCACCCCTTCCCCACCTCTCAGCACCCTTCTCCCTTTTTATAGCATACGTAACCAGGTTTACATCATGTGTGGTATATAAGTAATTAATAAAAAATTTTAATAATAAAAAGCAATGCAGTATAATGAACAAAACATAAAGCATATACCGTACTGCACTTTCTAAAATGCTCTATTGCAGCCATTAGGTGTATTTGCACTTTAGACTGACTTTTATTTTATTTTGTACTGCTGATTGTTTAAAACTGTAATATTACATTTGTCGTCATGCACTGTTCAACATTATACAGCTGGAACCTTTACAAACTTAGCAGAGAATAAAGAGCCATTAAATCTGAATAGTATTACTGCATTAGCCAAGATAGATCTCATAGCAACAGCAGAAATTTAGAATAAATTAGGTTTTATGCATATTCGAGTTTAGCTTAGGGATGGATAGACTACATTTAAATACATTTTTTTTCTAGTCTCATGCGGTTACCATAGGAAGGCAAGTGTAAAAGCTGGCCACAAACTTGTTTCTTGTTGATTTCTCCATCTATACTAAACAGCAGGAAGAATCCCTCTGCTGAGCCATTGTATTCTGACAGGTGTTAGCCATCAGAATACTCGAACAGCAGCTGCATATGATTTGACACAGCCCTGGCTTGGCCAAAAAACATTTCAGCAAGCCACCTATTGAGCGAATTTCTGCTGGTTCATCGGAACCTGTAAGTGCCGCTGTAGACATAGAAGCTGGCAGTGGAAGTCTTCCTCTACTCACTTCCTCCGTGACTCTTGCAGATGACATCATCTACATAGTTGCCAACATTTTGAAATCATTTAGAGGGACACTTTAAAAACTTCAATTCCCGGCCACTTTCACCCCCTTCCTGCCCAGTCCAATTTTCAGCCTTCAGCGATGTCGCATTTTGAATGACAATTGCGCGGTCATGCAACACTGTATCCAAACGAATTTTTTTTCCCCACAAATAGAACTTTCTTTTGGTGGTATTTGATCACCTCTGGGGTTTTTATTTTTTGCACTACAAATTAAAAAAAGACTGAAACTTTTGAAAAAAATATGTTTTCCTTTGTTTCTGTTACAAAACTTTGTAAATAAGTAAGTTTTCTCCTTCACTGACGGGCACTGATGAGGCTGCACCGGTGGGCACTGATGAGCATGCACTGATGAGCACTGATGTGGCGATACAGATGAGGTTGCACTGATAGGCAGCACAGATGGGCGTGATAAACTGCACTGATGGGCGTGATAAACTGCACTGATGGGCACTGATAAACTGCACCGATGCATCAGTGCAGCCCCACCAGGGCCCTGATTATCAGTGTAAACCAGTGTTTCTCAACTCCAGTACTCCAGTCCTCAAGGAGCCCCAACAGGCACTCACTTGCAGCACTGCGGGGCACTGATAGGCAGCACTGATGGGTGGCACTGACATTGCGGCACTGATGGGCACTCATAGGTGGCACTGGTGGGCACTTATAAGCAGCACTGATGGGTACCGATAGGTGGCACTGATGGGCAGCACTGATAGATGGTACTGATAGGCAGCACTGATCAGGAGGCACTGTCAGGCAGCACTGATGGGCACAGATTGGCATCCCTGGTGGGCTCACCTAGTGGTCTCTAGTGGCATCCCTGGTGGTCTCCAGTAGACATCTACGAGTCTGCACTGATTATCAGCGTATGACCCTCTCCCCCCCCCCTTGTCAGGAGAGCAGCCAATCGGCTCTCCTCTACTCGTATTTGTCAGTGCACATAGAGGAAAAGCCGCACTTCCTGGTTACCATGTGATCAGCTGTGACTGGACACAGCTGATCACATGGTAAAGAGTCTATATCAAAGGCTCTTTACCAAGATCGGAGATGCGGTGTGTCTGACTTACACACCACACCACCGATCGCAGAGCTGCGCGCCACCGCGGGTGCGTGCTAGCGGCTTATCCTGCTGGACGTCATATGAGGTCCAGTCAGGATAATACAACCACTTTCCGGCTGTCATTCTGCTATATGGCAGGTGGGAAATGGTTAAGGGTTACTTCAAACCGGGTGCGTTGAGCTGCATTGGTCAACATAGAAAGGGAGGACCCCCACTATGCCAACATCCATTTAATATATATAAAGATTGAGACTACATCTCAAAGAAATATTGGACTTTGTAGGCACACCATGAACACTTGTATGTGTATAGATGATTGAATCTGTAAGAAAATTATATGATCCAACAACGCCATGATAAAAATCGCAGATTTGCCTTTAGTAAATCAACCCCACTGTCTCACAGAAAACTAGATTTGCTGTTTTTTTTCTAGGTAGATGTGATAATGCAAACAACATAAACATTTTATCGGTATTTCATGACATGTTGTCAAAGCTTATAGTTTTTTTTTACTAATCTGTTTTTCTCTTTTTATCGGTAGGGACTTGATGCCGCGGACTCTCGATGGCCAGATTACCATGGAAAAAACTCCCAGTTATTTCGTGACCAAGGAGGCCCCAGCCCGTATTTCGGCCATGTCGAAGGACGCCAAGCTTATCGTGGTGGTGAGGGACCCCGTGACTCGAGTCATATCGGATTACACCCAGACCTTATCCAAGAGGCCCGACATCCCTACTTTCGAGAGCCTGACGTTTAAAAACAGGACTACGGGCCTTATCGATATCTCATGGAGTGCCATCCAGATTGGCATCTATGCCAAGCACTTGGAGAACTGGCTCCAGTATTTCCCCATGAGGCAGATCCTGTTTGTGAGCGGGGAGAGACTGATCACCGATCCCGCTGGAGAACTGGGGCGCGTTCAGGATTTTCTGGTGCTCAAGAGGATCATAACAGACAAACATTTTTATTTCAATAAGACTAAAGGTTTTCCTTGCTTGAAGAAGGCAGAAGGGAGCAGCAAACCCCACTGTTTGGGGAAAACCAAGGGCAGGACTCACCCCAACATTGACCCCGAGGTGGTCCAGAGACTACGGGAATTCTACAGGCCATTCAATATGAAGTTCTACCAAATGACTGGGCACGACTTTGGCTGGGATTCATAAATAAAACAGATATAATATATTAAACTTCTATATTTTTTTTACACTTTAAAATAAATCTTTTAGGTTGTGTCTTCACAATAAGAGATGTATAACGATCACATTATAATAAATAACTTCTCCTTTTCATAACCAAAATAAAATATTTATTTACTTTTTTTTATTCAATCTGGATTATGGCATGCTGGCAGAAAATGTATATTTTATAACATAACCTAGTAGTGTGTTGTGTCTACATCATTTTATCCAAAGTGGCTTATTTTTTCCCAATATTACAGTACATTCATCTAGACCAGGGGGTCTCCAAACTTTCTAAACACAGAGCCAGTTTACTGTCCTTCAGACTTTAGGGGAGCCGGACTGTGGCCGTTGGGAGTAGAAAATGTCCCGATGTCAATGGGAGTAAACAATGCCGTTGTTGGTGTCAGTAGGAAGTATAGGGCCCCTCGTTGGTGTCAGTTGGAAGAATAGTGTACTATTGTTGTCATTGAGGGGAATAGTGCCCCATTTTTTGTGTCAGTGGGAGGAATAGTGCCCCATCATTGGTATCAATGCGAGGAATAGTACCCCATCATTGATGTCAGTGGGAGGAATAATGCCCCATCATTGGTGTCAGTGGGATGACTAGTGCCCCATCATTGGTGTCAGTGGGAGGACTAGTGCCCCATCATTGGTGTCAGTGGGAGGCATAGTGCCCCATCATTGGTATCAATGCGAGGAATAGTATCCCATCATTGATGTCAGTGGGAGGAATAGTGCCCCATCATTGGTGTCAGTGGGAGGACTAGTGCCCCATCATTGGTGTCAGTGGGAGGCATAGTGCCCCATCATTGGTATCAATGCGAGGAATAGTACCCCAACATTGGTGTCAGTGGAAGGAATAGTGTCCCATCATTGGTGTCAGTGGAAGGAATAGTACCTTATTATTGTTGTCAGTGGGTGGAATAGTGCCACATCATTGGTGTCAGTGGAAGGAATAGTGCCCCATCATTGGTGTCATTGGAAGGAATAGTACCTCATCATTGCTGTCAGTGGGAGGAATAGTGCCCCATCATTGGTATCAGTGGAAGGAATAGTGCCCCATCATTGGTGTCAGTGGGAGGAATAGTGCCACATCATTGGTATCAGTGGGAGGAATAGTGCCACATCATTAGTATCAGTGGGAGGAATAGTGCCACATCATTGGTATCAGTGGAAGGAATAGTGCCCCATCATTGGTGTCAGTGGGAGGAATAGTGCCACATCATTGGTGTCAGTGGGAGGAATAATGCCCCAAGGGCTGGATAAAGGCAAGCAAAAGGCCACATTCGGCCCCCGGAGACCACTGATCTATAGATAAGAAAATCGCTTGTTCCAGAATAATGCTACTTTTTTTTGGATGCAAAATTCTGCCAAAATAACAAATAAATGATGAGCCCAGGCTTCTACAGAGGAGGGAAATTCTGTTGTGGTCATTTTAATTCCACGTAAGGTCAAATGAGAGAAGGGCTCTCATCTTGCAGGTTCATAAATTTGCTGCAATTGTTATTTTTCTGTCATGTCTAAGGCGTGGTTCACATCTGCGGACGCCCATGGATGCCAGACATCGCATGTGAGTCACACCGCAGTGCTCTGCACATCACATGCAATGTCTGTGTGATGCGAATTCAGCCATACAAACTAAACTCTATATGGCTGAAATCGCATTCGCACCAGAATGGTGCAGGACCCTTTTTTCGGTCCGCACTGGAATCGGAACGCATGGGTGTGATTTCACAGTTCGCACTGCAATCTGCGAACTGAATTGGGGGTGTTGTTAACTTTACACCCACAGCGGTTTGCAGATGTCTGTGTGAACCGCCTGCGATTCAAGTGCGATGCGCACTAAAGTCAAAGGGGGTGTCATTTTACACATAGCAAGTTTTAATGTCACAATTAGGGGTCAGGCTCAGAGACCAGTAGCAATAGCAGTAGAGAGGCTCCCACCGACCAGCTGGATAAGTATACAAGCAGATCAGCCTAGCAGATGACATCCATTGTGCATGGTCCTGATGGTGGAGATGGGTTTTGTTGCATGTTAGTACCAGGTGGTGGTCCTCAGGATTACCCCATAAGGAGGTGAGCAAGCCGGGGTCCAGTAGCAGATATAGCAGGTAGGGATCAAGCAGAAGCATAGCCAGTAAACAAGCCAAAGGTCGGTAATGAGTGATTGCAGGTTGGGATCAAGCAGAAGCGTAGTCGAGGAACAAGCCAAGGGATGGTAGCGAGTGGTCGCAAAGATATGGACGGCAGCAGGAGTGACAAGAGCGAGATATTGCCTGGAGTGAGCACAATAATCTGGCAAACAGGAAGTACAAAGGCACTGCTTAAATAGGAAGTTCACGGGAGGAGCAAAGGGTTCAAGGTTCACCAGAAACAAGGCACATGCAAGATTGGCCAATAAATTGTCCAGGGAACTGTCCAGCATCTAAGATGGCTCAGTAAGAAGGGATACTGCCAGGTGCAGCAGAGGTTCCAGGTTCAGATCCATCTCCTGACATTTGATCACATTTTTAACCTTCTAATTTCTTGTATTTTTTAACACAACAAAAAATCTTTTCTCAAAGCACAGAGCTCTTGGTCTATACAATGGGGGAAATAATGATTTGATCCCCTGCAGATTGTGTAGGTTTGCCCACTTACAAAGAAATGAAAGGTCTATAATTTTTATCATAGGTGTATTTTATATGATAGAGACAGAATATCATCCAAAAATCCAGAAAAAACACACATGATACAAATGTTATAAATTAAGTTGAAGTTCAGTAAGTAAAATAAGTATTTGATCCCCAAGCAAAACATGACTTAGTAGTTGGTGGAGAAACCCTTGTTGGCAATCACAGAGGTCAGACGTTTCTTGTGGTTGGTGACCAGGTTTGCACACATCTCAGGAGGGATTTTGGTCCACTCTTCTTTACAGATCTTTTCTAAATCCTTAAGGTTTCTTGGCTGTCGCTTGGCAACTCGAAGTTTCAGCTCCCTCTATAAATTTTCTATAGGATTAAGGTCTGGAGACTGGCTAGGCCACTCCATGATCCAAATGTGCTTCTTCTTGAGCCACTCCTTTGTTGCCTTGGCGGTATGTTTTGGGCCATTGTCATGTTGGAAGACCCATCCACGTCCCATCTTCAGTGTTCTGGCTGAGGGAACAAGGTTCTCATCCAAGATTTTACAATACATGATTTAGTAAATCAACCCCCATGTGTGGTGTGCTTCGAGTTCTCAGCTGGAACATTAGCTGACATAGTGGGGGAAGGAGGAGGGGGGCCGAACTTCCGCGGTCCTTCTCCGGAAGTGGGGAAGGGGACCTGTCAAAAACAGGTCCCCCTTTGCCCCCTGAAAGGTGCCAAATGTGGCACCGGAGGGTTGGGGGGGGGGGGGGAGCATAAAAGCGAGAGTTCCACTGTACAGTGTCCAATATATATTTCTGTTTTTCAAACTTTTATCATTTTATTTTTACAGTTGTATAATTTTGGAGATAAGAACTAAATTATACCATTTATCAAAACTCAAACTATTGATTTTCTGTTGTGTAAATACAACATCCTGTGGCTCTTTCAGAAAGTAAAATGCTAATGGAAAATGAATGATAAATCAGTTTACGTATTAGCGGTATGTTTTTTTGTTTTTTTATAGAATTGATGAATGAACTGTCAAAGATACCCAAAGAACATTACAAGGAATGTCATCTCAATTTATCTATTAGTACATTGTCCTTCAGGACTTGCTGTCAGGTTTATTAGCCTATTTCCATGCCTCCGCCGGGGACTGCAATCTCTGGTCAAATGATTCTATGCTATTCACCCTCCTTCTTGCTCTTCAATGTGTGGCTGTACCCTGACTTACAAAAAGGACTGGGGTATGTCCACTTTGCAAAGTGAATATTTCACTAAGACCCCTTTCACGCTGAAGGCGCTTTTCAGGCATTTTAGTGCCAAAAATAGCACCTGTAAAGCGCCTGAAAAGCGCCTCTCAAGCCTCTCTAGTTTGAAAGCCCGCGTGAATTCACACTGGGGCGGTGCGCCTGCAGGACAGGAAAAAAAGTTTTGCAGGCAGCATCTTTGGGGCGGTTTGGGATCGGTGTATACACCAGGAAGGGAAGGGGGTGAGTCATAAGAGGGCCAATGAGAGCTGCAGAGCTGGAGGTGTGCCTCTGTATGAATCCAGGAAGTGAACAAGCAGCAGCTTCAGCTGCCTACAGTTAAAATGAATGCAGCCAGAATCAGTGGAGGGAGATTTCTGCAGCATATTTGACAAGTATAGAATCCCAGTATATATAAAATAATATGACAAGTGGTTGGGAGGGAAGCTTCTGAATAGCAAAGATGTTTTTGTTATAAAATATATGTGAGCAGACTGCAGTTCCTTTTTAAGTGGTTAACCCCTTCACGCCGACGTAACACAATTATGCGTCCTTCGGCTTCAAGGGGTTGTACCGGAATGATATGCAGCAGCAGGCTTCACCCCGTACCGTTTTTTAAAGCCGACCGTCGGCTTTCTTGTAATAATAACCGATGTGGCTAATCAGCCGCTCCCCACTGGGAAGCCGAGCGACCAGCCGGCATGCCCACCGGTTGGCCGGAGATCCGATCATAGCTGGAATTGGCTTTATACGGGTCTCAGATCTAGTAACCCAGAGGCGACGTCATGACATCACTTCCGGCTTATTGAAGCCTTAAAGGCGCCAGATTTAAAAAAATAACAGCATTCAAATAGCATATCATGAATCTATCCATGGCCCCCGCTGCCACCCCCTATTCAGGTGTCCAGCCCCTTTTCGGACACCGGGCGCCTGAATTATACCGGGCGGGGGGTGTTTTTTTTTAAGCACCTGATTAGAGCCATGGGCTCTAATAGGCTTCAAAAAAGGTGGACACGGAGCGCAGAGCATTGCGCTCGCAGTCCACCCAGGTGTGTTGGAAAAGCAAACAAATATTTGCTTTACTAACACTGAACCGCCTCTCCGCCAATCAGGTAGCGCAGGTCTAATACACATCACCTGATTGACTGAAGGCACATGCCCCCCGATTGGATGCCTAGCAGACCGAAGTAGAGAGGAGGGGGAAGCATGGAGGACACAGGAGCGGCCCCAAAGCTCGCTGACATCACCCGCTGACTGACCCGCCACTAAGATGGGGTAAGTGCCGGGCAGACAGCGGGCGGGGGTCACAGTGGCGGCATTTGATGGGCACAAGTGGCAGCATTTTATGGGCACAAGTGGCTGCATATGGTGGACACAAGTGGCTGCATATGATGGACACAAGTGGCTGCATATGATGGGCACAGTGGCTGCAATTGATAGTATAGTGGCTGCATTTGACGGGCACAAGTGGCTGCATATGACGGGCACAAGTGACTGCATATGATGGGCAAAAGTGGCTGCATATGATGGGCACAAGTGACTGCATATGATGGGCAAAAGTGGCTGCATATGATGGGCACAAGTGGCTGCATATGGTTGACACAAGTGGCTGCATATGATGGGCACAGTAGCTGCAAAAGATGGGCACAAGTGGCTGCATATGATGGGCACAGTAGCTGCAAAAGATGGGCACAAGTGGCTGCATATGATGGGCACAGTCGCTGCAATTGATGGGGCACAAATGGCTGCATTTGACAGGCACAAGTGGCTGCATATGATGGGCACAAGTGGCTACATATGATGGCACAAGTGGCTGCATATGATGGGCACAGTGGCTGCATTTGATGGGGCACAAATGGCTGCATTTGATGGGGCACAAATGGCTGCATTTGACATGCACAAGTGACTGCATATGATGGGCGCAAGTGGCTGCATATGGTGGGCACAAGTGGCTGCATATGATGGGCACAAGTGGCTACATATGATGGGCACAAGTGGCTGCATATGGTGGGCACAAGTGGCTGCATATGATGGGCACAAGTGGCTACATATGATGGGCACAAGTGGCTGCATATGATGGGCACAAGTGGCTACACATGATGGCACAAGTGGCTGTATTTGATGGGGCACAAATGGCTGCATTTGACATGCACAAGTGGCTGCATATGATGGGCACAAGTGGCTGCATATGATGGGCACAATGGCTGCAATTGATGGCACAGTGGCTGCATTTGATGGGCACAATGGCTGCATTTGATGGGCACAGTCAATATTTTTCAGTTTGTTTGCAACCCCCCCCCCCCCCCTCAAAAAAAAACTTTTGAGCAACAGCTGCCACTGGTCATAAAACTACAAACTGCAACATGTGAGCTCATCATTAAAAGGTAAGGCAAACAAACGATATTTCATGATTTTTACAGGCAATACCTGTAAAACAACAAAAAAGAAGAACTGTTTTTGTCAGTGAAAGAGTTAAACAACAAAAGCGTCATCTTGGGTCAGCCTGCTGTAAAAATGAACAACAACAGTTTAGCTGTGAACAGAACAAGGATCCATTAGTGTGACGATCACATCTCTGCAGTAAATAGTTTTAATGTGCAGAAATTGCCGGTGTCGTATTACATGCACATCTGATGTGATTTGCTTTTAGCAGAGCGAAGTTCTGAGCAAAGCCGCAAAATAGGACAAGAAAAACCCAGAGGTATTAAGACATGGGTACAGCAATCCAGAACACGGATCATCCTGTACACAAATAAATGGGCTCTCTCAAAATGAAAAGTACAAATCCTAAAGAAAATGTTGTTGTTGCCAGTAAAAGTTTTTGAAGTCCACATTGTATTTCGGAAACATTTTTTAAAACTTAAAGTGATTGTAAAGGTCTGAATGTATTTTTTTTTTTCAAATAACAAACATGTTATACTTACCTGCTCTGTGTAATGGTTTTGCACAGAGCAGCTCCGATCCTCCTCTTCTTGGGTCCCCTGACAGCGATTCTGGCTCCTCCCCCTTCCCGATTGCCTATTTTCGCTCCCGAGACACACAGAGTGTGGTCAGGTCCCGCCCCCGCTTCCTCCTTACTGCCTGTAATTGACAGCAGTGGGAGCCACTGGCTTCTGCTGCTGTGTCTAAGCCAATGAGGAAGGAGACAGTAAACTTGCTAATAAACTGACAATACTGTATGCATTATACCTATCTATGCAGCAGGTGGCGCTGTAGTATTATAGTGTATAGTTCCTGTATTCTATGATATAACAGGATGTATTGTCTATCTATGTTCAATGCACTTGTTTGTCATTCAGTTCCTGTTTCATGTTTCTCATGCTGTAAAACATAATCTAATATCCTCCATGAAAGTAAAGTATTCTCTGCATCCAAGAATCTTCCAGCGCATGATTTTAATACTCAGCTAACCATAATTACCTGCTCTGTGTAATGGTTTTGCACAGAGCAGCCCAGCTCCTCCTCTTCTCAGGTCGCTCATCGGCGCTCCTGGGCCCTTCCTCCTGCCGAGTGCCCCTACAGAAAGCAGCTTGCAATGGGGGCACCAGAGCCAAGCTGCTGCTCCATGTGTCCATTTAGACACGAAGCCGCGGTTCAGCCCCACCCC
Source organism: Lithobates septentrionalis (assembly GCA_037952835.1). Lineage (NCBI taxonomy): Eukaryota > Metazoa > Chordata > Amphibia > Anura > Ranidae > Lithobates > Lithobates septentrionalis. Next base: position 219,324 of record JBBDGP010003093.1, on the reverse strand, counting down.
TCTCTCTCCTCATTGGCTCACTGACTTTGATTGACAGCAACAGGAGCCCATGGCGCTGCGCTGCTGTCTCAGCCAATGAGGACGGAGAGTCCCCGGCAGCTGAGACACTCTTGCAACATCACTGGATCGAGATGGGGCTCAGGTAAGTAATAGGGGGCTGAGGGGGGCTGCTGCAGGGTTTTTATCTTAATGCATAGATTGTAAGCTTCCTCTTCCTCCTGTATTGAATTGTTTTGCAACTGTACTGTCTGCCCTCAGTGCTGCGCAACCTTTTGGCTCTATATAAATCCTGTATAATAATAAATAATAAAATGTATTAAAGCGGTTGTAAACCCTCGAGGTTTGCATTCTATGCATTAAGGTGCAAAAACCTCCTGTCATGCAGCAGCCCCCCCCCCCCCCCCGAGCCCCCCTTTTACTTACCTGAGCCCTGTAATTCCCGCAACAGGAACAAGCACACCAGCTCCGGTTTGTGTCTCGTGTCTTGATTGGTTAGATTAATACCAGTACAGCCATTGGATCCCGCTGCTGTCAGTAGAATCCAATGACCCGTGGGGCGGGGCGAGTCTTGTTGTCTGTGTCAATAGATGCAGAAGCAGGACACGGGAGCGCGCCCGCATGACTGTTCCGAAGGAGAGCGCTTCTCCGACGGGGCACTCGAGAAGAGGAGGAGCCACCAGCGCCACTGAGGGACCCCAAAAGAGGAGGATCAGGGCCACTCTGTGCAAAACCAACTGCACAGAGGAGAGGTAAGTATGATATGTTTGTTATTTAAAAAAAAAAGACGAGGGTTTAGTAACCCTTTCAGGTAAAAAACCTTTTGCTTTTAGAACCACTTTAAGGTAAAAAAAAAACATTTTGATTGTACATACCACCTCACCTGGCATGGTGGGTACACCCCTCAAACAAATCAGTTAAGGGGGCCCCCATGACCTACCAGTAACACTTCCTCCATTATTTCCACCTCTTTGTTGCTCAATTTGCCATTGTCAGGAGCCTATCCGCATATAGAATCAAAATTCTGAAACATAATACATAAGGAGATCAACCAGGGTAGCACCATGCTAGCTAACTAAAAACTTGTGCCCGAAAAGTCCCAAAAAGAAGCCAAGTGACACCCATACCTAATGAGTGGGGGGTGTGGGACCGCTTCTGATGCTCTTAAGAGGAAATTATTGCTGCCTTATGCCGCGTACACATACTTGGTCCGGCGGACCGGAGTCCGTCGGACAATTCGATCGTGTGTGGGCTCCAGCTGACTTTTTTTTCCCCAAAAGTTTGACGGACCTAGAAATGAAACATGTTTCAAATCTTTTCGACGGACTCGAGTCCGGTCGAAAAGTACGCTCGTCTGTATGCTAGTCCGACGGGCAAAAACCGATGCTAGGGCAGCCATTGGCTACTGGCTATGAACTTCCTTGTTTTAGTCCGGTCGTACGTCATCACGTACGAATCCGTCAGACTTTGGTTGATCGTGTGTAGGCAAGTCCGTTCATTCGGAAAGTCCGTCGAAAAGTCAGTCGAAAAATCCGCCGGACAAAGTCTGCCGTAAAGTCCACTCGTGTGTACGCGGCATAACAGTCCCAGTAACCCTTACACAACCTATCCTAAGCATGCCTGACTCCACCCCCTACCTACTGCCATTCGTCTGTTCAATCCAATGATTCCCTATGCCATTGGCCCACTCCGATCAAGCCTCCCCGCCAAGAAATACAGGGAGTTACATGAGAAGACAACAGCTTTAGAGCTTCACCTCTTGTCCCAATCCTGTTTAGTGGTCAGTAAATTAGCGTCCTTACACCATTGACTAATTTTCCCAATCAACGGGCAGGGAACACAGGAAGCTGTAAAACTGAACCAGGAGAAAACTAAGTCATTTTACAAGCTTTGAAGAAAGGCAGAAGTATGTGAATCACAAAACTGGCTAACTAGAATCACCAATTTTTGACAGGAAAAACATTTGAAATACCTACATATTTTCTTTTTACTTTTTTTAAACAAAGAGTTAAGTTAAAGCTGAACTCCAGACACACGAAAATTTCAAGTCAGTGCATTCCTCTATAGCCCCAAAGGATATAAATCCATATTTATGTGCACAAAATATCTTTGCTGATTATTATTATCTTGTAAAAGTAGCAGTGACACCATCACTGTGCTGTACATATCCGGTGCAGAGAGCAGGGCTGTGGGAGGGGCCCAGCAGACTCCACCCACTACAGGCTGCCTGCATAAAACTACAGGAGGGGGCGGAGACAAGACCAGTCCCCCTGCACAAGGAGAGAGAGCAGCAGTGAGCGGTCTTTTATTACAGGAAGCTGCAGAGCAGAAGCAAAGCTTCAACCATACAAGCGAGCACCATAGGGGGTAAGTGCTTTGGGGCAGGGGTGCTCTGCGCCCCCCATCCCAAAGCACCTTGTGCCCTTGTTGATGGGAACAAGGACCTCTTCCCGACAGCCCTGGCCGGTGGCTGTCGGGATCTGTGGGCAGGGGTCTTATCGCAATCTGGAAGCCCCCTTTAACATTGTACCCCTACCCATTCACATTTCAGACACAGCTGATCAACAGATCGGGGTAAAGAGCCAATCACAGCGCCTCTTTACCATGCGACCAGCTGTGTCCAATCACAGTTGATCATAGCGTAAACAGAATTTGCTGGTTATCGGCAATCTTCTCCTCATGCTGACAGCGGAGAGGAGAGCCGATAAGCAGCAACCCACACAGGGGACATCTACACTTATCAGGTCACTGATCATCAGTGTCCTGATTATCAGTGCAGCCCCAACAGTGCCCATCAGTGCCCACCAATGCTGCCAATCAGTGCCCGCCAGTGCCAATCAGTGCTGCCTGTCAGTGCCCATCAGTGCTGCCTATCAGTGCCCATCAGTGCCGCATACCAGTGCCTCCTCATCAGTGCCCATCAGTGCTGCCTCTTCAGTGACCATCAATGCAGTCTATCACTGCCAATCAGTTGCGGCCTCATCAGTGCACATCAGTGAAGGAAAAAAAATTCTTATTTACAAAATTTTATAACAAAAAAAAGTGTGAGTGTGACAGCGCCGAAAGCCGAAAATTGGCCTGGGCAGGAAGAGGGTGAAAGTGCCCGGTAGGCAAGTGGTTAATTCATCCCCATTCCCATCCATTCATGTTTTATTGAGAAATCACTTTGACAAACATCCCCTAGCATTTCTAGCTGCTGCCACCATAAGTATGCCATGAAGACTTCTGAGATGTATGACGTCATTTTGGACTAGGCAAGAAACCAGGAAGCACTTGAAGAAATGTAAAAAAAATTAAAACAAGTACCGTATATACTCGAGTATAGGCGGACCCGAATATAAGCCGAGGCACCTAATTTTACCACAAAAAACTGGGAAAACGTATTGACTCGAGTATAAGCCTAGGGTGAGAAATGCAGCAGCTACTGTAAGAGGAAAAGAGGGTCAATAGTGCCCATCTGCAGCCTCAATGTGCCTATTTGCAGCCTCACTGTGCCATCTTCATGCCCCATTGTGCCATCTACATGCCCCACTGTGCCATCTGCATGCCCCACTGTGCCATCTCCATGCCTCACTGTGCCATCTGCATGCCTCACTGTGCCATCTTCATGCCTCACTGTGCCATCTGCATGCCTCACTGTGCCATCTGCATGCCCCACTGTGCCATCTCCCTGCCTCACTGTGTCCATCTGCAGCCTCATGTACCTGATCTCCCGGCGCTGTGACATGCAGTCTAGTCGGCGGCCGTGTAGTGTAACAAAGCCCTCCTTGTTCTCATCCGTGACGGAATACTGATTCAGTATCCCAGCAGTGAGTCAGTGTTCCGCCTATCACGGACAAGGATGAGGAGAAGGTGGAGCTTTGTTACACTGCAAGGCCGCCGACTAGACTGTATGTCACAGCGCCGGGAGATCAGGCGCTTGAGGCTGCAGATGGGCACAGTGGCCCGAGTATAAGCCAAGGGGGCTTTTTCAGCACAAAAAAATGTGCTGAAAAACTCGGCTTATACTTGAGTATATACGGTACATATAATATACCTTGCTAACAATTTACTAATGCTAACAGCATAAGGAATAAGAATAGTTAATGTTGATTGAAAGTTTAGTTCCGCTGTAAAAAAAACTCATCTCTTGAAAAACCAACTCCCCTACCTGATATCTCCTACGCGTTCCTAAATTTAAGAAAAACCCATTAACACCATTCTTTACTTAACTGAATCCACTGTTATGTGCCTCTAAGCAGTGCCTCCTCCACTTGGGAAATCTGGTAATCCGTCTGGACTGTGTATGTCACCAAAAAATACACACAAAACAAAAAACTAGCAGGTGCGCTGATAACAGTTTAGTATAGCCCTCCAGCTGGCTATTAGTGATAATTAGACAAGTCAAAGGGTGCTGCTGCTCTCTATGGATCCTCTGGGTGGCAGGAACACATCTAGACAAAACACAAAAGAAGAGAGTGCAAAGCCGCCCTAGTGTAACTCGACTTTAATATGGTAAAGTTAAAAACATTACAATGGTCAAACTCACATTGTGTGAAGATGTATACAGCATAAGGATTCCACTGTGGCCACAATCCTAAGTGTTTTTAACTTTACCATATTGAAGCCGAGTTACACATTGGGGCGGCTTTGAACTCTCTTCTTTTGTGTTTCGTGTATGTCACCAGGCTGTGATGTGGGCATCTGATAAATACAATTAAAGGGAGCTGGGTGTTTCTGGAGTATTCTGGAGATTAAAGTGGTTCTGAAGGCTCAAGGTTTTTTACCTTCATGCATTCTCTGTGCTGCAGCCCCCTAGCCCCCCCTAGTACTTACCTGAGCTCCATCACGATCCAGCGTTGTGTACGAGAGTCTCGACTCTCCCTACTCATTGGCTGAGCTAATGGGTCCTGCTGCTGTCAATTACAGGCAGTGAGCCAATGAGGAGAGAGAGAGAGAGAGAGAGTGGGGCCGAGCCGTGGCTCTGTGTGTGAATGGACACGCAGAGCAGTGGCTTGGGAGCGAGCCTGCTTGGGTGCCCCATTGCAAGCTGTTTGCTCCAGGGGCACTCGGCATAAGGGAGGGGCCAGGAGTTGTGGCGGGGGACCCGAGAAAAGGAGGATCGGGGCTGCTCTGCACAGAGCAGGAAAGTATAACAAGTTTTTTTTTAATTGCCTTGACTGTCACTTTAGAGTGGAATTCCAGTCTCCTAGCCAACATTATGCTAACAAAATCATCAAGATCGTTATAATTCACCAGAACCCCAATGGAAAGTGATGCCCATGTGCAGATTCTAATTACTTACAATCTGATTCGTTATCTTTTCTCTCCCTGGATTCGGCTGCGGCCATGGAGGATGTGGGCAGCTGAAGCTGTCCTGGCTTCATTTCCGAGTTTTCGTGCAGCTGCCATCTCCGGTCCTCGCACCTACGCAGTTGCGAGGAACATTCCCGCACAGTAGTCCCATAGATGGAGTTCTGGTCAGGAAATCTTGTGATGATATGAGATGCCCAAAGACTTCTGGGATCAATGACATAGATATCCCAGGAGTCAATGGTCCAGGCTGCTGATGTAGTCGCCTAGGCGGGCCGCGACCGGAAGTCAAGGAGAAGACCAAAGGTACTCACTAGAAAATTCAGGATGTAACTATCCAAACATTACAGCAGCAGCAGGCCCGTCCATAAGGGGCGCCACCCCACCATCCATGCGTCCGGCCCCCTAATCTACATGCATGGATTCCACTGGGGTTTTTATTTCTAGAAGCACATGATTAGAGCCAGAGGCTTTAATAGGCTTCAAAAAAGGGTGGGCTCGGGGTGCAGAGCACTTCCGCCGTGATGCAGAGGAGGAGGAGACGCAATGAAATCCGGAGAGCTGCCCGTTTGCCCAGCTGCCACTGCATTACAGCACTATTGGTGGCCATTACAATGAGGCTAATTATTAAAAATAAGTGGCTTTAACCACCTCACATCCGCGCTATGGCCGAATCACGGTCACAGCGCAGACCTGAATTCCCGGGAGGCCGTCATATGACGGGGCCTCCCCTGTGCACGCTCCCTGCGCGTGCCCAGCAGGGCGCGCGCCGAGCGCGCTGTGATCACCGAGTCACTGAGACTCGGGTGATCACCGATCTAAATAAGGGGCCGGTCCCGGCCCCCTAACATGTGATCAGCTGTCAGCCAATGACAGCTGATCACATGATGTAAACAAAAGATCGGTAATCGTTTTTTTTTCTACTCACGCTGACAGCGTGAGTAGAAAAAAAAGCCGATCACCGGCTCAGATGTCAGGGACATCGGTCCCCAAGTGGAAGAGGCACATCTGCCTCATCAGTGCCACCTAAAAGTGCCACCTAACACTGCCCACAGTGCCACCTAAGAGTGCCCACAGTGCCACCTAACAGTGCCCACAAGTGCCACCTAAGAGTGCCCACAAGTGCCACCTATCAATGCCCACAAGTGCCACCTATCAATGCCCACCTGTAGTGCCAATCAGTGCCACCTAGCAGTGCTGCCCATCACTGCCACCCATCAGTGCCCATCACTGCTGCCTATCAGTGCCCATCACTGCCGCCTCATCAGCGTACATCAATGAAGGAGAAAAATGACCTGTTTTAAATTTTTTATAACAAAATATAAAAAAATAAAAAAAATATATTTTTAAAAATTCAGTTTTTTACTTTTTTTTAACAAAAAGTAAAAACTGCAGAGGTGATCAAATACCACCAAAAGAAAGCCCTATTTGTGGTGAAAAAATGATAAAAATTTCATTTGGGTACAGTGTTGTATGACCGCGCAATTGTCATTCAAAGTGCGTCAGCGCTGAAAGCTGAAAATTGGTCTGGATAGGAGGGGGGTTTAAGTGCCCTGTAAGCAAGTGGTTAAGTATTATCATGTATGTATCAAATGTGATATTTACAAAGTAGACTTTCCATTAAAAACTTACATATTTTTAAAAATGCATTTCTGGAGTGAAAATTTGCCAGAATGTAGGAAAGACCATTCACGATCTCATATTCCTCTCCTGGGCCTGAGTCAGGAGAAGTAAAATTCCAAGAATGTCACAATGTCTCCATTACTCCTAAACCACAGTGCGTAAATCAGTGCCGAACATCCGCAGACTGCCCCGCCATGCACACTTGACACCAGGAGAAAAAAAATATAATTTTCCTGTCTGTACCGAACGAACTGTCAGCAAGGTGGATCACAGTACATTTTAATGATCTGTGCAACGGCAACAAGAAAAATAAGACAATAGAAGCTTTTATCACCGGGTAATCCTAGTTTAAATGATGTCTGAACTGGTTGCCATTGGGGACTTCAAGGATCATGAGTTGGAGGCATCTCAAAATTCTGCAAATTTAGGTGGGCTCATCTTCAAACAATTCCCCCCCACCCCCACCCCCACCCATACAATTCTCATCCACCAACTTCACAAATAAACAGATTGTAAAATAACTTTCCTGTAGAAAACGGTATTCTGGGATTTGTTCATCAGACAGTCATGTGACCAATGTCATGGCAAGCAGTTGTTCCACACATTTGGCTCCAGACCAACTGACCAATGCCATGACATTGGTCCCAGGGCCGGGACAAGGGGGACGGCTGCCCTGGGCACTGTGGTATCATGTGAGGTGCAGGGGCACCACAAGGAGATTGGGGGGGGGGATTTGTGTTGGGAGGGGAAATTTTAGGAGCAACAGGAAGTAAGAACTGTTCTAGGAAGGGAAATTTGGGGAGGTGTGCTATGAGTGGTGATTTGGGGGGATTTGTGTTAAGAGGAGGGATGGGGGGAGAGGATGTGTGCTAGGAGGGGGGGAAAGGGGGGGTTGTGCTAGAAAAGATAATATAGTGGGGGTGATTTGTGCTAGGAGGGGAAATTGTTTTTTTTTTGGGGGGGGGGGGGATTTGTGCTAGTAGGGATGTTTGGGGGGCATTTGTGCTAGGACGGGAAATTTAGGGGGAGTTCTGCTAAGATGGAGGATTGGGGAGGGGAAGTTTGGAGTGGGGGGGGGATTTCTGCTCGGATGGGAAATTTGAGGGCTAGAGGATTTGTGCTAGTAGGGGGGGAATTTTTTTTTCGGGGGGGGGGGGGATTTTGCAGATTTTGCATATGCGGAATGAGAGGATTTGAGCTGGGTAGGATGGAGGAGGGGGAGATTTGTGCTAGGAGGGGGTATTTTAGCAGGGGGGTGGATTTGTACTGGTAGGAGGGGAATTTGTGCTTAGGGGGTAAGCATGCAGATTAGTGCTCATTTTTTGGGGGGGGGGATTTTTGCTGGCACATAATGCTCATACATCTTGGGGGAGGGGACCTGGTATGTTTGCCCTGGGCGCTAGATGACATTGTCCCGGCACTGATTGGTCTCCACCCTTTCCATCTCGGAGCAAAAATATTTTTTAGCATCCTTAACTCTTCATGATGTCAACAAATCCGGAATGTCAGTGTTTGTTACTGGAGCAGAGATCTATTTTTATTGGTCAGTCCAACCAAAAAACGATATTTCACATCAAGTGTCCCATCCTCTCTTTTGGATTTCTTATGAATCTTAACCCCCCCCCCCCCTTGCGCCTAAGGGTAAAACAAAATTAAACGCCTAAACCCAATTTTTGAATTGTGTTAGTAAAACTGTACATATCATCACAACTACTTTGTGCATCCAGGTGTATTATATTATATATATATATATATATATATATATATATATATATATATATATATATATATATATATATATATATATATTTTTTTTTTTTTAATTTTTTTTTTTATTTTTTTTTTTCAGGACAAATTGGGCTTTCTTTTGGTGGCAAACGGTAATGGATATCTCCTAATTTATTTATTTTTTTTTATTATCAAACGAAAACTGGCCCAAAATAGTAAAAAATATATCTTTTTAAAATGTAACTGTATATTTCTTGCTACTACCATAACCTACCACCAACAAAAAAAAACCCCCAAACAAATCATCCCGCTCCTGACAATCACAGCGATAACGCATATGTGTATGTTAGTTGTTGTTTGTACCCATAGTACAGCCCAGAAGCAACAGTGAACATTTCATTTTTTTTTTAAATCCTACCTAAAACACACCGACACTAAGTAACACCGATACTAATTTAAAAAAAAAAAATACAGACCCTGACCTTTGACCCTGACATTCGACCCTGACCTGAACCTAAACCCTAACTTTGGCATTGACCTAGATCAAACCTTGATCTAGGTATTTTGTTTATTTTTATTTTATTTTATTTAAATTTTTTTTTTATTATTATTATTATTATTTTTATTTTTTTCACACGCATTTTTTTTTTTATATCTCCGCAAGGACAGAGAATGATACAATGTATCTCTCTCGTCCATTCACAGAGGCAGAAAACTCGAAGGGCGGGCTTCACAGTGACTGATCACCACGATAGCCAATCAGAGGCTATCACAGCGATCAATAAATAATAAAAATGTTGTGCGCTGCCACATATTCCTATCACAGCGATCAGGTGACCCCCCCACCCCCCCCCCCCCGGATTTGGCCGTTCCAGGTCCTGATCAGCAGAACGGGGGCCTGGGGCTCTCGGTGAGAACCCGCCGTGCAGCGCGCTCCCAGCACAAAGGGAGATATGCAAATATGCGGCCCCATGGAAAAAAAAAAAGTTCAGTCCAGTGGGGCCGCATATTTGCGTACGGTCGGCGTGAAGGGGTTAAATCGTGAAGATTAAAGCTGGCCATACACTAGCACACAATTTTGTCCTTTTGTCCTAACATATGATTTTGGAAAGAATGTAATTTCCTGAACAAAAACCACATACAGTGTTAGAAATGAATTCCTTAAAAAAAATATTCCTGCTTTTCTCATCACTCTGGTCAAAAAACAAATGCTGATTGAAGTACACCTAATCTACAAATAATCTCTTTCTCTGCACCCCCCTGCTGACCTGTGCTGTGATTGGACACACTACAAGTTTTTCAGCAGGTCACAGCCAATGATTATGGCTGTACACCTGCTAATCGACTGTGGGCCAATCACAGCACAGACTTCTGGCTTGTCCTTGCCATTCCAATATGAAAGCAAGGAAAGAAACCCAGCCAGATCTGTGAGTAAAAGCGTCACACATACACTTGTTAGGCACACAGTTAACCCCCATGAGTTTAACCACTTCAGCCCTGTAAGGATTTACCCCCTTAATGACCAGGCCATTTTTTGCGATACGGCACTGCGTCGCTTTAACTGACAATTGCGCGGCCGTTGCAATGCTGTACCCAAACGAAATTGATGTCCTTTTTTATCCTCCACATATAGAGCTGCTTTCTTTTGGTGGTATTTGATCACCTCTGCAGGTTTTTATTTTTTGCACTTCAAACAAAATAAAGAGCGACAGTTTTGAAACAAAAAAAACTAAATTTGTTACTTTCTGCTATAGTACATATCCCCCCATCAAATCATTCTCTGCAGCTATTACCTTTTGTACCACCACCTCCTCCCTTTAGAATGTACCTTTTGTATTGAACTGTACTGTAATTGGGTTGTCCCCCCCTGTACATCGAAAAGCGCTGCGTAAACTGTTGGCGCTATATAAATCGTGAATAATAATAATAATATCCAGAACAACATTTAAAAAATCGAATTTCTTCATCAGTTTAGGCCAATATGCATTCTGCTGCATATTTTCGGTAAAAAAAAATAAGCATATATTGATTGGTTTGCGCAAAAGTTATCGCGTCTACAAAATAGGGAATAGATTTAGGGACTCTGAATTTTTTTAATTGTCTTTACTGGTAATGGCGGCGATCTGCGATTTTTAGCGGGACTGCGACATTACGGCGGACAAATCTGACACTTTTTGGGGTCCAGTGACACCATTACAGTGATCAGTACTAAAAAAATGCACCGATCAATGTATAAATGACACTGGCAGGAAAGGGGTTAACACTAGGGGGCGATCAAGGGGTTAACTGTGTTCCCTGGGTGTGTTCTAACTGTTTGGGGGATGGGCTTACTGGGACAACACAGAGATCGCTGTTCCTGATCACTAGGAACAGCAGATCCCAATGTTGCCCCCTGTCAGAACGGGCATCCGCCTTGTTTACATAGGCAGAACCCCGTTCCGCCTCTCTGTACCGAGTGGCCGGCGGACATCGAGTGCGCGCCCACACTATCACACGCACAGACCGATGTACAGGTAGGTCACCTTGCCGCAGTATATATGCGGAAGGCGGTCGGCTAGTTAAAGGAGGTGATGAATCCCAAGTAGCTCAACAAGTACCGATGACCTGTTGCCGGTTAAACCAAATTTGAAGATTTGGATCTTTGGATTTACTTACATCTTAGGAATTTTTTTTAGTCCTGGAGTGACTGTCACTAATAGACACGTGCAATTCGTTTCATTCCGAATCTAAATTTGGACAATTTTTTTATCATTCGGATGTATCCAAATTTCTGAATAACAATAGACGAATCCTCCGAAATATTAAACAAAATGATTCCGCAATACAAAATTTGAATTGAATTAGAATTTGATTCAATCCAAATTTGGAAACAAACATGAAATGTAAACATATTGCAATTCTTAGATATGAAAAATTCGGCAGCCGCATTCAAATCGAAAAAAAAAAACCAAATTTGACTGGTGATTCGAATTTTCTGAATTTAGCCAAATTCGGTCGAATTGAATTTAATTCAGTCGAAATTAAAAAAAATTTGAAAACGAATAAACAAAACTAATTCCGAAAATGAATTCAACTAAATTAATTAAACTAAATTGGCTAATTAGTAAATCAAAACAAAACTATTTATTTTTTTATTTTTTTCGTTCTGCACATGTCTAGTCTCTAACACCCCAAAACGTGATTTAAACTTTTGGCTCTGATGCATAACATACAGATTGAATAGATCTGTTTGTCTCAATGGGTCTTAGTATGTACTGAAGGCCCGATCTTGCAACACATCCCGTTTACACATGGGGGACATTCTATACAGCCAGCCAAACGTATATGTTTAAGTCACAACTTCTGAATGCAAACACATGGCTTTTATATCAAGTAATCTACCTTCTCCTCTGTACGGAGTCCACGTGGACAAGAAGTTTAAATATCTGAATGTACTCATTCCGATTAGGCCAGACAAGCATTGAAAAGTCATTACTTTCAACTTTAATTATACATTACTTTTATGTTTTTGTACTTTTGTTTGAAGAATAAAGTTGCCTTTGTGGGTTTTTTTTCTTGCTGTTGTTTAAAGAGTACAGCAGACACATGAGGTCCACCAGCCTCTAGCACCGTGGCATGTGGTTCTCAGTCCCCCTTTCTTTTTACTGTTATTTCCGGTATTAATGGTCCATCTTTCTCTTTGCCATTCACCGTGTTCCTGAGCTGATATTCTACTCACCTTGGCCCGGAGGTGTGGTGGGCTTGATGAGGGAGTGGTGTGGCAGTAGAGCGGTCACGTAGTTCACACTCTTATCTTGAGTTACAGTAGATGTTAACACTTAGGGCTCATTTACACTAGCTTCGGCTTCAACACAAATTATCAGCTACTTTGCACTTCAAAACAAGGCTTCAAACATGATTTTTAAAGGCCAGTCATAGCTCCTATCACTAAATAAAATGGTTAGCTTACAGTCCTGTTTACACCATGCCTTTGCTTTGCTTCAAAAATTATACCCCATGTCGCTTTAGTTGTGCTTCAAATCGTCTTCAAAGTCCCCATAGAAGTCTATGGCAAAGCTCGCTTGAAGCCCCACCGAAGCCTAATCGATGCCCCACGAAGCCTCACCAAAGCCCCATCGAAACTCCACCAAAGGCTTATCGATTCCTCACGAAGCCTCACCAAAGTTTCAATGAAGCTCCACCAAAGGCTCATCGAAGCCCCACAGAAAACTTCACCAAAGCCCCACCGAAGCCTCATCGATGGCCCACGAAGCCCCACCAAAGGCTCATCGAAGCTCCAAGAAGCCTCGCCAAAGCCCCATCGAAGCTCCACCAAAACCCCACCAAAGGCTCATCGAAGCCCCATCGAAGCTCCACCAAAGCCCCACCGAAGCCTCACCAAAGCCTCATCAAAGCTCCACCAAAGGCTCATCGATTCCCCACGAAGCCTCACCAAAGCCCCATCGAAGCTCCACCAAAACCCCACCAAAAGCTCATCGAAGCCCCATCGAAGCTCCACCAAAGCCCCACCGAAGCCTCACCAAAGCCTCATCAAAGCTCCACCAAAGGCTCATCGATTCCCCACGAAGCCTCACCAAAGCCCCATCGAAGCTCCACCAAAACCCCACCAAAGGCTCATCGAAGCCCCATTGAAGCTCCACCAAAGCCCCACCAAAGCCTCATCGATGCCCCGTGAAGCCTCACCAAAGCTCCACCAAAGCCCCACCAAAGGCTCATCGAAGCCCCATTGAAGCTCCACCAAAGACCCACCGAAGACTCATCAAAGCCTCATTGAAGCATCAAGGAAAAGCAAGGTGTAAACGGGACTGTGCTTCAAAGCGTCTTCAATGTCCCCATAGAAGTCTATGGCAAAGCTGGCTTGAAGCCCCACTGAAGCCTGATTGATGCCCCACAAAGCCTCACCAAAGCCCCATTGAAACTCCACCAAAGGCTCATCGATTCCCCACGAAGCCTCACCAAAGTTTCATCAAAGCTCCACCAAAGGCTCATCGAAGCCCCATAGAAAGCTCCACCAAAGCCCCACCGAAGCCTCATCGATGTCCCACGAAGCCTCACCAAAGCGTCATCGAAGCTCCACCAAAGCCCCACCAAAGGCTCATCGAAGCTCCAAGAAGCCTCACCACAGCCCCATCGAAGCTCCACCAAAACCCCACCAAAGGCTCATCGAAGCCCCATCAAACCTCCACCGAAGCCTCACCAAAGCTCCACCAAAGGCTCATCGATGCCCCAGGAAGCCTCACCAAAGCCCCATCGAAGCTCCACCAAAAGCCCACCAAAGGCTTATCGAAGCCCCATCGAAGCTCCACCAAAGCCCCACCGAAGCCTCATCGATGCCCCGCGAAGGCTCACCAAAGCCTCATCGTAGCTCCACCAAAGGCTTATCGAAGCCCCATCGAAGCTCCACCAAAGCCCCACCGAAGGCTCCTCGAAGCCTCAAGCAAAAGCAAGATGTAAACAGGACTGTAAGCTAACCATTTTATTCAGTGACAGGGCTTTAACTGGCATTCAGAGAGCTTTAACAAAGCGTGTCCGAAGCCATGTTTTGAAGCAAGTGTAAACTAGCCCTAACTGATTTACATTTTGGGCTCATTTACATAGTAAATAGTAGTGAATCACTTATCAGAGGGCATTTATAGGACGTGAGGTGGTGAAATGTCACCTTCTCGCTGCCTGTTTGAAACCTCAACCTTGCATGCAGGAACTAGAGTTACCAGGGATTTTTTTCAGCGGGAACGTGGGGAAACGGATTTCTGGCACTTCCAGGACTGACTGTATGTAATGGCAAGGGGTGCTGGGGGATCTATTCTAACTGGAAGAAATCTATGTTTGTAAGGGTAAAACCAGTCTGCTTACCAACCGAATTAAAGGAGAAGTATGGGTTTGGGTTTTTTTCCCCCATCATACTTACCTAGGTGGATGCAGCCTCGGTCCGATGCTGCATCTGTCCCCCGGTGTCTCTGCACTGAGAACCTGTGCGGATTAACATCGCGGATGGCTCAGTTCTCTCGGCTCCCTGAGAGGAGAGCTGCTGACTGTAAATCCGAAGCTCTCCTGCTTTGCTCATCCGCGCTCACTGGAGCGCTGAACTGTGGAGGGGCGGGGGGGGCGGCTGCCTCAGCGTCTTAGCGGCTCGCTGAGTGGCTGAGACGGCCATCGTTCCAGGCACCTGGCGGATCCGGACTTCCGAAGTCGGGATGACGCGGTGCCTGGACTGATCTTGGTGATGTCAGCAGACCGCTCTCTGCTGAAAACGGGTCACAGGAGTGCAAAACCAACCCTTAGGAGAAGCCCAGCCAAACGAGGCCAGGCTGGACCTCTCCTTTAACCTGTCTAACAGTATGGGGTTTATTTACTAAAACTAGAGAGGGCAAAATTTGTCACAATTCTGCAGAGAAACCAATCAGTTTCCAGGTTTTATTGCTAAAGCTTACGTAGCCTCCCTGACGGTATTCCCGAGTGTGGCTCGGGGTTAAATTTCAGTCCCATTAGCGGTAACCCCGAGCCACACTCGGGATTACATTGCAGGATCCTGGTGCGGCGTTACTTACCTTGTCCCCAGGATCCTGCGATGTCCCCCGCTGTGTCTGCGGGCTCCGTCTCCTCCGAAGCCTCTCCGTGCAAGGCTCCGTTCCCTGCAGGCGTCGCGACGCACGGGGGCGGAGCCTGGCGGCAAATTCTAAAAATGTACAAACCATACATTTTGCAGTACATACCTTACAGATTACAGTACTGTATGAAATTATTTCACATCCCTTTTATCCCCAGTGCTTTGCCCAGTGCCCTGCATGCAGTTTTATGTTATATTAGGGCTGGGAAAAAAATCAATTTAAATCTTGACTCGAGTTGAGAGGTCAAATCGATTCAAAATTTAAGCAAATCGATTTTTTTAGATTTTTTTCTTTTTTCACCGCGCCGGTCCGGAGGCGCTGTGGGCATGAGTTTTTAGGCGAGGCCGCGGCTTCGGCCTAGTCCGCGGCTATGGCCTGATGCCGCGGACTAGGCCGAAGCCGCGGCCTCCCCTAAAAACTCACGCCCGCAGCGCCTCCGGACCGGCGCGGTTTCCAAATAAAAAAAAACTCGATTCGATTCCGGTGTCAGCGCCGGGCCTGAAGAGCTGCGGACAAGGAGTTTTTAGGTGAGGCCGCGGCTTCGGCCTAGTCCGCCGCGGACTAGGCCAAAGCCGCGGCCTCGCCAAAAAGCTCATGCTCGCAACGCCTCAGGACCGGCGCGGTTTCCAAAGAAAAAAAAAAACTTGATTCGAATCGTGAATCGAGTTTTTTTTAAGAGAATCAAAGATTTATTTTTTTTAAGAAAATCTCCCAGCCCTATGTTATATATACTGTTCTTTCTGCCTGGAAACTGGAGATTGTCCATAGCAACCAAAAAGTGTCCCTTTATGTCAAAAGTGGCTTTAGACCAGCTAGAAAACAGCGATAGTAAATTAGAACACTTGCAGAATTGAGCGATAGTGAATCGTGGGGAAATTAATTTTATTATTATTATATTATTATTTTTTTAAATTATTTATATTTATTTATTTATTATATTTTATGTTTTTAGGTTTCAAACTTCATCATACCCGGGATATCTACTAGACTCTTGTTTGGACAGATTTAAGTGTGTTATTGTTAAGAATTACAGGCCTACAATATAAAACACGAAATTACCATGCAAAATAATTGTACCGCTTTCAGCACCTAAAATCCGAAATAATCATACCGCCAGGGAGGTTAAACAAGCTGAAGTTAGAAGCTGATTGGTTTCTCTGCAGAATTGTGACAAATTTTGCCCTCTCTAGGTTTAGTAAATAAACCCCTATGCGTTAAAAACAGAAGAGTTAAAGCTGTTATAGCTGCAAAGGGTGGGCCAACTCATTATTGAACCCTACGGACTAATAGGGCGTACACACGGTCGGACTTTGTTCGGACATTCTGACAACAAAATCCTAGGATTTTTTCCGACGGATGTTGGCTCAAACTTGTTTTGTCTACACACGGTCGCACAAAGTTGTCGGAAAATCCGATCGTTCTAAACGCGGTGACGTAAAACACGTACGTCGGGACTGTAAACGGGGCAGTGGCCAATAGCTTTTGTAATGGAAATTTGTAAGTTCTGTATATAATTGTATTGTATTTTGTATGTATTGCACTCTGCCCTCACTGTGCACACGGCACTAATAATGTTTTCAGTAAATGTTTACATTCTTTCGAGTCCTGATTAGAATTAGCCTGCCTATGTAACGCCCCTTGTTACCATAAACCTACAATTGTAATATTAATGTGATACCTACGTAATCATGTGCATAAAAACCTTCAATTGCGTCATAATAAAGCAGAACAGTAATTTGGAAAGATGCTGAGCGTATCTTTTGTGTCTGTTCCCTACTGCAGTAGATATTATTAATTTGGAACCACTAATCAATATGAGGATAGGAGTTGCCTATCATCAATTCAACCGAGTCATGCATGGCGAGCCAGCCAGGAGGGGATTCCAGGTGACCCTGAGTATCCGAAACGAGGAGCTTGAGACGATCCGGGAATTTCTGATAATCAGCCGGCTGAGGTAAGCCTTTTGCTTACATTTGAGTTATCAGACTTCCTTGATCGGTAAGGCATTTTCGGGACAAAGGGTACCTATTTTACTCCCCTTAATCGAACTGTATTGATTGGTGGTTATATGTTATGTTGTCCCTGTCTATTGTCCATCGGAGTGTTATAAATAAGAAAGGGAAGAATAGTACTGTTCACAGGTATATGTAGTACATCTGCTAGATAAAGTAGTTTAGAGGCAAGAGGGTATAGGCACAAGTAGAGAAGAGAGAAGACTGGCCAGTCATTATGGGCATTGAATTAAGTAAGGGAATGAAGGGTAAGAGACCCTCAAAAATGCCCAGCGCAAGAGAAGCGCTATATATGAACCGAAGGTGTGGTTCCTCCTATACTGAGCCCCTAGATTAATGGTTAGAGTGGACAGGGATCCACAATGGGTAACTGGGTTACCAAAGTCCACAGGGACTAAGAATCATGCAGAGTAAACAGCTAGAGAAACAGCTATCAATGTGAGCAGGATGGATCAAGGGTGACATTAGAACTAGACAGAAAGGGACATTTTCATGTTAAGTTGTGGGATGAATTTGGGGTCAGGCACTACAACTAGTAAAAGTCAGAAACAGAGAAATGAGAGGTAAAACAGAATACTTTATATGTTGTCAGAGAGGGAAGATGGGATGAGCACTGTGGCTCCCCATCTGATCATAGAATCATAGAAGCTAGATATAAAAGTTATTTAAACAAAATAAGGAAAGCAGAATTTAGGCAGGGAAATATTAAAGAGTTAAAATAAAGTGAGAGAATGATATGCATGTGTTGTGTACAAATGGGAAAAATGTAAGCGATTTTAGAGAGATATTGTATGTGTGTGCGAATGCTGGGACCTTTAGTTCTATTGCTTGTGTGTGTCATGTACGCAGATGTGACCCCCTCCTTTGTGCTCTCCTGAAAGAAATGTGGCTGGGATGAGAGGTCAGTGATAAGCTGGAAGGACACCATGCCAATTTCTGTTTTTTAGACAAAACATTTATAACAAAATGTGCCGGGTTAACGAATCTAATGTTAAACAATGTGATCACAATTATTTTGAATCTGTTTTCCAAACATGGTAAAATGAAGGTTACATTTAACCGTGTATTACACAAATTGAATATCCTTTGATAGTGGAAACAGTGCATTTAAAAAAGGGAAATTAAGTAAAATTAAGTAATAATGAGTATTAATTTCTAATATGAGTTTAACAATTATATAGATATAATGAAACTGGTTTAGACAACCTTTGGTTGGAAATGAAATCCAGGTTATTGGGGAAATTTGTAAAAATGGGATTAGTTTAGATTAAGATAACAATTTTGTAATTTTACATTTATACAATAAGCCCTTATTGAGAGAAAAAAAGATTAAGATGAGGTTGTTATTTTGAATAAAGCTGCCATAATATTTAACAAAGCCAAGATGGATGGGATACATAAGAAGCTCTTCTACAAAAATGAAATTTCAAGGTTCTTGATAATAACTTGATGTGCAGTCCATGATGTAAGAGTAATAATAAATAAAATTTAAATATAACAGACCCATCACATCAAATCCACACACCCTGTTAGGATAGATGCCACCTGCAGCCAGTTGTTTTATAGTTTTTGATGCTTTCTGGTCCATCATACAGATTGGTCCTTTTGTTTTTATTTTTGAAATCCAAAGCAGAATGTGTGGATTGTGAAATGATGTGCCCCTTTTTCTTGTAAAGTACAGTGGTATAAGCAGAAGAATAGTTTTGGATTTATGGACATCTCTGCATGACCACAGGGTATTGTTATCATTTATTATAATATTGCCAGGAAAAAGTTGTCTTTTGAAACATGAAACTGGAGTTCTTACACAAATAGTGTGATAGAAAACAAGACATTGTAATATATTTATGCAAGCTGGACCCAGTAATGAAGGGTTTACCCCGATATATCAGAGCTGTAGCTTTTATGCAAAGGTGCTATTAGACAAAGTTAGATATTGTTTTGGTCAAACATTTAATTTTTAATGGTCCGACATTCTGTGCAGCAAATTTACAGCTAACTAAATGTTTGTCTAATGAAAGGTTTAAAATATGAGTTTGTTTATGTACAAATCTAACAATGAAAAATGCGTACATTTATTCAAAAGAAAGGAAAAGACGCATGTGTTAAATTGATGACGTAGGAATCAGCTGCTGTGAGCCCAGTGCGGGACACACTCCCTGAAGACCCAGATATTACATTTTTTGTAGATTTGAGTATGCAGTTTACCACCCAGAAGGATACTCTGTATTCAAAGTCATTGGATCCTTTTTCCCCAGCTCAAGAAGCAGAGCTCCATGTTTTAGCAAAGCCTGTGAGCTATAAAAAGAGTGTATATTTATATAGATAGTCGAGATATAGAGAGCTTTTGGTTCCATTTGAAGGGCCAGAAGTTTGTTTTTACTTCGGCAGGTAAACCAATAAAGCATGCCAAGTTAATTTGATTGGCTGTTTTCAGCCTTCCAGCTTCTTGCTGAGGTAGCCATATTAACTTTCACACATGGAAGCAGACCAGGTGACTCTAAGGATGCTGCATTTACAGCCCCGGACACTTGATGGGTCTGTGCAACTCACAGATTCCACCCTAGTTCTGGCCCAGTATAGCTGGGATTAATAATTCAACTTTAAGGACCCCAGAACGAGAAGAACAAGTGGTCCACAGGGGGCAACTTCTTGTGAAACAGGACTTTGGAAAAGGTGATCATTTATGTCTGCCAGCCACTCTTTTCCCTTCAGCTTGACACATGGACCGTGTCATCAGTCACAAGCAGTTATGGCTGCCTTAGTAAATGAGCGTGGGATAGAGCCAGGGTTCTCCACAGTTGTTTTTATAACATACCACTTCTTGTTTTACCTGTTACCAAAGGTGTTACCAAAAGCTCAACATCCCTTCCAGAGATTACAAAAAAGATATATCCAGATGCCCAAGTCAGGATCTTACGAGTATGCATTTTGTCTGTATGGACATGTTTTTTGGATGTCCAGTGGCAAATGCTACTGCAAAGGCCACAGTAAAAAGTGTTATCAGAAGTAGTTTGTAAATATAGAGTGCAGAAAGTACAGAGAGTAACAGAGGAAATCATTTTTTATAGGAGAGTCCTTACTAGAAGTTTTGAGGTTTTATTTTTACACCCCTTACTGTCTACAATGTAGCGGACAAAGTAGAGTAAGAAACTAGAAAACTTTTGCCTGAATGTTTTCTTATATTTTATGAAGCCTCTAAGGGGGATATTGGACTCTCTCCCTATGAGATTTTGTTTGGGAGTGTGTTACTCACTTGCTTATATTTTGTCTCAGCAGCTGAAGTCCTCCATTCGGATCTCAGAGAATGTTGATGATCTTTTAAGGTTTTTTACAAACTCATTTATGTGTTTTCTCCCTAATTCCAGATCCTAAAAGTTTGGAAGGATCTAAAACTAAAGCCAGGTGACTTTTGGATTGTTAAGAGACATTTATATATAAGGAAATGTTTGGAGACTCAATACAGCATCTATTTCATGTACAGTTTTTGCAAAACTTGAAGGAAAAGTCACCTGGATCCACACCAGATACTGCAAAAATGACTTAATTACAGAAATCTCTGTGTTTGATTTGTTTCCCTCTTGTGATCACAGTCTAGGGTACTTTTTGATTAAATTACTTTAATTGTAAGGGATATATATATATTTGAAAAGTAGTTTAGCCATGTTGAAGTCATATCTTGTCTTTTGTACGTCTTCCATTTTATGTAGAATTGTCTGTGTTTACATGTGCTGATAAGTCAGCATGCCAACAATTAAGCTAGAAGGCCATTCTGGCCACAGGAGTGTACAGCCAGTACTCTGTAAATATGTCTTATCAATCATTTGTTTTTCACAATGAAAAGTCATTTGGTAATGAAAAAGTTGCTCAGCTATTATTTTCTCCACAATGGAGTTTTTTTTTGCCTCTTTGGCCAGGACTACCTCCACCTAAGCATGTGGAGGTTCCAGGTTAAAGGTGATAGCAGGTATGGTTAGTGATCAAAATATTGATCAAAAGAGGGGAGACTGTAATGGAAATTTGTAAGTTCTGTATATAATTGTATTGTATTTTGTATGTATTGCACTCTGCCCTCACTGTGCACACGGCACTAATAATGTTTTCAGTAAATGTTTACATTCTTTCGAGTCCTGATTAGAATTAGCCTGCCTATGTAACGCCCCTTGTTACCATAAACCTACAATTGTAATATTAATGTGATACCTACGTAATCATGTGCATAAAAACCTTCAATTGCGTCATAATAAAGCAGAACAGTAATTTGGAAAGATGCTGAGCGTATCTTTTGTGTCTGTTCCCTACTGCAGTAGATATTATTAATTTGGAACCACTAATCAATATGAGGATAGGAGTTGCCTATCATCAATTCAACCGAGTCATGCATGGCGAGCCAGCCAGGAGGGGATTCCAGGTGACCCTGAGTATCCGAAACGAGGAGCTTGAGACGATCCGGGAATTTCTGATAATCAGCCGGCTGAGGTAAGCCTTTTGCTTACATTTGAGTTATCAGACTTCCTTGATCGGTAAGGCATTTTCGGGACAAAGGGTACCTATTTTACTCCCCTTAATCGAACTGTATTGATTGGTGGTTATATGTTATGTTGTCCCTGTCTATTGTCCATCGGAGTGTTATAAATAAGAAAGGGAAGAATAGTACTGTTCACAGGTATATGTAGTACATCTGCTAGATAAAGTAGTTTAGAGGCAAGAGGGTATAGGCACAAGTAGAGAAGAGAGAAGACTGGCCAGTCATTATGGGCATTGAATTAAGTAAGGGAATGAAGGGTAAGAGACCCTCAAAAATGCCCAGCGCAAGAGAAGCGCTATATATGAACCGAAGGTGTGGTTCCTCCTATACTGAGCCCCTAGATTAATGGTTAGAGTGGACAGGGATCCACAATGGGTAACTGGGTTACCAAAGTCCACAGGGACTAAGAATCATGCAGAGTAAACAGCTAGAGAAACAGCTATCAATGTGAGCAGGATGGATCAAGGGTGACATTAGAACTAGACAGAAAGGGACATTTTCATGTTAAGTTGTGGGATGAATTTGGGATCAGGCACTACAACTAGTAAAAGTCAGAAACAGAGAAATGAGAGGTAAAACAGAATACTTTATATGTTGTCAGAGAGGGAAGATGGGATGAGCACTGTGGCTCCCCATCTGATCATAGAATCATAGAAGCTAGATATAAAAGTTATTTAAACAAAATAAGGAAAGCAGAATTTAGGCAGGAAAATATTAAAGAGTTAAAATAAAGTGAGAGAATGATATGCATGTGTTGTGTACAAATGGGAAAAATGTAAGCGATTTTAGAGAGATATTGTATGTGTGTGCGAATGCTGGGACCTTTAGTTCTATTGCTTGTGTGTGTCATGTACGCAGATGTGACCCCCTCCTTTGTGCTCTCCTGAAGGAAATGTGGCTGGGATGAGAGGTCAGTGATAAGCTGGAAGGACACCATGCCAATTTCTGTTTTTTAGACAAAACATTTATAACAAAATGTGCCGGGTTAACGAATCTAATGGTAAACAATGTGATCACAATTATTTTGAATCTGTTTTCCAAACATGGTAAAATGAAGGTTACATTTAACCGTGTATTACACAAATTGAATATCCTTTGATAGTGGAAACAGTGCATTTAAAAAAGGGAAATTAAGTAAAATTAAGTAATAATGAGTATTAATTTCTAATATGAGTTTAACAATTATATAGATATAATGAAACTGGTTTAGACAACCTTTGGTTGGAAATGAAATCCAGGTTATTGGGGAAATTTGTAAAAATGGGATTAGTTTAGATTAAGATAACAATTTTGTAATTTTACATTTATACAATAAGCCCTTATTGAGAGAAAAAAAGATTAAGATGAGGTTGTTATTTTGAATAAAGCTGCCATAATATTTAACAAAGCCAAGATGGATGGGATACATAAAAAGTTCTTCTACAAAAATGAAATTTCAAGGTTCTTGATAATAACTTGATGTGCGGTCCATGATGTAAGAGTAATAATAAATAAAATTTAAATATAACAGACCCATCACATCAAATCCACACACCCTGTTAGGATAGATGCCACCTGCAGCCAGTTGTTTTATAGTTTTTGATGCTTTCTGGTCCATCATACAGATTGGTCCTTTTGTTTTTATTTTTGAAATCCAAAGCAGAATGTGTGGATTGTGAAATGATGTGCCCCTTTTTCTTGTAAAGTACAGTGGTATAAGCAGAAGAATAGTTTTGGATTTATGGACATCTCTGCATGACCACAGGGTATTGTTATCATTTATTATAATATTGCCAGGAAAAAGTTGTCTTTTGAAACATGAAACTGGAGTTCTTACACAAATAGTGTGATAGAAAACAAGACATTGTAATATATTTATGCAAGCTGGACCCAGTAATGAAGGGTTTACCCCGATATATCAGAGCTGTAGCTTTTATGCAAAGGTGCTATTAGACAAAGTTAGATATTGTTTTGGTCAAACATTTAATTTTTAATGGTCCGACATTCTGTGCAGCAAATTTACAGCTAACTAAATGTTTGTCTAATGAAAGGTTTAAAATATGAGTTTGTTTATGTACAAATCTAACAATGAAAAATGCGTACATTTATTCAAAAGAAAGGAAAAAACGCATGTGTTAAATTGATGACGTAGGAATCAGCTGCTGTGAGCCCAGTGCGGGACACACTCCCTGAAGACCCAGATATTACATTTTTTGTAGATTTGAGTATGCAGTTTACCACCCAGAAGGATACTCTGTATTCAAAGTCATTGGATCCTTTTTCCCCAGCTCAAGAAGCAGAGCTCCATGTTTTAGCAAAGCCTGTGAGCTATAAAAAGAGTGTATATTTATATAGATAGTCGAGATATAGAGAGCTTTTGGTTCCATTTGAAGGGCCAGAAGTTTGTTTTTACTTCGGCAGGTAAACCAATAAAGCATGCCAAGTTAATTTGATTGGCTGTTTTCAGCCTTCCAGCTTCTTGCTGAGGTAGCCATATTAACTTTCACACATGGAAGCAGACCAGGTGACTCTAAGGATGCTGCATTTACAGCCCCGGACACTTGATGGGTCTGTGCAACTCACAGATTCCACCCTAGTTCTGGCCCAGTATAGCTGGGATTAATAATTCAACTTTAAGGACCCCAGAACGAGAAGAACAAGTGGTCCACAGGGGGCAACTTCTTGTGAAACAGGACTTTGGAAAAGGTGATCATTTATGTCTGCCAGCCACTCTTTTCCCTTCAGCTTGACACATGGACCGTGTCATAAGTCACAAGCAGTTATGGCTGCCTTAGTAAATGAGCGTGGGATAGAGCCAGGGTTCTCCACAGTTGTTTTTATAACACACCACTTCTTGTTTTACCTGTTACCAAAGGTGTTACCAAAAGCTCAACATCCCTTCCAGAGATTACAAAAAAGATATATCCAGATGCCCAAGTCAGGATCTTACGAGTATGCATTTTGTCTGTATGGACATGTTTTTTGGATGTCCAGTGGCAAATGCTACTGCAAAGGCCACAGTAAAAAGTGTTATCAGAAGTAGTTTGTAAATATAGAGTGCAGAAAGTGCAGAGAGTAACAGAGGAAATCATTTTTTATAGGAGAGTCCTTACTAGAAGTTTTGAGGTTTTATTTTTACACCCCTTACTGTCTACAATGTAGCGGACAAAGTAGAGTAAGAAACTAGAAAACTTTTGCCTGAATGTTTTCTTATATTTTATGAAGCCTCTAAGGGGGATATTGGACTCTCTCCCTATGAGATTTTGTTTGGGAGTGTGTTACTCACTTGCTTATATTTTGTCTCAGCAGCTGAAGTCCTCCATTCGGATCTCAGAGAATGTTGATGATCTTTTAAGGTTTTTTACAAACTCATTTATGTGTTTTCTCCCTAATTCCAGATCCTAAAAGTTTGGAAGGATCTAAAACTAAAGCCAGGTGACTTTTGGATTGTTAAGAGACATTTATATATAAGGAAATGTTTGGAGACTCAATACAGCATCTATTTCATGTACAGTTTTTGCAAAACTTGAAGGAAAAGTCACCTGGATCCACACCAGATACTGCAAAAATGACTTAATTAAAGAAATCTCTGTGTTTGATTTGTTTCCCTCTTGTGATCACAGTCTAGGGTACTTTTTGATTAAATTACTTTAATTGTAAGGGATATATATATATTTGAAAAGTAGTTTAGCCATGTTGAAGTCATATCTTGTCTTTTGTACGTCTTCCATTTTATGTAGAATTGTCTGTGTTTACATGTGCTGATAAGTCAGCATGCCAACAATTAAGCTAGAAGGCCATTCTGGCCACAGGAGTGTACAGCCAGTACTCTGTAAATATGTCTTATCAATCATTTGTTTTTCACAATGAAAAGTCATTTGGTAATGAAAAAGTTGCTCAGCTATTATTTTCTCCACAATGGAGTTTTTTTTTGCCTCTTTGGCCAGGACTACCTCCACCTAAGCATGTGGAGGTTCCAGGTTAAAGGTGATAGCAGGTGTAGTTAGTGATCAAAATATTGATCAAAAGAGGGGAGACTGTAATGGAAATTTGTAAGTTCTGTATATAATTGTATTGTATTTTGTATGTATTGCACTCTGCCCTCACTGTGCACACGGCACTAATAATGTTTTCAGTAAATGTTTACATTCTTTCGAGTCCTGATTAGAATTAGCCTGCCTATGTAACGCCCCTTGTTACCATAAACCTACAATTGTAATATTAATGTGATACCTACGTAATCATGTGCATAAAAACCTTCAATTGCGTCATAATAAAGCAGAACAGTAATTTGGAAAGATGCTGAGCGTATCTTTTGTGTCTGTTCCCTACTGCAGTAGATATTATTAATTTGGAACCACTAATCAATATGAGGATAGGAGTTGCCTATCACTTTCATCTCTTTATTTATTCTGAGCATGCGTTGCACTTTGTCCGTCGGATTTGTGTACACACGATCGGAATTTCCGACAACGGATTTTGTTGTCCGAAAATTTTATCTCCTGCTCTCCAAATTTGTGTGTCAGAAAATCCGATGGAAAATGTCCGATGGAGCCCACACACGGTCGGAATTTCCGACAACACGCTCCGATCGGACATTTTCCATCGGAAAATCCGACCGTGTGTACGGGGCATAAGACTGGGATGTCATTAAAGTTCATGTGCGTGTAAAGGTAGGCGTCCCAATACTTTTGACAATATAGTATGTAAATGTAAAGCATTCTATAACTGCAAGGGTTAAACGAGATCTCTAATTGGCATGTTCCAGAACAGAACTAATTATTTTTGTCTTTTCCCCTTTGTTCCTTTTTTATTTATTTTTATTTTACATGATTATCTCCCTCTGATCGCTGTGCGTTTCTTGGCTGCGTTCACCCTCTCTGCCTTATAGCCACCATATGCACTGCATATGTCTGTTGTCAGCAGGCAGAGATTTGTATCAGTTTGCCAAAGGCCTGAATTACACAGTGCAAATCACAAGAAAACGGCTCAATGTGTCTCCAATTCCGGGCTGCATAAAACAGGTATTGTTACTGGCTTACAAGAATAAATAAAAGCTCGGGAAAGGCAGGTCTTTTGAAGTGTAATGTGTTTGTAATGGAGCAATATAATAATATCCAACGTTCTTTCATTTTTCATAACCGTCGTCTTTTTTTAATTTTTTTTTGTCCATTCGGGCATATCGCGTTTGCCATCGCGTGGATCTCGTTCCATATGGTGCTGAGTGAGGATTGTGATTTTTTTTTTTTTTTTTTGGATAGATACGCCACGATTAGGAACTTATGAATGTACATTACAAGCTGGGCTGTCCCCACTGCTAAATTAACTTCTCATGAATTCAGAAAACTGAATCGACAGCCTTCGGGCTAGAAACAAAAAAAAAAAAAAATCCAGAAAATGCTACAGCTAAAATCTTCCGTCTTAAATTGCTTTAACCTTGTTTGAACATAAGGGTTGGAAATTAAGATGACAAGTTTTTTTTTTTTCTTTTATGAGAAGGAGGAAAACTACACTACACTAGACCTGTTTGATCTTATGGAGTGCACTTTTCTCTCCACCTTATCTCTTTTTCTTTCTTTTCCTTTCCCTCTCTCTTTTGGTTGCCTCTTTTCTCTCTTCTCGTGACCTATCAGGGGAGATAGGCAATAGGAGATGTTTTGTAGTAAATGAGATGTTGAAGGGGAAGACATATTACCCCGACCGTTGCTCTAACATACTGTCTAGATTTCTTGCCTTCACTGATTCCATAATGAAAGGGAATGAGGGTGTGGGCCCTATGACCATGTTGTCCTGGTTTTCCCCCTCGCCCCCCTCATATTGATCTCTGAGTAGCGACAGGGAAACCAAAAACATGCTTATTTCCCTGTTACACGTCATTATTTCATTACTTATCTTGATGTGGTTTATTGGGAGAAATATTACATCAGGTGTAATATAAAGAAAAAAACTGCGCTTAGAAAGAAAAAGGAAAAAAGAAAAAAAGAAAGAAAAGAACAAGCTGCGGTTATAAGTGTAGCCCACCAAATCAAATTAAAAGCAAGAAAACCGCGCTATAGGTGATATAAGAGTCCAAATTAAAGTCCCATATAACGTAAATGAATAGTCCCAATGGTAGTCCAGACAGGATCAAGAGGTGGTAAAATTCTTCCAAAGGAAACGGTAATAGTAGACACAATCAGCGGAACACTCCAACATATATTGCGCTTACCAGAAGTAAGACTTTAAGGGCGAGTGGCTTAAACCCAGCCTGGGCCTTTAGATGTACACTCCAGGTGAAGCAGGAAGGGCGCCCTCCTCCCGTGTATCCACAGATATAATACAAAAAAATATAACAAAAATATAGCGTAATATTGTTTTAGAAAATACGCCACACCAAAAAGAGAAAGTGACACTCAGATATCCTTAAATCACGTGTGATCATATAGAATCCTACGCTAAATAGCTAGGACAATGGGGTGGGTGTCATGCAATCATGCAAACACAAGTGAAAAAAATATATTAATTGAGGTGAAGATAAATGGTAAGGATGTAAACTGCGACGACTTCCAAAATCTGCTTACCAGATATAATTGGACAGTCGGCGTATGTAAAGCACTCCAAAAATAAGTGAAGGGTTGTGAAAAGAACTCCCACCCGGTGTTGGGACAACTAGTGGTGCGAGCTGCTTACCAGAGGGCTGACCCTCATATGCAGATTAGTGGAAACACAGGAACCACCACCAGAGAGTAGATAGTAAACAGACCTTCGGGATTGTCCCCTTACCAGACAAATAAGCAAAAAGGCAGATGTATTACGATCCCAGCCACACTCCCGACCGGAATGGTGTACCCCCTCTCTGTCCAGACTCGGCAGCAAATATATAATGAAGAGCCAATAGTGTGATACTGTCTATAGTAAATTTATTATAAAAGAATAACACTTACATAAGTCGAATTTTAAAAGCTGAAAAGATAGTAAAACGAAGCCGGCCGGCCTCCGGACACACTCCCGTCCTCAATCGAACGAGTGTGATACTGTCTATAGTAAATTTATTACATCTAAAGGCCCAGGCTGGGTTTAAGCCACTCGCCCTTAAAGTCTTACTTCTGGTAAGCGCAATATATGTTGGAGTGTTCCGCTGATTGTGTCCACTATTACCGTTTCCTTTGGAAGAATTTTACCACCTCTTGATCCTGTCTGGACTACCATTGGGACTATTCATTTACGTTATATGGGACTTTAATTTGGACTCTTATATCACCTATAGCGCGGTTTTCTTGCATTTAATTACATCAGGTGTGAGCATTGGAAGACATCTATATGATTCTCCTGTAATATCCATCGTACCACGATGTATCTTTATGGAATGTTGATATACTTTTTTGATGTAGACTTGTCTTGAAGATTCCAATAAAAATCATTGGAAAAGAAGCTGATTGGTTACCATTCACAGCTGCACCAGATTTTGCACTCTCCAGTTTTAGTAAATCAACCCCAGAGTCTTCTCCAGTATATACTCACTTACAGTAACAGTTATGGTTTCAATTTAAATTTCTTGTGGCTGTCCTGAACTTCCCGCTATGCAGGATTGCCTTCAGTGTGTAGGCAGATGTGGTGTGACCTCGCTGCACAGATGGCGCTGCCAGCAGCCACCATGCAGAGAGAGTGGGGGGCCAGGAGGAACTCACATTCCTCTTAGGCTTCCTTGGGGGTCACCAGGTGGGCAAATGTCCAACTGGATGCTGTGACTATTGTGGCGGTAATCAGGGAACTTTGTAACTGGTGTGGCAATGATCGGGGACATTGTAACAGGTTTGGCGGTGATCAGGGACATTGTAACTGGTGTGGCGGTGATCAGGGACATTGTAACTGGTGTAGCGGAGATCAGGGACATTGTAACTGGTGTGGTGGTGATCAGGGACATTGTAACTGGTGTGGTGGTGATCAGGGACATTGTAACTGGTGTGGCGGTGATCAGGGACATTGTAACTGGTGTAACGGAGATCAGGGACATTGTAACTGGTGTGGTGGTGATCAGGGACATTGTAACTGGTGTGGCAATGATCGGGGACATTGTAACTGGTGTGGCGGTGATCAGGGACACTGTACATGGTGTGGCGGTGATCAGGGACATTGTAACTGGTGTAGCGGAGATCAGGGAGATTGTAACTGGTGTGGCGCTGATCAGGAACATTGTAACTGGTGTGGCGATGATCGGGGACATTGTAACAGGTTTGGCGGTGATCAGGGACATTGTAACTGGTGTGGCGGTGATCAGGGACATTGTAACTGGTGTAGCGGAGATCAGGGACATTGTAACTGGTGTGGTGGTGATCAGGGACATTGTAACTGGTGTGGCGGTGATCAGGGACATTGTAACTGGTGTAGCGGAGATCAGGGACATTGTAACTGGTGTGGTGGTGATCAGGGACATTGTAACTGGTGTGGCGGTGATCAGGGACACTGTACATGGTGTGGCGGTGATCAGGGACATTGTAACTGGTGTAGCGGAGATCAGGGAGATTGTAACTGGTGTGGCGCTGATCAGGAACATTGTAACTGGTGTGGCGATGATCGGGGACATTGTAACAGGTTTGGCGGTGATCAGGGACACTGTAAATGGTGTGACGGTGATCAGGGACATTGTAACTGGTGTCACGGTGATCAGGGACATTGTAACTGGTATGGTGGTGATCAGGGACATTATAACTGGTGTGGTGGTGATCAGGGACACTGTAACTGGTGTAGTGGTGATCAGGGACATTGTAACTGGTGTGGTGGTGATCAGGGACACTGTAACTGGTGTAGCAGTGATCAGGGACACTGTAAATGGTGTGGTGGTGATCAGGGACACTGTAAATGGTGTGGTGGTGATCAGGGACACTGTAAATGGTGTGGTGGTGATCAGGGACACTGTAAATGGTGTGACGGTGATCAGGGACACTGTAAATGGTGTGACGGTGATCAGGGACACTGTAAATGGTGTAGCGGTGATCAGGGACATTGTAACTGGTGTGGTGGTGATCAGGGACACTGTAACTGGTGTAGCAGTGATCAGGGACACTGTAAATGGTGTGGTGGTGATCAGGGACACTGTAAATGGTGTGGTGGTGATCAGGGACACTGTAAATGGTGTGGTGGTGATCAGGGACACTGTAAATGGTGTGACGGTGATCAGGGATATTGTAACTGTGTGCAGGCCTCTACTCAGCTGCAGCTCACACCGTCACAGATTCCCTGCACACAGATCCATGCCTGGTCCCAAGAGTGCGCGCCAGGCCTCAGTCCATCTGTCTAATAGTCCCTCCCAGCGGTCTGCTCTTCTCCATCAGGGCGAATCCCATCCATACAGACTACATATCCCAAGATGCTTTGCTCTGCCATGTTTCTGATTTAGAAGGTAACAGGTCAGCATCACACTCAGCACTAGAGGGAAAGGGCACCCCCCTGCAACATCGCCTCCTGTGTCTCCTGATTGCAGGAATAGGTATATATCCAGCTTCTGGCTACACTAATATACACTGATTTGGGTTATTTTTACCAAAGAAATATAGCAGAATACATTTTGGCTTACATTCATGAAAAAAAAGATTATTTCTTTGCAAAATATTATAACAGAAACAATGGCTGTTGCCTTTTCACGGTTTGTCCTGGTTCCTGTTCTCACCAATTGTCCTGAATTATGGGTACTAACCGTAAGAAGAGATTTGCAAGCACAAGCAAAATAAATGAGATTTTTCTGCAGGCCTGCCAGAGTTATGTTACATCGCAGCAGTCCCTATTGAAATGGGAAGAGCCTGTGGAATGGACTTAGGATACCTTGTATGGATGCCCCCTGGGTGGATCTTGCTGGGCATGTTCAAACAGGAGGCTCCAGGGCTTAATCCAAAATAACTTAGAGGGATTACCGCCAGTCGTTGGTGGTAGCACGGGCTGTCTTACACCTTTCAAGCAGACTGGAGCTTTAATGATAGATTTTCAATGGCTGGATGACAGGTGCTAAATTTTATTTGAAAGTTAACACATTTTAAGTGAAGTTTTAGAATAAAAGTGTCATAAATACTGGAGTATTATTTTCCTGGAGGGCAAACCTAAGAAACAATATAATACTGGAAACAGCTGCCCGCTGGATGACGCAGCGAGGGCACCTCATCTTCAGTCCCTAAACAAGCTGTTGATGTTTGGAACCTGTCAGCTAGTGCAGATGGCAGAAGAAAATTGACTGCCACCAAGGCTCCCTGATCTGATTAGCAGGCTGGGATGCGAGCAAGATTTTCACAAATACCGCTAATTATTACATGCAGAAAATAAGAAGAGACATCAAATACTTTTTAATGATACTCTTAGCATTGAAAAGTATATCACCGCTTTTACAGTTTAGAAAATGTTTAGGTGCATGGAAATGGATTTGGTAGATTTTTTTGCATTGCATTGCTTTCCATCACAAGTCCGGCAGTAGGACCATGTTGTGAGATGTAGTCCTATGTCTGCTTAGGATAGTATAAAGCTTTATTATCATGTCCAGTGGTAGGACCATATTGTCTGGTAGACATGTGCGATTCGGTTCGTAACGAATAGATTTTCATTCAAATTTGTTAGTATTCGTACATTCGAATCAATTCGAACATCTGAATAGCTGAAAGAACCAAAATTCGAAAATTACGAAATTACGAATAAGCAAAATAACGAATACGCGAAAATACGAATTTATGAACGGACAAAGAAAGAAAATGACATCTATAACGAATGATTTACATAATTTCGTATGTTCGTATTTTCATTCGTGTGTTCGTATTTCGTTTGTTCATGTTCTAGAATCGTTCTTTTGAATGGACAGTGTAAGTGTATCTTAATATGTATGTTCGTAATTTCGTGTTCTCTAATCGTTCTCTCGAATGGGCAGTGTATTAGTAAATGTGATGTATCTTACTTAAAGGGGTTGTAAAGGTAAACGTTTATTCACCTTAATGCATTCTATGCATTAAGGTGAGAAAACATCTGACAATGTCCCCCCCAGCCCCCACATTTTACTTACCTGACCCCTCGAAAGTCCAGCGCTCGCCCCCGACATCCTCTGCCGCTCAGCCTGGCCCTTTGGTTACAGTGGATGGATTGAAAGCAGCGCAGCCATTGGCTTGCGCTGCTGTCAATCACATCCAATGACGCGGCGCGTCGGGGGGGGCGGGCGGAGTGATACAGTGAGCGGCTATGGCCGCCGGCTGTATCACGGGAGCGCGCCCGCAAGCACTCAACACCATGCGAGAGAGCTCACATAGAAGGTATTTAGTTCTTGCGGGGGGGAGCTGAGACAGCCGCCGAGGGACCCCAGAAGACCAGGTTCGGGGCCACTCTGTGCAAAATGAGCTGCACAGTGGAGGTAAATATGTTTGTTATCTAAAAAAAAAAAATAATATTTAATATATTAATAATAAATTTAATAATAATATCTTTAGCCAATCAGCTTATCCCTTTTGTGTCTGAGTCACACTGCATTCCTGAATCTTTTTAGATTCAGTTGAGGAGAAGACGGAGTCCGGTCTGGTCTGAGGGAGTGGACTGGAGTAAGTACAGGACTTGTTAGAAAAGCAAGCCTAGGATTATTATTCTTTATTTCCTAAGAAAGCACGAATCAACGAAAAAGGCAATCTCACAAAAGTAACAATTACTAAATTACGAGTAGTGTACCGAATAAACAAAAATTATTATCTAACAAAATTACGAATTACGAATCAAAGAAAATTACGAATCATTTCGTTTTAAAGAAAATATAACTGTTACGAAAATACGAACAAGTCCGAATTTGAAAACTCGCGTCTTACGAAATTACGAATCGTTACGAATCAACGGAAACGTAAAGAAACGAAACAAAACAAAGCAAATTTTTTTGTTGTGCACCTGTCTATTGTCTGGTGTAATTCCATATCCGCTTAGAATGTGATAAAATGGTATTATGATTTATGAAATGTATTGTTGTATGTCTATATAGAATATATATAGAATATAATGTAATTGTATACCCTGTTTCCCCTGAAAATAAGCCCTACCCTGAAAATAAGACCTACAAGAACTTTAACTAGGGCTTATATTGCAGCCATCACTGACAATCACTCTAGGTCTTATTTTCGGGGAAACAGGGTAATGACCATATCTCTGTTGATCAGGTTCTGTTGGCAGTTCAATATTCATTGTCTGTACAGAGTGTAACAGAGTTGATTTTGATCTTCTAGTGTTCAGGTCATTTTTAGGCAGGTGAAGTCTGTACTCCCCACTGTAGGTGGCACCCGACCGAAGCGTCAATGCAGAAGGGGAAGGGAGTTGTGAGGAACTTGGTTCCTCTGTGACTACATGCAGTGACAGGGACACATCTGTCTGATTGGACACTGGCGCCCCATGTGGCGCGACCATCTTAGGTCAAGCAGAGTCTATTTAAGACTTCGGCCCCCGGTTTGGCATTCTTTATGCAAGTGGCTAGTGTAGGGACAAATTCCTTGTCTGGCAGGGGCAGTGCTTAGAGGTAAGGAAAGGTTCTGGAGGAGTAGGGATAGTGTAGGGACTACATCCATCTCTGCTTCAGGGAGCCTCCTATAGCCAGGCCCCCATTCCCGTTCCTCATTGCAGACACTGTTGGCACCATCCAAGACTACAGACTGTTGGTACTGTTCGTAAGTGGCTCCGGACAGCTGTGCCTTCCCCCCGGGCCTAGTTGTAATTAGCTGGAACTTTCTACAATATACTGCTATTGTTTATCTCGGACTCTGTGTGGTTGATTCACTAAAGCTGGAGAGTGCAATAGGCTCTATAGTAAAAGAATAATACTAGGATCATGTTCATTGGTTAGAACATATACAGTAATGTGCAGTGTTGTTTGTCTGCATGCAAAAGAAATAGTATAGAATAGTATGTAAAAAGTGTGTCACCAGCGCAAAAATATAAGTCTATAAAAAACGTGTAAATGTGTCTTTAAATAGCGGATCTGCTGCAGTCATAGATTCCCCCGAGGGAGAAAGCACAGAGGCGCTAATTATGTATATATACTCACAAGAGTAGGATTAAAATAGGCATGTCAAGAGTAGGTGAACAAACGTCCGGGAGGGAGTCCATCCGTGGCTGGCGAAGTGGAGCGGGTTGCGCCGGTGGTTACTGGCGTTTCCTGGACCTCGAGCACACAGGAAGCCGGGGGATGACGACACTTCCGGTTGGGACGGTGGACCAATAGGCAACGCATTTGCGGAGCATGCGCTCCTTCTTCAGGCCTAACGGGGGCCATGATTGGATGCAAAGCGCTTATTGGCTTCTGGGTAACGCCGACGTCACTACCTGCCCCAACCTGCACCATATCGAGGCTTGGACCGCACGCCGACCTCGGGAGACAGAATGGCGCTTGCTAGCCCCAAAAGTACCGCTGGAAAGACTCAGTGTCGGTCAATAGGCACTATATTTGTGAGTGAAATTTTTGTACACCTATTTTATTGATTGAATAAAGCATAATATGTTGCGCAATGATGGCTGTTTGCTTTCTATGAGATCCTGGGATTAATGTGGAGATGCATGGAGTGATCACTGGCACACCGTTTGGAAATCTTCAGATATATTCATATGAGTGGAGTGGTTAACCCCGATATAAACCAAAGACGTCTTTTTATCTTGTTTCCGGTGAGTGTTCATTTTAGAAGGTGGTGGTGTTTCACGAATTGGTGAAAGTTTTCCAATCACGGTTAGGGATTTGTGCACGTGGGATTCGGATAACCAGTTCTTGAAGAGGAATACTGGGACTGTCCTTTTGTTAAACACATGATTTTCATTTATTCACTAATATTTTATATCGAGAAAAAATAATTTTCCCTATATTATTGTAGTCCACAAAATATGCACTTGATTGAGTTTATGATTAATTTTTGATGAATTATTGATAAATATTATTTACTGCTTTTGTTATGTGGTAAGATGTGTATACCATTTAGGGTCAGCGCAGTAACACTTTTTACTGTAGTATAGAATAGTAGAATACACCGTATAATATATAAAATGCAGAAAAATAGTATGACGTTCATATCAAGTGGTCAACCACATGCTTGTGGTGTCGTGTTCTATGTGTGTATATCGCAGTGGTGGCTGGTGCTATATTTTTAGGGGGAGGCGGCAAACAATCTGACCCGCCACCCCCTGGTAGGATGGATCACCCGGACCCCCCCTTCCATCCGTACATTCGTCGGTAGGTCACCAGCCCCATACTTAACCCCATCTAGGTCGCGGGAAGCGTTTCCTCTGGGCCTCTGCACTTGTTGAGACCACAGGTGACCCATGATGCCTAATTGGTATATTCATTGATTAATTGATATCTGCTGATTATGTGGTCACATGGTTTGCAATTTTTATTATTTATTTCACTTTGATTTTTGTGATTGTTAGCTATGACTAAGCACTCCTTGTAGTGCGAAACGCGTAGGATTTGTTCCACTTGTGACCTGTATTTTGGATGACACCTTATTGAATAAAGGCAAATATCTTTGGAGTGCGGCTGTCCAGAATTTCTTTGATGTCTAATCGGGTCTCCGGACCCGCTTCCCGATTGCCCGGGAGGAGAATCAGGAAAACTATAGCGGATATTAATTCACTATTGTCACACAAATGGGCTCTAATTAATCATGTGCTTCTAAAAAACAAAAACAAAACCTTGCATGTAGATTAGGGGCCGGGTACATGGATTACGGGGGCAAGTCACCACTGGTATATATATATATATATATATATATATATATATATATATATATATATATATATATATAGCTCCCAACTGTCCATGATTTCGAGGGGCTGTCCCTGATTTGGAACAAAGTCCCTATGTCCCTCTTTCCTCCCCAGGGTCTAACTTGTAACACCTGTGTCCTGTAGGGCCACTTGGTGCCAAAGTCCATCAAACATGCACATGCTCATTTAGATATGCGCAGGGTCCTAATTTTGTGCACAGTTCTATGGCCTGTACTATGCGCATTTGCATTCCTTTGAACACAGGAGGGCTTTAGCCAGTTTTCCTGACAATTGTATTGTAATCAGAGAGTTTTGACTGTATTATAGATGTAGATGTAGACAATAGGATATTTTAATACTCTACACATTCTTAAACTAAATATCCAAGGCACCCACACTTCCTATAGATTCTTGCAAAGTCAAGAAATGTATAGAATACATTTAAGCGACTCTTCAGAGAAAATATTGTTTATGTATTCTTTAAGTCCGTCTATAAAAAAAAAACAAAAAAAAAAAAAAAACACATTAAATAGAGCCGACTTATAAACACAAATTAGTCTTCTTTCCCCACTAGCTGTAACATGCTACCTGATGAAAGTTCCCATTCATGACCTCCTTGAGCGACGCAATTTCTTTTACTTAAAAGGCAGATGAAGGACCGCTGCCTCTTGCGCACCCTCCATCTGGTAAACAGTAGCCATATTGATAGCCTGCGTTTGCATAAAGTCCTTATTGTGTAAACAATACAAACAGCTCAAATGTCTTGTCTGTCCCTGATTTAATGACTGCCACAAAGCCGCAAAAAAAACATTTATGAAACAAGAGTGTGACTATTGCATTACAGCCATGTAGGCCTGATTATGATGCACATTCGTGTTTGCAAAAAACAGATTTGTGTTGCTTTTTTCTTTTTTTTTCTGTTGAAGTGCGTTTAAAGAACAACATGAAAGTCTCTCAGACACACAAAGGCTTTCAGAAGTTGCTGTAATCTGTAAGGGTTTGATTGCAGACCAGGGGTCCAGGTCTTACTCAACTGTTTACCATTTCTGTAATTTTTTTGTTGCAGTTGGATACTTCGGATCTTGTGATACTCCAGATCTCTTCACCGCCAATCAATTATATGAGCAAAGCTGGTCCAATCAGCACTTCTTTTCTTGTCTCCATTGATACTGTGGCATTTTTCATATTTGCAAAATAAACACACGTACAGTTTTAATCCCATGTTGTGTCCAGTGATTTAAAGACAAACAAGATATTTGGGGGTGCTTTGTCGCAGTAAGTGGGCTTAAGCACCATATAGCAATGTGGTGTGAACAAATCCCCATATTTTTTGATAATGTTTTTTGAAAATGTCTAGGTGTTTTAAATAGCCTTGCAGGAGATAAATGTCTTTTTTTGCATGTGTGCGCTGTAATATTTTGTTCAGTGATTTAAAGATTCGCCAGAGAAATCATGTAGTGAAAAAAGGTTGTGTAGCCCTCGTTTGAGATTCATCTCGTTACACTGGGCTTATTGTAAGTTACATCTGATAATGTCCACTGGTCATAGCACAGATGCTGAAGGCGCATACAGATGCGCAGGCCTGCGGGTGCTTGTTTTGCTATGCATAGAAGTACCAATATGCACGTGCGCATGCCCGGGCGCGTGTGCGCCCCCGAACCCACCACTAAGATTGGCACCAAATGGAATATTTAGGTGCAGCAGTTGTGTCTGATCTACAGCTATCCCTGTGTTCCTGCATCTGTTTCTGTATCTGATTCCTGTGATTGATCCAGCTCATCCCGATCACGCTTGAATGCTACCTGTCCTGACCTTGGCTTATCTCTGGATTCTGCTCTGCCCCCTGCCTGCTCCAGTGTTGCTGACCTCTGCCTGTATTCCGACCATTTTCTCCCCTGCCGTCCATGCTTGTATCCAACCTTCTGTTGCTGACCTGGATCATCTGACCATGCGTCCCGTTATCCGTCTGCCTAGCTCTGCATTAAACTTACCTGGTCCTTGCTTGTCCTTCACCTGCCGCATGCTGTAAGCCTATTCGGCACCCGTGACCAGCCATCTGCCTGCTAAACAACTGCCAGCCTGCTGTCTGCCAAGTTCAGGGTCTGCTGCTTATTCTGTCACCTGCTGTACTGGCCATCTGACCCATCTCTGGGGAAGCACCTGCTACTTACCTGTACAGTCAGTTGGACACTGTACAGGCACTCCTACCTCGCCATGCCCTCGCGGCCACTGTCTCATCACCAGTGGTCCTTGAGCCGGCGCTGTAAGAGAGGCCTCCCTCTACACGTCAGGCTGTCAGAAACCATGAAATCAGACCGAGACAGAAGTACAGTTAAATCACACTTGTTTAATAATAAAAGTAAAAAGAACAAACGTAGTCAAAACATAGCCAAAGTTCTGTAACCGGAACGTATAGTCAGCCAAGCCAGAAGTCAGGGATCAAAGTAGTGGAACAGCAAGCAGGATCTCTGCTAATCTATTTATAACACCCACCCGCCACAAATTTCAGGCTGGTTTTATCTTGGTTGTCGGAGAACTTGGCGGAAGTTATCATGCTGTTATCAAGACACAGGACTTAGGGCTTTGGTGAGAGATAAGTAAAAACTCCAGATAGATGTGCCTAGGTCAAATTTCATGAAGCGGGCTTACATCCACTTTAAAGTAACCACTTAACAGCAAATCACATACTGTACATGTATGTTATTTGACTTTAAGTGGTCATACCAGGATGATGCCGGCAGCTACAGCCATCAGCATTCCGGTATTGTTTTTTTCAGCTTTTTTGTTAAAGCAATCCTACCATCCCCTCAGGTGAGCTCTAAGGTATAGGAAACCAGAAGCGGCAAGCAGAAACTGTGTAATAAAAAAAAAATAATAATAAAAAAAAAATTAAAAGGGCCCTGTGCCCCACACGCACACAAAGGCGAATGCACGCATTGGTCCTGCACGCATACATAAATGGCGATCACACCATACATGCGAGGTTTGCCGTGCATGTCAGAGCGGGGGAAACTGGCTGATGCCACTGTGGCTGATGCATATGCATTCTTTCCCATAATCCCCTGTTACTTAAGCACTACCTGGTGAACTCCATGCCTAAGAGGGTTAAGGCAGTGCTGGAAAATAATGGTGGCCACACAAAATATTGACACTTTGGGCCCAATTTGGACATTTTCACTTAGGCCCCTTTCACACTGCTGGCGCCCGGGCGTCAGCGGTAAAGCAGCGCTATTTTTAGCGCCGCTTTACCGTCATTTTAGCAGCGCTGTTCGGCCGCTAGCGGGGCAGTTTTAACCCCCGCTAGCGGCCGAGAAAAGGTTAAATCCACCGCAAAGCGCTGCTACAGCAGCGCTATGCCAGCGGTATAGCCACACTGCCCCATTGATTTCAATGGGCAGGAGCGGTGAAGGAGCGGTGTATACGGGGCTTTCACATTGGAGAGACAGCAGTGGCTGTTTCAGGGTGCTTTGCAGGTGATATTTTTAGCGCTGTAGCGCCCCAGTGTGAAAGGGGTCTTAAGGGTGTACTGACTTTTGTTGCCAGCGGTTTAGACATTAATGGCTGTGTGTTGAGTTATTTTGAGGGGACAGCAAATTTACACTGTTATACAAGCTGTACACTCACTACTTTACATTGTAGCAAAGTGTCATTTCTTCAGTGTTGTCACATGACAAGATAGAAGAAAATATTTACAAAAATGTGAGGGATGCACTTACTTTTGTGAGATACGGTATATATTTTATATATATATATATATAAAAATATATATATATATATACATATATATATATATATATATTTATATTTATATTTATATATATATATATATTTATATATATATATATATATTTATATATATATATATATATATATATATATATATATATATATATATATATATATATATATATATTTATATTTATATATATATTTATATATATATATATATATATATATATATATATATATTTATATTTATTTATATATATATATATATTTATATATTTATATATATATATATATATATATATATATATATATATATATATATATCTATATATATATATATATATATATATATATAGATATATATATATATATATATATATATAATGTTTGGGGTTCTAAGTAATTTTGTAGCAAAAAAATACAGATTTTTAAACAAAAAGTGTCAGAAAAAGGCCTGGCCTTCAAGTGGATAAATAAACCCCACTGTATGGTCCCTTTGGTTTCCTGACAAAGATGAACCCTGGACAAGTTTGTTTTACAAAAACATCATAGAGTGCATTAGTGAATCCATGCCCAGAATGAGGGGCTCGTTATATGGCAGCATCTCACAAAACGACATCCTCAGCATCTTTTTGGCGTGATCCTCTTGTAAAAGAGATACGGGAGGACTTTTCAATGAACAGAGGAGATATTTTATAACAGAGCTGCAGTGGGACGTCAAGTTAGCACCAAATTACACAGTCTACCCTCATAGTTCACACCTGAAATTTTCCAATTTCAGTGGTTAATGGTCCTTTAAATAAAGGAGAGAAGGCATTATTTACTGACATAAAATCTGGAGTTCAGCAAGAGATTTTGCCAACGCTACGGAGGTTGTCTATGGGTCCGTTTTATCTCCTCTGCGCTCCCTCGTGTCGCTGATTTAATAAAGCTGTAACTGTCAACACGCATTATACACCATCTCTATAAGCTTCTGTGTTTACTAATACGATTGCACAATCCCAGGGAACATTACGGTGTAATGGCATTTCATATCACTTCTCTGGGAGTAATATCAAGGGACAAGATAATGAGCAAGCTATTTAGTCCCAGGAACACAGCGCTGGTGAATAAGAGATGCACGTTTTGTTGGAGTTAAAAGGGGCCTGTACGCATCAGAGGTTGTTAGCGAAATTGCAAAGAGGAAAAAAAAATCGCAATGAAATATTGATTCACTGACGGGCAATTCAGGCAAATGGCACTTGCAGGCGAAGCGTTAAAAATAAACGGTAAATGGCGGGAGCGATTCATTCCATAAATGAGAAGCAAAAAGGGAAGAAGAAAAAAGGGTGGAAAAAAAAAATTGGTTTTGTGATGATAATGTGTCATTGTGAGAAAGTAGTTTTCTAAAAAGGCTGTTGAATTCCTTTCCTGATAAAGCATTCAATTTGATCGACAGGGTTTTAGGATAATTAAGTCAATTTTGTTATTTTGGCGATATTGTGTTTGCTGGAAGATAAGAGACAGGAGAATTAGGCAGATGTAGATACACCAGAAGAGGAAAGGCAGGACAAGTCAGGGGAAGGCTAGCAAGGAGGCTATTGCCCCTTCAGCCACTTCCATCTATGCCAGCCTTTCTCCTTTTTAACACGGAGGAACCCTCAAAATAACTGTCTGGTCTTAGGGAACCCCTGCTAAAAATTACTATGTCCACAAAGAAACATTAATACAGCCTTGCTCAATCTTTTTACCCCATTGGAAGCCTTGAAAAAATGTTCAGGTCTCAGAGAACCTCTTGCGTTAGTGGTCAGTGGTAAGAATGCCCCCTTTACAGACTGCTAAAAAGATGTGCCAAGTGGCGTTGGAAAATTATGCAGGCACCACCAGATAGGGGGAGGTAAGTCAGCGACAGTTCAAGGAACCCCTGGCAACGTCTGCAGGAACCCCGGGGCTCCAAAGAACCCCGATTGGGAATGGTTACATTAGTGTAATGGTCGTTATGAAGAATGATCCGGACATTGGTGGGCAGTGGGAAGAATCCCTGCTTACAGCTAGCTAAAAAGATCACTGGTGCCACTGGTTACTCATCTAAGAGGCAGAAATTGTTAATTGCTCAGGGGACCCCTAGCAACCTCTGGAAGATCCCTAGAAACCCTGGTTAAGAATGGCTGGTCTACACAGAAGTCTTGCAATACAAGGGTGAAGGAACCTCAGTGTTACCTCAAAAGACCATTGCTGTTTTAATGATATGATTGGCTAACATAAACCATCATTTCACAGACTTGATTACAAGTCATCAGGAGAAATCAGTGGCTATCTTGTGTTGAGTCTGTGGTGGCTGGGCCTTGCCAATGGGCAGGGATTCTTAGTAATCAGCTTGTTTAGGGGTTCCCAGTCACTAAAACATAGAAGTGTTGTGGATGAAGTTGAGGAGTACTGTGACTAAAAGGTCTTAAGCTTGCATCTAGTTAAAGGACAAGATGTGAGTTTATCGGTAAGTCAGATTTCATAAAGGCACTTCCTTTTTCAGGGCTAGATGCATGGCTTTGGATGAGAGGCTTGGGAAAGAGATGTGTATCAATGTTCACATTGTAAATGTTTGCCCTACATGTACATTGTCACAAATCGTGTCTTTTAACTGGATGCAAGTTTCAAGACCTTTTATTTAAGGCTCTCCTCCTCCACAACAGTACCTTATGTTGCTCCACTGTGACTGCTGCCTATGCATTCTTTCCCATAATCCCCTGTTACTGAAGCACATCACAGGTATTGTATGGCTATATAACAGCCCCATTTTATTGTCCTCTAGGAGTATGTTTGGCCCAGCACTGACCAAGCAACTCAACATTCTGGTCCAAAGAAGCAGAAGCCCTACAACTCTTGTTACATGTAAATGTCTGTATACATGCTTCATATCTACATGTAGGCAGGTGTCTGCAAGGTTTGTGTACAGAATAAAGTTTGTTTTATGTTTGGGTCACCTGTTATACCTGTTAATAAGTATGTCTTATATATGCAAGTTGTAGTGACAGGAAGCCATTGCTGCAAGATGTAGCTCCTCTAGGAACACATGGCCAACCTCTTGGAGTACCCAGTCGGGTTACTGGAGACAGAACTTAGAACTTAGATAAGGACTCTTCCTTGCTTAGAGGTGTGCAATGGGGAGCATGAGTTAGTTAGAACAGTGTTTTTCAACCTTTTTTTTAGTCAAGGCACCCTTTAAAATTATAGACAGCCTCGAGACACCCCACTCTAAAATGTAAAAAAACGAATGCAGCAACATTAGGACACCCAACATTGGAGGTGATGTATTCTTTCAAAGCAAATACATCTTTGCATACTCCCACTGACCAGTATTCCAATGTTTCTCTTCTGCCTCAATTTCTCTTCCTTACTCAGCTAATGTGACCCCAGTGCTGATGGAGAGGGGCAGGGGAGGGTCAAACAACCATGCTTTACAGGTCCCCGACGTCCTCCTTATCAACCGATGATGTAATTGGTTGTTAAGACTTGGTGGCTAAAAATCTGCATGCATCATACATACTAGGGGGAGTACAACTGGGGGAATCAATGGTGGAGAAGGATCTGGGAGTTTTGGTAGATCATAAGCTCAATAATAACATGCAATGCTAAGCTGCAGTTTCCAAAGCAAGCAAAGTTCTTGTATTAAAAGAGGTATGGACTCCAGAGAGGGAGATATAATTTTGCCCCTGTACAAATCATTAGTAAGACCTCATCTGGAATATGCAGTTCAGTTTTGGGCACCAGGTCTCAAAAAGGATATCGGGGAACTGGAGAAAGTGCAGAGAAGGGCAACCAAACTGATAAGAGGCATGGAGCAGCTCAGCTATGAGGAAAGATTAAAGGAACTGAATTTATTCACTCTTGGGAAGAGGAGATTAAGGGGGGATATGATCACCATGTATAAATATATAAGGGGTCTCTATATATTGAACTTGGTGTTGAGTTATTCTCCTTACGGTCCACACTGAGGACAAGGGGGCACTCTTTACGTCTAGAGGAAAAGAGATTTCATCTCCAAATACGGAAAGGTTTCTTCACAGTAAGAGCTGTGAAAATGTGGAATAGACTCCCTCCAGAG
Organism: Lithobates septentrionalis; assembly: GCA_037952835.1. Lineage (NCBI taxonomy): Eukaryota > Metazoa > Chordata > Amphibia > Anura > Ranidae > Lithobates > Lithobates septentrionalis. Next base: position 175,020 of record JBBDGP010003093.1, on the reverse strand, counting down.
GTGGTTCTGGCCAGCTCAGTAGATTGCTTTAAAAAAGGCCTGGATTATTTCCTAAATGTACATAATATAACTGGGTACTGACATTTATAGGTAAAGTTGATCCAGGGAAAATCCCATTGCTTCTCTGGGATCAGGAAGAAAATTTTTCCCCTGCTATAGCAAATTGGATCCTGCTTTTCTGGGGTTTTTTTAGCCTTCCTCTGGATCAACTGTGGGTATAGGATTGGGTATATGGTATTGTATGATATTTTTTATTTTAGTTTTATTTTTTTTTGGTTAAACTAGATGAACTTGTGTCTTTTCTCAACCTGACTAACTATGTAACTATGTAAGACGCTGGTGGCTAGAAGGTTGTAATGGTGCACAATGAAAACCTGTGGCTTTGTGTAAACTAAAAGGAAGGCTTGATCCACCCGCTGGCCTGTATATAATTTGTAGACAATTTTTAGGCATTTTTCCCAAGGCACCCCTAAAGAAACCTGAAGGCACCCTGGTTGAAAAAGGCTGAGTTAGAATGTACTGTCAGCAATGACCTGTGAAAGACTGTCATTTGTTAATCCTGTACTTGCAAGAAACTTCAGTAAATGTTCTCCAGTATGTAAATGCCTGATCTGAAGTTATTACCAAAGGGGTGCATGTAAGGCAGGTGTATCAAAAGAACAGGGCTTACATCAGGGGATGTATACTACCAAAGGTCTACATATGGAGAATGCTGCAAGTGGAAGACCTGATTGCCATGTGACTAACAAGGATGATGGTGTGTTTTGGTAGTGAGGGGGTGACTGAATGCAATCTCCTCCCTAACAGCTGGTGCTCCTATGTATCCGGGAACGGACCCGAGCTCCTATATATCTAGCTGCATGTCAAGGGGAAGAAAGTGTGAAGAGGATCCCCGAGAGTCGGCTTGATTATAGTAGAATGCCACTGGGAGTGCGGTGGCATCAAAGCTAGGCTGAAGAGCAGAATACAGGCTCCACAGTATCCCCTCTAAAGTGCTGCACCATGTAAGGAAGTCTGTGTACAGATAGTCAAGTGTAACGTTGATATGAAGTGAACAAGACAGGAATAGTTAATTGTACCATGAAATGTGTCTTAGTCGGAGTGCGGCCTTATTAAAGATTTCTCATGACCTGCTTAGTTGGGCATTAGCAAGTGAAGAATCCTGAGTTCCCATTTTTCAGACGAAAAGCCCCACCCACATACAGGACTCTGTCCTCACACGCCATTGCTCACCTGTGTCAAACAGCATGCAGAGCAAAAACTCAACTATCAGGTAAACTCGTATGCCAAATACAAGAACAATTGTAAATCTTATATGGAAAGAACCCGCACTCTGGAATCCATCCAAATTCTTTATTCGATAATCACCAAGTACACCAATCACCAAGTACAGAGTAACTGCTAACATGTTTTGGTGAAGAGCCTTGTTCACAGCAATTGTAACTCTTACATAAGTAAGAATGAAAAGTTATAATAAGTTAAAGGACAACTGTACTTTTACATAAATGTGTCTCAAGTGTCCCCCTCCTCTCCCCTTTGCATCGTATAGATAGGCTAAGGATAACAGACCTTAAAAAGGACACTATACTGACCATGTTGACTGTTGACTATGTCTAGAAAACCCTTCCTCTTGTCACCAAGACAAGTGGCCCCACCGGTAGATTTTCCTCTCTTTACCTCTTCTGGTGACAGTGGTCACCAGGACATACAGGGAGAGTGAGTTTTCCCCAGCGGGGGGGTACAGACAATAAAAACTTGACGGGTGGAATTTCACTTTGATACAAGGTTTGGTTCCTTATCTTTTTTATAATCGAAAGCATCTTGAATACAGAAAGGCCATTGTGAAATTGAAAAAACAAAAAACAAAAAACCCACTAAGCTTTAGTGTCTGCAAAATTCCATCCCTCCCGTTTACATGTTACACCCTCCTATAACAGGTTGCCAGAGAGGTTAAGGAAATTCTAGTTCATTGGCTTAACTGTTTCCCCCCGCCTTCTAGTGGATTCTAGAATGTAGTGGATTGGAAGAGGCAGACCCTTGGCCTGAATATTCAAGTAGTGTCAGCCAATCCCTTGGTAGGGGTAGAATGCCCAGTAGGTGGCAGAGGAATGCATAAATAATATGGGGCTTGGAGTAGCAGGGTCCTTGTCCAGGAGAACAAGACTCCCGCCTGAAGGGCTACTGCCTTTCTGGGCAGTGTAGCTAAAGTCTGCATGGGTTCACCAATGTTCCAGCTCAGTGAGAGCTATTTTCTGGAATTAGCTAAAGCCAAATCAAGGGGATTCACTGAGGATCTGGCCTGGAAATTCACAGGAGAAGTGTCTGGCCGATATTGGAAGGATGCATCCAGGTATACGAGAATAGTGTGAATATAGGCCTGAGTGTAGGATCCTAGTGACTGTTCACTACTTCTAACCCTTTGAACATCTGCTCCAGTGCTGCTGATTTGGAACCGTTCTTTTACTTGGAGTCCCAAGGTTGCTTGCTCTCCTATTGTCTGTCAACAGGGGAATTATCCTGAAGTGTAGACAAAGCAATGAGTGTCCTCTGGTTTCTTTGTGCACTGTATTTGGAGTATCCCACAGCCCACCCTGCACCCCAACAAAGTTTAATGAGCATTAAAACATAAAAATACATTTCCTGCCTGGTCAATGAGTTATTATGTGCCCGATTGCATGTACACCCAATTGAGAAGAGAACCTAGGACAAATCAGCAGGGCCCATCAGGGGTCTGAGCTACATACACCAATGGAAATTTTTTTTTTGGGGGTAGCAAGTACCTTTTCCAGCAGTTACTTGCTCCCATACCCTCATTCCTTGCCTAGGCAAGGATGATGTTGCACAGGGTCCGTCTAGCCCTCAGCCTCCTGGGATCACATCACTTATCCCAGGAGTATTCAGGACAGTCTCCCTCAGTCAGTGCATTTTGTGGGGGACCGGCTGTGACTGATCATGAAATCATAGCTGCCTCCAGAGTCTAAGATGGCATTGTGAGAACGAGAACAAAGACCTCAGGTATTAGGAAGAAAGAGCTGAACCTCCTCGGCTGATAAGTATATGTGCTTGTAGCTGCTGACTTTTACTTTTTTCCTCTTTTTTGCCTAAAGTTCCAAAAGTGAAGATTAATTGGTGTTGTTCGAGTGCTGTGTATTTCTTGTATTGGCAGATGTGTCGTAAGTAAACCCCTGACCACTGGTCCAGCAGTATGGCAACACGTTTTGGACTGGTTCTTTTAAGGATACCATAAATTAGATTGCATTTCATGGATTTCTGCAGGAAAATATGATCTCACAGGGAACCCTCCTGCCAAAAGCAGCACAATGCATTGATTTAGCAGACTTTATGGGTCTGTCACTTGCTAGTGTATGCATCCAACATTTGTTTGAATTGCAATAGAGTTTGCATGGATGAGACAAATGTTGCTTTTGAATGCTTTCCTGACAAGGAATAACCCAGTGGCGTAATGATCCCACCATAAAAGGCTGAGAAAGGACGGTGATGAAAATGTTAGAATTCCCAGGCCACAAAGCTTATTGCCAAACTTGCTGTAACTGGTATACTCAAGTTGCATACAGGAAGCCCTTAATACAGACCATAGACCTCAATGTCTCCTCTAGTTACTCTATTCCTGCTAATTATCCTTGGCGTGTACCAGCAAATTGGTTGTGAGAACCAGGAGAGGATGGGATAGTACACAGAAAGACTGTGTTATCGTTTAGATTTATAGAGGCAATTGTCCAGCTTTAGATTTATTGGGGTGAACAAATACCATTTTATTGGGTTGCTGATGGGTGCTCAAATTTTAGCAGATCATTGTAACACTGAATGGTCTTCTAAATGGGGTTTACTCTCACATTTCATTATTGCATTGTTGGGCATTCTTACTGTAACACTAATCCGCAATCTAACTCAACCTTTCTCAACCTTTTCAACACAGAGGAACCCTGAAATAACTTTCTGGTCTCGGGGAACCCCTGCTAAAAATTACTATATCTACAACTCATGATACGTTAGTCTCAGGGCTGGTGCAAGGATTTTTGACACCCTAGGTGAAACCTCATTTTGCCGCCCCCCTGACTCCACCCCCTTTGCCCTGCCCATGTATACCCCACCTTTTTAATGAAGCGCCCATCAAATGCAGCCTCACCAGTGCCCCATAGATGCAGCCTCACCAGTGCCCCATAGATGCAGCCTCACCAGCGCCCATCAATGCAGTCTCACCAGCGATCATCAATGAATGTTTGCTTGCTTTCATTCATTCGGGAGTCGGAACTCAGACACAGTCCTCCGCCGCCGCTGCGCCTCTGACACTATGTGCGAATGGAGTGGCGGATGCCTGCTGATTCTGAGACTTAGTTGCTTGCTGCAGAGAGAAGAGAGTATGAACACCAGTGGCTGGGCGCCCTAGGCAGCAGTGCGCCCTAGGCGGCTGCCTAGTTTGCCTAGTGGTAGCACCGGCCCTGGTTAGTCTGATGGTCAGTGGGAAGAATCAGCTTCTTACAGATAGCTAAAAAGATCAATGGTGCCAGTGAGAATTTGTTCATTGCTCAAAGAACCCCTAGCAACTTCTGGAGGACTCCTAGGGATCCTTGGAACCCTGCTTGAGAAACCTTGATCTAACTTTTAGGCGTTCAAAAAGTATTCATTTTTTCTGTGGCACTAATGCAATTATGTCAAACTGATGATAAGTCCTCATGGTGCAATCTCACTCCCTCTTTGCAGCCTTCAACTGGTTTAAGGATTTAAAAAAAAACTTGGTGATGGTCTTGCCACCTACTTAGACCCTCTGTCCATCTGTGGTTCCTTATCTGCCTATTCACCTGCCAGATGTGATCAATTCCATCTACGAGGAAATTTGGGAGCTTTATTTCCACCATTTTCAACGCACAACCCCCATAGACTTTTGGTGGTGTTTTTCTTTTTCACAAGTTATTATCAACATATTTGTTGGATTTTTAAGGACTTGAGTGGTTGATTTACCATATGCGTATGGTTTTCCAGACCCATTTTATTATTTTTTATTATTTTCTTTATTATTGGTTATTAATATTCACTGTATTTCAAGTGTTGTTTTGAACTACACAGTGTCACTTCAATATGCACTTTTTGCCCTGTAAGGGATGATTAGGTTTTTATTCACTGTTCTATACATGTAAGACCTTATATGTGATATATATATACATATAGCGCTACACTTTTATTTTTTATTTTTAACCCTTACCTGAGTCTATAGGTGTGTTAGCTGCTAATTGTACTATATATTTTCTAGTATTTTTTGGCGCAGCGCTGTACTTACCTCCCTGTTTATTCACTCCCTCTTTGCAGCCTTCAACTGGTTTAAGGATTTAAAAAAAAAACGTATATTTCATTTTTGGATAGTTTAAAACCCCTATCAGGTTTTTACTCTCTGTATCCTGCTGGATAAATCTTTCCTTCTCTGCCTGGAGACACAACTGTAAGTTAATGGAACTTTCTCTAAAATGAAGGGAAGCCCATTGCTAGTTGTCTCCTAAACAGGAAGAAGGTTTCCCCCTCACCTTCTGTCCCGATGACTATGGCACCATTTTTGGTTTCTTATCAATGTCTGTCCCAAAGACTATAATACCCAGAGGGTAAACCTCCCCAGCAGGACCATAGACAATGATAAAAACCTGCAGGACTTGAAAGGTAACCCTGTAACCCTGAGAGTTTTAGTAATACTATCCAATAGTAGGAGGTGGAGTTGGTAATTGCATAGAGCCCCACTTCTCAACCTCATACCCGACAGCCACACATGACCCTTTGGTGTTTGAAGTGTGGCCCTTGGGCCCCAGCAGTCAGTAGAGGGAGTATTGATTTGTAAAGGGCCCCTTAATTGTAGTAAAGTTCAGTGGTTTCATGCAACATGTTTTTAGTCTCCTATGGTCTCCCATAGCTTGATTTCAGTGTCCAACCGCTAAAGTTGAACAATCTATGACCCTTTCCTCTAGTAAGTTTTTTGTGACAGTTTTCTGTAGCATTACATGTAATAAATATTATATGTGGACCTTTGGAGACATTATGTGCCACATTTGAGGCCCCTATTACCTTGCAAGTTGACAACCACTGGTATAGGGTGTCTGGACACTGGCCTGGCAGGTTCTACACATTGAAGGATTTCCGCAGTCACCTCAGTTTGTTATAATAAGGAGCAGAGCTGAGATTAAGATGCCAGTGCTGGCAGTTGGCAACTGGTAATTGCGTGGTCATGCAACGCTGTATACAAATGAAATTTATATTTAAATTTTTTACACAAATAGAGCTTTTTTTTTTAAAGAATTTTATCACCACTGGGCCTTTTTTTTTACCGTATATAAAACAAAAAAAGGCTGAATATGTGGGGAAAAAAATATTTTCTACTTTCTGTTATAAAACAAATCCAATAAAAAAAAAATCAAATTTCTTCATAAATTTAGACTAAAATGTATTCTGCTACATATCTTTGGTAAAAAAAATCCCAATAAGTATATATTAATTGGTATGTGTGAAAGTTATAGCACCTACAAACTATGGTATATATACTGTAACTTACGCAACTCTAGATGCTGTCAGGGCCACTGATAAGGCAGTACAGCCAGCCCTCATGTACTGGGTCTGGGCCCCTTCAGTTCAAAAGGGGGGCCCGGGCACCTGCTGAGCAGGAGGGCCGGCTGTACTGTCTTATTGCACACCAATCTTATTCTGCCTCCCCCTGCAGCGCTGCCAGCTTCACCTCCTCTTTCTCCCTCCGGCTGCACTGCAGAGGGATTGGTCCTAGCATATGTGCCCCTTCCATCTGCTGTCTAGACACCTTCCCCCACAGTGCCGGTTTCCCTTCTCTCTTCTCCCACTGAAAGCTGCTATGTGCACACAGGGGGATGTTTCAGGATGGAGAGTGGGTGGTAAATATGTCATTTACTGGCCCCTTCCTTTCCTGAATGAACACAGTGGGCAATCGGTACCTATCACTCCTGTGTCCATTCATCACCGAAGCATCATAAACTGTGTTTACGATGCTTCAGTTTGCGAATGAGCAGGAAGCCTTAAAGTGCTTCCTATTCATTCATCTGTGCAGCTGAAGCTACAGAGAAAGGCATACCTTCCAACATTTTGAGATGGGAATGAGGGACACCTACAAGCGAATGTATGTAGGCATAGGACACGCCCCCTGCCACACCCCCTTAAAGGAGAATTAACGGGGGAAAAAAAGGTTAATTAAGTCCACAAAGGACTTTTTTTACCACTATTATTCCTTTATATTGGCTTCTAAAATTTACAAATGCGGCAATTTAGATATTGGATGAAAGGTTTAGCTCTGGGAAACACTTTTTGAAAGATAAAAAGTGCATTTTATATACAACTATATAGATCAGACCAAAATGAGGGACAAATGAGGAGGAATGAGGGACAGAGGGACATTGCTCCAAATCAGGGACAGTCCCTCGAAATCAGAGACAGTGTGGAGCTATGGAAAGAGACTGATAAATCGATGTCGTCTGTCACTTTCGGCCAGGAGGGCCTGTCAGGTTGGCTGTATCAGCAGCCCTGGATGCTGTACTGTAATGGCGGTGATCAGAGACTTATAGTGGGACTGTGATAGGGTGGCGGACAATCTGGCACTAACAGACACTATCTGGGAGGGTCATGAACTGACACTGATGTCACTAGTGACACTAATACAGTGATCAGTGATAATAGAGTACACTGACACTGGCAAGGGTTGAATGTGTGCCTATGAATGTTTAATGTGTGCTGCTTTTACTAACAGATCTGGTTGTTTTCTTTTTTTTTAGAAAGAACCAATTCTCTGATCTGCGTACAGAGCCCTGTGTTTATCTACACACAGGGCTCTGTGCTGTGATTGGCTACAGCCGATCAGCAGGTCTGAGCCATAAATCATTGGCAAAATCCCGCTGTAGCCAGTGACACCCCCTAACCCGGAACAGGCTGGATGACGTACATGTACATGATCCAGCCAGCCTGTGCAGTAAATGTACTGTGGCCCGGGGGGCAAGCAGTTAATTTGGAATCTAACAGACTCAGCAGAAATGTTTTTGTCTAATTAAAGAATCTCTGGCCGCCACTCTTTTTTTGGTGACAAACCCTCTTAAAGAATACATAATGCATGTTTTATAAAATACTTCTTAGCATAGCAACAAGCTTTGCAACAGTATACATTGGAAGTGACATGGTTTGATATCCTCTGTGTGTTTAATATTGCAGGGTAAATGTATACATTTATAATGACATGTCCATTTATTATTGAAGTGCATTCCGTGTTCGCCTGCAACATGCCAATTTCATGCTCTCTTTAACAGCGTGTCACGTGTTTTCCCCATTGTACCATGACTGGCGTTTTTTAGAGTTTAACTTATTCTTTATACAAAATATAGTTTAGTATTATTTAAAGGAAAAGTCCAGCCTGAGCTCGTTTGGCTGGGCTTCTCCTATGGGTCACAGGAGTGCAATTCGTTATGGTCTGAAGTCCGCTGTCTGCTGACCAGGGTGGTGCGGTGAGGTGAGTGGCTGGTGAGGCACCGGCTAGTATCAGAGCCAGATACACACAGGTTACATATGCCGCGATCGGTAGAGCGAGAGCAATAATTCTAGCACTAGGCCTCCTCTGGAACTCTAAACATGTAACCTGTAAAAAAGTTTAAAGCGTCGCCTATGGAGATTTTTAAACTGCTGAAGTGTTGGCGCCATTCCACAAGTGTGCGCAATTTTAAAGCATGACATGTTCGGTATCTATTTACTCGGCGTAACATCATCTTTCACATTATACAAAAGAAATCGAGCTAACTTTAGTGTTTTTTTTTTTTTTATTCATGTTATGCCGCGTACACACGAGCGGACTTTACGGCGGACTTTGCCCGGCGGATTTTTCGACGTACTTTACGACGGACTTTGTGAATGAACGGACTTGCCTACACACAATCCACCAAAGTCCGTCGAATTCGTACGTGATGACGTACGACCGGACTAAAACAAGGAAGTTCATAGCCAGTAGCCAATAGCTGCCCTAGCGTGGCTTTTTGTCCGTCGAACTAGCATACAGACGGCGGACTTTTTGACCGGACTCGATTTCAACGGATAAATTTTAGACAAGTTTCAAATCTAAGTCCGTCCAACTTTTGAGAAAACAAAGTCCGCTGGAGCCCACACACATCGAATTGTCCGACGAAATCCAGTCCGCCGGGCAAAGTCCGCCGTAAAGTCCGCTGGTGTGTACGCGGCATAACAGTTTCTTTCCAAATAAAAAAAGCTTTTGAAAAATTGCTGCGCAAATACCGTACAGCATAAAAAGTTGCAACGACCGCTATTTTTTTCCCTAGGGTGTCTGCTAAAAAAATATATATATATAATGTTTGGGGGTTCTAAGTAATTTTCTAGCAAAAAAAAATAATTTTTACATGTAGGAGAGAAGTGTCAGAATTGGCCTGGGTGGCAAGGGGTTAATTACCATAAGTAATATACAAATAACTATTATTTATTGTTTTTAAAGTAATTTACTATATTTTCAAAAACTGTACTCAAGCAGGCGGCTTAACGGACAAATTATTGAAGATTGAAGTTATAACTTCCAAGCAGTAATTACACAGTAAAAAGATAAATAATAAGTTATTATCTTATAACATATAGCATAATAATATATGATTTAGCTTGTACCTTTTCAGCAGCAGCAGCAGATTCTCATTCTCTCTCTTAACTGTGTGAGAAAAACATGAGATTGTTTAGGTATAGCAATTATTACATAGTTACATTGGTCCAGCTTGGCCAAATGTGAGTGTTTACACTATTTTACCCAAAGTATTGGGACGCCTGCCTTTTTACGCACATGAACTTTAATGCCGGAGGGTTCAATATTGAGTTGGCTCGCCCTTTGCAGCTATAATGCCGCGTGCACACGGTCGGACTTTTCACCTGCAAAAGTCCGACGGACGCCGCCGGACCAAATCCGGCGGACAATCCGACCGTGTGTGGTCTCCATCGGACTTCCGACGGACCGTTCCGGTCGGAAATCGGACGTACTTTAGATTTGAAACTTGCTTCAAATCTTACGTCGTAACTCCGCCGGACTCAGTTCCTGACGGAAAGCCCATTCGTCTGTATGCTGGTCCGACGGACCAGATACGACGGAGGAGCAGGTTACTGCATCTCGCGCTCGCTGCAATAGGAACAACAAATTTTCCTATTGCGGCGAGTGCGGGGGGCATCCCAAGCCCTTAGGTCTGGTATGGAACTTTAAGGGGAACCCCCTACGCCGAAAAACCGGCGTGGGGGTCCCCCCAAAATCCATACCAGACCCCGATCCGAGCACGCAGCCCGGCCGGTCAGGAAAGGGGGTGGGGACGAGCGAGCGCCCCCCCCTCCTGAACCGTACCAGGCCGCATGCCCTCAACATGGGGGGGTGCTTTGGGGGAGGGGGCACCCTGCGGTGCCCCCCCACCACAAAGCACCTTGTCCCCATGTTGATGAGGACAAGGGCCTCTTCCCGACAACCCTGGCCGTTGGTTGTCGGGGTCTGCGGGCGGGGGGCTTATCGGAATCCGGGAGCCCCCTATAATAAGAGGGCCCCCAGATCCCGGCCCCCCCACCCTATGTGAATGAGTATGGGGTACATGGTACCCCTACCCATTCACCTAGGGAAAAAGTGTCAATAATAAAACACAACACAGGTTTTTAAAATATTTTATTAAACAGCTCCGGGGGGGGGGGGAATCTTCCTCCGGCTTCGGGGGTCTTCTTCCGGCTTCAGGGGTCCCTCCGGTTCATCTTCTCCCGGCGTCCGGTTGGTTCTTCTCCGCTGTTCCAGTTCTTCGGCCGGCCCCTCCGCTGTCTTCAGATAGCTCTCTTGCCAGCGGAGGTCCGGACTTCTTGTCTTCTCTTCTCCAGATGTTGACACAACGCTCTCTCCGGCCTCTTCTCCCGGTGTTCCAGGTCTTCGGCCGGCCCCTCCGCTGTCTTCGGGTAGCTCTCTTGCCAGCAGAGGTCCGGACTTCTGGGCTTCTAGTCTTCTCTTCTCTTCCCCAGATGTTGACACGACGCTCTCTCCGGCTGGACTGGTCTCTGAGGGCTCCGTTGTGACTTATATAGGCGGAGACCCCGCCCCCATATGATGTCACACGCCCCCTAAAACGTCACAGTCCCAGCATGCCCAGGGACTGTGACATCATATGGGGGTGAGGTCTCCGCCTATATAAGTCACAACGGAGCCCTCAGAGACCAGTCCAGCCGGAGAGAGCGTCGTGTCAACGTCTGGGGAAGAGAAGAGAAGGGGGCCCTCTTATTATAGGGGGCTCCCGGATTCCGATAAGCCCCCCGCCCGCAGACCCCGACAACCAATGGCCAGGGTTGTCGGGAAGAGGCCCTTGTCCTCATCAACATGGGGACAAGGTGCTTTGTGGTGGGGGGGCACCGCAGGGCGCCCCCTCCCCCAAAGCACCCCCCCATGTTGAGGGCATGCGGCCTGGTACGGTTCAGGAGGGGGGGGGCGCTCGCTCGTCCCCACCCCCTTTCCTGACCGGCCGGGCTGCGTGCTCGGATCGGGGTCTGGTATGGATTTTGGGGGGACCCCCACGGCGGTTTTTCGGCGTAGGGGGTTCCCCTTAAAGTTCCATACCAGACCTAAGGGCCTGGGATGCCTGCGATGGGGCTCGCAAGGTTTCAATCTCGCCGATAAAAGCGGCGAGATTGACTTCCTTTTCTAGTCCCGTCGTACCCGAGTCACGTTCAAAATGAACGGACTTGTCCGTGTGTGGGAAAGTCCGTTCATTCTGAAAGTCCGGCGGAAGTCCGTCGGGAAGACCGGATTCCGGAAAGTCCGGCCATGTGTAGGCAAGTCCGGCCGTTCAGAAAGTCCGGCGGTAGTTCGCCGGAAGTCTGGCGGCAAGTACGTCGGACCTAGCTTTCCAGAAAGTCCGACCGTGTGTACGCGGCATTACAGCTTCAATTCTTCTGGGAAGTTCGTCCACAAGGTTTAGGAGTGTGTCTATGGGAATGTTTGACCATTCTTCGAGAAGACCATCTGTGAGGTCAGGCACTGATGTTGGAGGAGAAGACTTGACAGTCTCCTCTCTAATTCATCCCAAAGGTGTTCTATCGGGTTGAGGTCAGGACTCTCAGTCAAGTTCCTCCACTCCAAACTCCTCCACCACAAAGTTCCTCCACCCCAAACTCGCTCATCCATGTCTTTATGGACTTTGCTTTGTGCACTGGTGCACAGTCATGTTGGAACAGAAAGGGGCCGTCCCCAAACTTTTCCCACAAAGTTGGGAGCATGAAATTGTTCAAAATGTCTTGGCATGCTGATGGTAAACACCGCTTGGTGACTTGTACCTACAGGTAAACTTATAATTAAGCTAGGTACAAGGAACATCTCCTAAACGTGCACCATTTAGGTGATATCCAATATATCTGCAGCCGGCAATGTCACTGGCGCATGCGTTTCAGAGAGCGACCACTCATTGCTCAAGCCCCAGTCAAGGCTTGAGAATGGAGCAATCACTCTACGAAATGCGTAGCCACGACCCCAACTTGTAGTCCTCACTGGTGTGACGTCACATCTGGACCTGAGCCCTCCATGCGTTCCCATGTGGTTTATGGCTCTTCCAGTTTCGGTCTTTAGTGTCCATTCACCCAGCCAGTGGCTGCTATAGCATCCAGATTGCTTTTAGTCCACCAAGAGGTTCACAGCTACTACCTTTGCATTGGGGAATGAGATATTGTATGCTGTATATCTGGTTTTATGAAGTCATTTGCTTATTGTCTTTTTTAAAATAAAGACTTTTTAGACATACTGCACTTAGTTGGGCGCCCCTGCTGTCTTTTAAAGTTCTGCTTTAAGCCTTTAACCTTTATTTTTTACAGAAAGTATTGTGTGTATTTGCAAAAACCTATCTGAAGCGCCCTGCATGTAGATTAGGGGGCCAGATGCATGGATTAGGGGGCCACTTATGGACGGACTGCCACTGCTAGGACCGCTTTCATGGGAAGGACAATCACCGGCTGAAAAAAAAAATACGGGGGTTATGGCTAATAGCTTCAGCCATAACCCTGGTAAACCACTTGCAAGCTGCAATGTATATATACGTATTACGTATAATACACCATTATAGCACTTGACCTTTTCCCCCCCTCTGTACCTCCCCATATCTGTGACAGACATGCCCCCCAGTGAAGTCACCAGTTCTTGGTGGACGTTGAATACAATGGCTGCCTCCACTGTGTTGAAGTTACCTGTTCACGATTAGCCAATGTGAGCACAAAAAAAAAAACAACTTCACCCTCCGACTCCACAAATGAAGTTTAATCCCCTCTTAGTCATTTGACTCGCCGGGCCATAGGTTGTATTCATGAATGGCAACTCTTTTAAACAAAATGTCCATTCAGAGCCAATCCCATGCGACTCTGTTTATTGTGATTATATGAACGGACAGCCAAAGACGTTCAAATAAACAAAGTGTTCAGTCGCCTATTATGCCGGAGGAATTCTAGGTTATGTCTGGCAGGCAGGGTGCTGTCAGATGTATTGTTCATGGACAGAGTTACGGCGGATGGTGCCAAACCTGCGGCTTTGTGCAAGTGTTCCAGCCCAGAGAATTACCTTATACAGGCAGCCTTGGACACAGATCTGACTATTACAACAATCTACAATTCAGGAACCCATGCTTCATGTAAACACTGGATTATGGGTTTATGTCAATTCTTTAATGGGTACAATACAAGTCATTAATGCAGAGCTTCATATTTCAGTCAACACTTCCTTTAGCTTCTGGATGATGTAGTCCAGTGAAGGTTGTAATGTTCTGATTATCTACAGGTGGAGTGCTGGTAAGAGTCTCCTGCTTTTGGTCAGGGGTCTTCAAACTACGGCCCTCCAGTTGTTCAGGAACTACAATTCCCATCATGCCTTGTCATGTCTGTGAATGTCAGAGTTTTGCAATGCCTCATGGGATGTGTAGTTCCACAACAGCTGGAGGGCCGTAGTTTGAAGATTCCTGCTTTAGGTCCTCTTCACGCCTGCACAATTGTGGGGGTTTGCCATGTGCACTACAGGGCTGACTTACTAAAACTGGGGAGTGCAAAATCTGGTACAGCTCTGCATAGAAACCAATCAGCTTCCAGTATGTTTTGTCAAAGCTTAACTGGACAAGCTGAATTTAGAAGCTGATCTGCGGCGGCCTGAGCATTGTGGGCGCATGGGCGTCGCAACCCCTATCCCTTCCGCCGTCCACCCTATCCATGCGCCCAGCCCCTTTCAGGACGCCAGGCGCATGAATTACAATTGCGGGGATAGGCAGGGGTGTCTTTTTTGAAGCACCTGATTAGAGCCAGTGGCTCTAATAGGCTTCAAAATAGAATGGGCTCGGGACGCAGAGCCCACCCAGTTGTGTTAGAATAGCGAATGAACATTCGTTACGTAACACTGATCCTCCGGGGGGCGTGGCCAGCTGCGGGTCTGTATGGTAGCAGTGTAAGAGCTCCCAGCGCCGAAGTTCTCCCAGGGACCGCTCACAGCAACAGGAGTGACCCCTCTTCTCCCTAACCACCACCCGCACCTGCCTTACCCTCTCCCTGCTATGTGTAAGCGGCGAAACTCCCGCCCCGGGCCGCAAAACGAACTAATTTCTACCCGCTGACCGGGAGCAAGCTCCAACAAAATGGAGGCGAGGGCGGCGGCCCCGCACCACAAGAGACACACAGGCCTCAGGCAGCTGCAGCTGAGAGATGCTCAGAATCAGACGTGCCCGACACAGCTCAGGCAAATGGTGAGTCTACCCCACCTGATAGGGGTAGGGGGTGGTAGTGCAGTGCCGTGCCGCGGGGGGGGGGGGGGGGGCGGGGGGCGGGCACCGCTCCTCCACCGCCCCCTGCCCATTGAAATTAAAATGCAGTGCTGCCGAAGTGCCTGAAAAAAGCTTTGTTGGCAGCGGCGCTTTTCGGGCTCATTTAACCCTTTCTTCAGCTGCTAGCAGGGGTAAAAGAGCCCCGCTTTACCGCTAACGCCCGGTGACAGCAAGGAGAACAAAGAGAAATAGAGGTTAGGCTAGTTTCACACAGCGGCAGTCTCTGCTACCCATCTGAAAAGCAATCCACAGTGGATTGCTTTTCAGAGGGCTGTAGAGCAGTTGCTTCCAGGCGTTCAGAAGGTGAAACTGACACTTTATGAATGCCTGTTTTTTTTTTTGTCATATGGTGATTTTGCATGGAAATCACAAGCTGCGCGATCCCAAAGACTTCAACTAGCAATTTGACAATCGTTGCCTTTTTTCAAACTCAACATGCTGGGTTAAATTTGCCACAACCACAAAACACAGCACTGTGGCAGTAGGGGGGGGGGGGGATTTACTAAAACTGGAGCACTCAGGATCTGGTGCAGCTGTGCATAGTAACCATACAGCTTCTAACTTCAGCTTGTTCAAATGGGCTACTTTCACACTGAGGCGCTTTACAGGCGTTTTAGAGCTAAAAACAGCACCTGCAAAGCGCCTCTCTTAGTCATCTTATATGCATTAGCACTACCCAGGGGTGGCACAAGGTGTGTGGTTGGGGGTGCCAGTGGCCAGTGTAAATGCCCCTATTATATTTAAGGCTAGGTTCAACCTTGGGAACACATTACACTTGTCACAGATCAGCTGCGGAGCTGATCTGTGTCTCACCTTTACTGCTGTAGGCCGGCTGGCACCTGTTGTTCCACTAGCTTGTGTTCAGCTCTGCTGCACTCTGCAGCTATGGGTGTCGCCGGCCTCACCTGTTGCTTAATATATAATTCCTTCCTGCTACTTCTTGTCCAGCCCCTCATGTGCTTCTCTATTTAAATACCTCTCAGACCACTTTATGGTTGCTTGAGCAACGCTTGTTTCTGAGCTCCCTTCTTGTAACCTGCTTTAACCTGACCTCTCGTGAACTGATCTCTTGTGTACCGACTCGGCTTGTTCTGATTATGTTGTCTGCAGCCCGCCCTGACCTTGGCTCGCTATCCGTCTCTCCTTTGATTTATCCATCCATCTTTGTCTGACAGAGTCTTCTGGTACTTCCCTAGCGAGCTGGGTGAACCCGGGGGTGGTGACCTGGGGTCAGCACGCAGTTAAGCCCAAACCCTCGTGAGGGGGTCCCTGGCAGAATACCGGCTGGCCCTTAGTCTCCATGGCCTGGGGGATCCCATGTCACCTCCTTGCCTGTGGGCTCACTGTAAGTAGTACAGTGACAACACTCGTATGTAGGGTGTAACGTAATATGCTCCTACCCAACTGTCTCCCACCACCAGAGCCTCCTCCCTGTGACAGCAGGTGGTGTCTGAGTGTGTGTGTGTTAGAGCTTTGGGGTGCACACCCTAATGCAATAGGCTACGCACACCCATGACACTGAGCTGCGCATGCACGGCTGACAGGAAGGGAGACACAATATTAGTCTCTTATGTCATAAAAACCCTACCTGTCAGCGTTTTAAATTTTTTGGGTTCAAATCCACATACACACAGTAAATATACAGCGAGCGGACCGTAGGCACAGGCACAATTGCATACCTGTACATTGTACGGGTTCAGAGAAAGATTATTTATTTGCAAACTTTTATAACAGAAATTAAGAAAAAGTTTTTTTTCTTCAAAACTTTGCAAAAAAAAAACACCAAAAGAAAGCTCTATTTGTGTGAAAAAAATTATAAAAAATGTCCTATGTGTACAGTGTTACAAGACTGTGTGATTGTCATTCAAAAGGTGACTGCGCTGAAAGCTGAAAATTGCCCTGGGCAGGAAGGGGGTGAACATGTTCGGTATTGAAGCAGTTAAAGCGGACATTCAGTCATTTTTTCATCTTTTCACCTATTAAATCTTCTGCTCTTGTTGTTGTTGTTTTAACTTTGGATAGTAAAACATTTTTTTTCTGCAAGTAAATCCCTTATACAGCCCACTTCCTGTTTCTTGTCTGGTCATTGGCCTAGGCTTATGACATCATACACAACTCTCTCTCTCTCACTCTTGTGAGAGTTTGCCAGGAAGGGAGGAGGGGATGAATCATAAGAGGGCCAATGAGAGCTGCAGAACCTCTGTGTGTCTGTGTAAATCCAGAAAGTGAACAGGCAGCAGCTTCAGCTGCCCACAGTTAAAATGGATGCAGCCAGACTCAGTGGAGGGAGATTTCTGCAGCATATTTGGTAAGTACAGAATCACAGTATATATAAAATAATATACAAAGTGGTTGGAGGGAAGCTTCAGAATGGCAAAGATGTTTTTTTATTACAAATAATGTGAGAAGACTGCAGTTCCTCTTTAATATCTGCTTTTATTGCCCCAGTATGGCTGCTGCCCACATTATCATCCCCCCCTTTTCCGTACTAAGTCCGGACATAACATAAGATGGATCGTATAATAACATACAAACGCTCCTCCTTTAGTGAGTTTACGTGCGAGCAAAAAAATGTAGACTAAAAATTAGATTGGAAAGGAAAAAAAACAACTGATCTGTAGAAACCATTACACGCTATGGAGATTTCCATAAACAAAGCGCTGACTTAGTGTCGCTATGCGGGAGCAGACAGTGCCGGCATAATCCAAAGTCTCTGGCAGACAGTTCAGTCAATTGATTGACGCTGAATATATCCGGTCAGTCAATGGGCGTCATTGCCAGAAAACAAGCTGAATGCATCAAAGGCAGATTCAATTCCTTGCAGCATTTCAGACATTTTGTGCCTAACAGAAGGCAAACCGAGGTATATGTTTGTACCTTTGTGGGCCAGAAAACCGTCTCCTGTGTGCCCCTCTGAATGAGTTTCATTTTGTTAACTCTGGTTTCAAAGCTGAACTCCAAGCAGAGGTAGAAGAAGCCAATTTAATGCGGACAAAAGCAAAAATATACCTAGGGGACTTTTTTGGGTACAATGATAACAGAAATCTTACTTGCTGCTCTTTCATTGATACAATGTTTAAAATCCATATAAAAGAGAGATTCTTCATATAAATGTTGTCTATACAAATTGATGGGTTAGACTGGGAGGATTCAACTTATATACACAACATTTGTACAAAGAATCAGCCTTTTACATGTAAACATTGTATCAATAATATAGAGTCAGTTTTAACAAGGTTTGCATTAGCAATTTTATGTACCTAAAAAGTCCCCTAGGTGTATTTTTTGTTAGTTTGTTTAACCACCTCAATACCGGACACTTTTATCCCCTTCCTGCCCAGGCCAATTTTCAGATTTCACATGCTGATTTATCATTTGAGACAGATAGAGCCTTCGTTTGGCGGTATTTAATCACCGCTGGGGTTTTTATGTTTTGCTAAACAAAGGAAAAAAGTCAGACGTTTTTGAAAAATAAAACGTTTTTCTTTGTTTCTGTTATAAAATTTTGCAAATAAGTAATTTTTCTTCTTCACCGATGAGGCTCTACTGATGGGCACTGATGAGGCTCTACTGATAGGCACTGATGAGGCTCTACTGATGGGCACTGATGAGGCTCTACTGATGGGCACTGATGAGGCTCTACTGATGGGCACTGATGAGGCTCTACTGATGGACACTGATGAGGAGGCACTGATGGGCACTGATGAGGAGGCACTGATGGGCACTGATGACCCTGCACTGATGGGCACCGATAAAGAGGTACTGATGGGCATTGATGAGGCTGCACCGATGGGCACTGATGAGGCTGCACTGATGAGGAAGCACTGATGAGGCTGCACTGATGAGGAGGCATTGATGAGGCTTCACTGGTGGGCACTGATGGGGAGGCACTGATGAGGAGGCACTGATGGGCACTGATGCTGCTGCACTGATTAGGCTGCACTAATGAGGCTGCACTGATGAGACTGCCCTGATGGGCACTGATGTGACTGCAGTAATGAGGCTGCACTGATGGACACTGATGGACACTAATGAGGCTGCACTCATGAGGCGGCACTAATGAGGCTGCCCTGATGGGCACTGATGAGGTGGCGCTGATGAGGCTGCACTGATGGACACTGATGAGACTGCGCTGATGAGGTGGCACTGATGAGGCTGCCCTGATGGGCACTGATGAGGTGGCACTGATGCGGCTGCACTGATGGGGCTGCACTGATGGACACTGATGAGTCTGCACTGATGGACACTGATGAGGCTGCGCTGATGAGCCGGCACTGATAAGGCTGCCCTGATGGGCACTGATGAGGTGGCACTGATGAGGCTGCACTGATGGACACTGATGAGGCTGCGCTGATGAGGCGGCACTGATGGGCACTTATAGGCGGCACTGATAAGCTGCACTGATGAGGCTGTGCCGATGAGGCGGCACTGATGGGCACTTATAGGCGGCACTGATAAGCTGCACTGATGAGGCTGTGCCGATGAGGCGGCACTGATGGACACTGATAGGCGGCACTGATAATCAGGGCACTGATCAGTGTAAACAATGTACTGAGATTCTTGCCGGTTATCAGCTCTGCTTTTCTCACACAGACACAGCATGGCAAAGGGCCTTTGTGATTTTGCATCTTATGGCCATAGCGTGGTTGGCAAGTGGTTAATGGTATATTGGTACATAGGGAAGCTGGAATTTAGAAAAAAAGCGAACTTAGTCTAAAACAATTAAATAAAATATGCCCTCCTATCTATTTACTAATGATAGCAGCATAAGGATTCAAAATGGTTCACGTTGACTGATTGAGTTAAGTTCTGCTTTAATATAATGTTATTATAAAAAAAAAAAAAGAAGCCAACCAAAAAGGGATAATTATTCCACCGTCGCTGGTATGCTACCATTAAAAAAAAAAAAAAAAACAGTTATTAGGGAGAACTCACAGCTGCTGTTGGCTTGCTGACCGCATGCTTCAGAAGACCGGATCCAGGTTCTGTTTGACAAGCTGAGACTCTTCAGAATTTCATGTTCTACAACATTTTAACCACTTCCAATGAAGAAGTCAGACATGGCCAAGAAACGGCTTATTTTTTTTTTTCGTGCAGCCAATGAAAACCAGCTTTCCCTCCCTGAGCCATACAACAGAAATCAATTTCATACATCGTTCTCAGATTTTAATCAGTTAATTTCCATTTTTAGCTTCAATTAAAAACGTCTGCATGTCAGAGGAGAAAAAAAAAATATATATATATATATATATACATTTGTACTTTTTCCTTCCTCAGAAAGCACAGTTCCAGCTTACAAGTCACCCGTGTAATTTCTGCATTTTTATTTCATTACATCGCTCGGTACAAAGGGAACCTTTCTGCGGCTGCCATTTGGACAAGAGCCTCACACTCAGGAAAAGTCACAAGGAACTGTGTGTTTGTGAGTGTTAACACTAAACTGGCAGATAAGAGGCTCGAAAAAAATCCAACGTGGCTTTGATAACGTCCCATCTAGGGCAAGCCGGTATATAAAAAAAAAACAATTTATTCAGGAATGTTTGGCACTTGGGATCTTCCAGATAAAGGCTGTTCAATGTAAAGTATTCTCCCTAAAATCTATCATCAAAAGATTTTGGTTCTGAGGGCGATTGGATAAAGCCAAATCTATTCAACTGTCAGCCCAACCACCGGGAGAGACAAAGGTTATGGGACTTTGAAGGTGCCTTATAGGGAATACCGCAAACTGAATTCACCGCTTGTCAATCGTATAACTTACATATACGGCAGCAAGGCGCAGAATCACGTACCTAGTACAGGATCCGGCACTTCTCGGTCTGGGGCGTGCACGTTCGCCACCGCCGGTCCGCTTCCACTATGATTATACACAGTGGACTCTATGTCCGCCGCCGCCTGCCAATCAGTAGGCAGAGAGCCAGAATGTCAGTGAACGCCGTTCTGTCAGTAGGGAACAGTGGCGTCTCCAGCTTTCATATTTAGGGGGGGCACATGGGGGGACAGGGACAAAAGTAGGGGGGCAACTATAAAATGCAATTATATATATATATATATATATAAATATACATATATATATATATATCTATATCCTGGGGCCCTTTACTACGATCCCACAACAGGCCCTTTCACATGTTCTGTAGTGAGCTCCCTTCCTACTGTATTGGGGCCCCCCCAGGGTGGCAGAAAACAAGAGATATATGTCACCAGCATACCAAGAAAATATAAGGGTTCAAAGCAGTGGGAGAACTATCAGGGTTACAAAGGTTGTCTTGCCACCGAGCCCTGGTGTTCTGCCACTGTGGGGTTCCCCAGCCTCCTCTTGCTGTCCTGCCCCTGCTATTGACAGCGGTGGTCTGGCATCTCTTGGAATTTACAGTCTGTTTTTTCAGTAACTGAGAGTCCTGGTTCCTGCAACTCGCTCTTCTCCCTGCCAATGAGGATGCAGGGGAAGGAGCAGATCGGGCGGCCGTGGTTGTGTGAGCGCTCACATTAGGCAGTGTCAGCAAGCAGAGGGAGGGGGGAGGAATCACCCACAGGAGCTGACTGGGGACTTTCTCCCTCTTAGACATTGATTTTTCGTAAAAAAATAAAAAATAAAAAAATTTTTATGGGGGGGGGGGGGCACATGGTGGGGCACAGCATAATGTTGGGGGGTCAGGGCCCCCTCTGCTCCCCCCCCAGGGATGCCATTGGTAGGGAAGGCATGGATCCTGTGTTCCTGCAAAGTAGTGACATGATTCTATGCCTTCCCCTTGTAAAAGTACCTCCCACACAGTAAAAAAACACTAGCTAGGCACACAGTTAACCTTTTGAGCGCCCCTGACCTTAACCCCTCCCCAGCTAGTGTCATTAGTACAGTGACAGTGCATATTTTTAGCACTGATCCCTGCATTCGTGTCAATCGTTCCCAAAAAATTGTCAAAAGTGCCAGTTTTTGTCTGATTCGTCCACCGCATTACTAGTAAAAAAAAACAAATTAAAAAAAATTCCATAAATATATCCCATCGTTTGTATAACTTTTGCGCAAACCAATCAATATACCCTTACTGGGATTTTTTTTTCCCAAAAATATGTAGCAGAATACGTACTGGTCTAAATTTATGAAGAAATTTGATTTCTAATTTTTTTTTGTTGGATATCTTTTATCCGCTTCTGGACCGCCCACCGCATATATACTGCCGCAGGGCGGCCCGGCTGCACAAAATCACGTACCTGTACATGATTGTGCACACGATCTGGGGCGTGCGTGCCGCCGGAGCCCAGCTCCCGCTGTGGTTGGACACAGCGGGAGCCAATCAGCGGGTCCGGCGGCCGAGCGTTCCCGAGCGTTCCCGGGAAAAGGCAGAACGACGATCTGCCTATATAAACAAAGCAGGTCGCCCTTCTGTGAGGGAGTAAAAGGGAGATCTTGTGTTTCTGTTAAGCAGAAACCCGGATCTCTCTTTTCCTCCAGTGCATCCAGTCCTCTCACAGTTAGAAAGCATTCCCTAGGAACAAACTTAACCCCTTGATCGCCCCTGGTGTTAACCCCTTCCCTGCCAGTGTCATTTATATAGTGACAGTGCTTTTTTTTTAGCACTGATCACTGTATTGGTGTCACTGGTCCCCAAAAAGTGTGACTTAGTGTCTGCCGTAATGGCGCAGTCCCGTTAAAAATCGCTGATCATCCCTAAATATGTCCCATAGTTTGTAGACGCTATAACTTTTGCCCAAACGAATCAATATAGGCTTATTGGGATTTTTATTTTTATTTTTTACAAAAAACATGTAGCAGAATACTTATTGGCCTAAATTGATGAAGAATTTAGATTTTTTTTGAAAAAAATATTGGGCATGTTTTATAGCAGAAAGTAAATAATGCCGCGTACACACGAGCGGACTTTACGGCGGACTTTGCCCGGCGGACTGGATTCCGTCGGACAATTCGATCATGTGTGGGCTCCAGAGGACTTTGTTTGCTCAAAAGTTGGACGGACTTAGATTTGAAACTTGTTTAAAATTTATCCGTTGAAATCGAGTCCGGTCGAAAAGTCCGCCGTCTGTATGCTAGTTCGACGGACAAAAAGCCACGCTAGGGCAGCTATTGGCTACTGGCTATGAACTTCCTTGTTTTAGTCCGGTCGTATGTCATCACGTACGAATTTGACGGACTTTGGTGGATTGTGTGTAGGCAAGTCCGTTCATTCAGAAAGTCCGTCGTAAAGTACGTCGAAAAATCCGCCGGGCAAAGTCCGCCGTAAAGTCCGCTCGTGTGTACGCGGCATTATAGTTATTTATTTATTTTTTTTACTTGTTGGTCTTTTTTTGTTTAGAGCGCAAAAAATAAAAACCGCAGAGGTGATCAGATACCACCAGAAGAAAGCTCTATTTGTGGGGAAAAAAAAGGACATAAATTTTATTTCTGTACAGCATCGCAGGGCCGCACAATTGTCAGTTATACAGCGCAGTGTAGTATCGCAAAAAATGGCCTGGTCAGGAAGGGGGTAAAACCTTCCGAAGCTGAAGTGGTTATAGCAGTCAGTATGTATATATATATATATATATATATATCATTTTTTTTTTTAATTGTCTTTTTTTGTTTATAGCACAAAATATTAAAAAAGTTGGCTGTGATCAGATATCACCAAAAGAAAGCTTTATTTGTGGGGAAAAAAGGACACATTTTATTTGGGTACAGTGTTGCCGCGCAATTGTCAGTTAAAGTAACACAGTGCCCTATCACAAAAAATGGTCTGGTCAGGAAGGGGGGTAAATCTTCCTGGGGTTAATTGGTTAAAAAGAAAAGATAACTTTATTACAAGTTTAAAAACGTAGTTAACACTTTCCTGCCCGGCCTATAATACGATGACGGCTGGACGGGAGCACTGTTGTTCTGGGAGGGCATCATATGACGTCCTTCCAGAATGTGCCTCTCGCACAGCCATGGGGGGGCGTTCAGCGGTGCAACCGGTCACAGCCGATGACTGATTACTGTACCAGCCCACTGCCAGTACCATGTGATCGCTGTGACCAATCACAGCAGATCACATGATAATTGTAAACAATGGATGGCTTCCTTTCATGCCATCCATTGTATACAATTGTGTTGCTAGCTGTGATTGGTCACATAGTACAGACAGGGCCAATCATAGCCCGTCTGTACCATGTGATTACCTTTTGCCAATCACAGCTAATTACAACAAAAGACATTAAATGAACCAGTTTCATTCAGTAAAAATGGTTGCTTGTACCAATGAAATTATTATTATTTTTTTTTACATACGATCACCATTCAGTGTCCCTGATCACCACCACACCAGTTATATGATAACGCTGTACTGCACTGGTGACAGTATGAAGGAAAAAAATATATATATTTTTTTTTCATTTCTTCATTTTCCAAATAATTGTGACAAAAGATCAATATAAATAATTTGCCATGCCGCTTACTAAATACCCTGGACTGTCTACTTTCCAAAAAGGGGTAATTTGGGGGGTATTTGTACCGTCCTGGCGTTTTCTGGCCTAAAGGAATTAGAGCAGTGCATCAGGATTGATCGATATTCAGATATAGTTTGTGGACTCTATAACTTTCCTACAGACTAAACAATATACACTAATTTGGATTATTTTCACCAAAGAAATGTAGAAAAAAACCTCTTGACCTATTTTTTTGAAGAAAGATTATTTATTTGCAAAATGTTATAACAAAAAATGAAGAAAAGCAAGTTTTGTTTTTTTTTCAAAATTTACAGTCTTATTTTGTTTAATTAGCAAAAAATAACAAATTCCAAAGAAAGTTCTATTTGTGTGAAAAAAATTATAAATATTTCATAGGGGTACAGTGTTGCATGACCGCATAATAGTCATTCAAAGTGTGAGAGCGCTGAAAGCTCAAAATTGGCCTGGGCAGGAAGGGGGTGAAAGCGCCCGGTATTGAAATGGTTAAAAAAAAAAAAAAGTACATTAATGGCATTCTTCCACCAAAAAGTTAACACATATCTCATTAAGGCTTGAAGGTGTTTGAGCTCCACATATTATAGTTGTAAATAAGTGTCATGGATCTACGCGTTTCACCAAAGAAATAGTTTCATCAGGATCAAATGACAATTGACGTGACTGTACAGTGATAAAATACTAGTGATCTTCATACATTTCGAAAACGTGTCGATCAAACACAATTCTGCAGGGCCCTATTATTCCCTGCTTGGCAGCCAGTGTTTTACTACAGTGTGGGAGATGCTTTTACTAGGGGAAGACAGGGATCCATGTTCCTGTTTTGCAGAGACACAGAACCTTCCTTCTTGTTAGAACGGCGATCTGCCTTGTTTACATAGGCAGGCAGACGTTCTGTATCTGTGCTGGATGATTGGTGGGTGCCGGTGGACATCGAGTCCACAGTACCCGCCACTGAGCTCCCGCTGTGTGTGATCACAGCGGGAGCAACCAGCCAGGAGTGCTCATGTGCGCCCCCTACCTGTAAGAGCCGGAGCACGTATATATATACATATATACATGCTCACAGCTGCAGCCCTGTAGCAGTAAAGCTGCTATGGGGCAGACGGCAAGTGAATAATATCACTTTAAGTGCCTGTAACATTCTTCAGGCCCATTTACAGTCCCTATCGTGTCAATTCACACCATTGCATACCTCCCAACTTTTTGAAATGGGAATGAGGGACACTTATTAGCATAGGACACACACCCCTGCCACGCCCCCTTAATGGAGAATTATACAAAATAATATGAGTTAAACCCACAAGTATTTTTTTTTTTTACCACTACTATTTCTTTATACTGGCTTTTAAAATTTACAAATGCAGCAATTTAGAAATTGGATGAAAGGTTTAGCGCTGGGAAACGCTTTCTGAAATATAAAAAGTGCATTTTTTTTACAATTATATAGATCAGACCAAAATGAGAGACAGATGAGGGGGAAAGAGGGACAGATGGACATTGTTCCAAATCAGGGACAGTCCCTCGAAATCAGCGACATTTGTGAACTATGCCATTGCGCTGCGGTGGTTTGCTCTGAAAAAAGTACAGCAACATCTCTTTTAAGC
Organism: Lithobates septentrionalis; assembly: GCA_037952835.1. Taxonomy (NCBI): domain Eukaryota; kingdom Metazoa; phylum Chordata; class Amphibia; order Anura; family Ranidae; genus Lithobates; species Lithobates septentrionalis. The sequence continues at coordinate 149,135 of JBBDGP010003093.1, read as the reverse complement.
CTTTTCGCTGATATGCATTTTCCAAAATATTTTGTTATACACAAAACACACATACAGTACGTATATTATACCAATCAAGTGACCCCCCCCCCCCCCCTCCCCCAGTGTGTCCAATTTCTCCCACCCAATGATGCCAAATCACTGCTCTGAAATAACCTACTCGCTCCTTATGAATCACTTTTGAACTCATTTATTTTGTTTTTACTTTCAATGTCAATAAATAAATTAAGCAAGCAAGTCCTTTATTCCAAGAACCATAGAAACGACACTTGGATGGATTTCATCTGGAGGGAAAATAGTTTTTGTGCCATAACAGGAACGGGTTTAATAAAATGTATTAAACCATGGAAGGTTCTACATTATTTGCGATGGTAAAATCAATACCAGCCCTCCTACTGGACCAAAACTGCTAGAGTTCGGAGATGTTGAGTTTTATGAGCATGTTTTTTTTTTTATTTTGTTAACTATGGATAACATTATTCACGTACGTTTTGGAGGACTTTTTTTTTTAATCCTCATTACATGGTATAGAAATGTATAAATATCATGGAATAAGCCACTGCAGTTAAAAAGAACCGGATTTGGGACACTTGGCTCGCCAGTAGACTCGACTCCAAGCCTAGTGATGATGATGTCATGCATTAAAGTGAAAAGCGAACATTACTGCCAACCCATTAAGCTCGGCCGTTCCCTTAAGTCCCAAAATACTTTTTGGAAAAGATGAACCTGCCTGTTTATGCTTTACATCTGTATGGCACATCACATCGGCGTCCTCTTGGCTCCGGCACACATTTCATCACCAAATTGAGAGAAAAAAAAAAAAATGAATGTGTTTTCCTACATCGGTCTTTCCTAAAGTTGGAAAACGGAGTAGCAGCCAAGGGTCCCGCTAAGGGTGGATGATCCTCAAGGCTTCTAGACGTCAATGGTGTCAGCATCATGCAGACCGTGATGATGTGCAATATATAGGTTGTTGAACGTCCATAGCGTCGTGCGGAATATCCCTCTCATTTATTTTACATCTTGAATCCGGGGTGTTCCGTGATATGAGACAGGAAGAAGATTCATTCTGAAATCTTTCAGAAAATTATTCAGTTTAGTTACACCCAGAGGCGGCTCTAGGCTTTGTGAGGCCTTAGGCAAAACTTACACATGAGGCCCCACGGACTGGGACGCTCCGTGATGAGGCCGCTATTCCTCAGGCTGCGGGGCAGTATCTGATTTGTCCGTCAGCTCCTAAGCCACAGAGTCCCAGTGGGGGTAGGCAGAGCCGCCGGCGTCAACTTCAGTGATTGAGAACAGGCGAATTAGGCGGCCGCGAGGCCCCTGTGAGTGTGAGGCCTTAGGCGACCGCCTAATTTGCCTAATTAGAGAGCCGCCTCTGGTTACACCTTCTGCTGACACTTGCGGGAACCCAACTGTAAACTAGTTGTTGCTGTGATAGTTTATTCTCTTCCACATATGAGACAATTACACTCTCATACCCTGTTTCCCCGAAAATAAGACCTAGCTTGATTGTCAGTGATGGCTGCAATATAAGCCCTATTCCCCAAATAAGCCCTACCCTGTTTCCCCAAAAAAAAGCCCTACCCTGAAAATAAGACCTACAAGGACTTTAACTAGGGCTTATTTTGGGGGGTAGGGCTTATATTGCAGCCATCACCGACAATCACGCTAGGTCTTATTTTCGGGGAAACAGGGTAGGTGGGAGATGACAGTTGGAGCAATGGGTGAGGTTCCCACAACTTTTCACATGTTAGGATGTTTTTGAGCTTTTGCAGATTTTAGCAAGACCCTTACATTCAGGATGAAGGAGACTGCATTTAATATTAGGTTATTGTATGTGGTTCTTTTTTTTTTATTATTATGAATTAAAAAATGTATGATTTTTAAAGCTAAACTGCCTGCAGGAGCCCAACCCCCCCCCCCCCCCCTTAAATTTACCCTCCTCATTAGTTAATCCCCTAGCACAAGGATCTCCAAACTACGGCCCTCCAGCGGTTGCGGAACTACACGTCCCATGAGGCATTATAAAAACTCTGAAATTCACAGACATGACTAGGCATGATGGGAATTGTAGTTCCTGAACAACTGGAGGACCATAGTTTGGAAGACCCCTGCCCTAGTAGATTAACCGCTTCAACCCCCTTCCTGACCAGAGCACTTTTTGCGATTCGGCACTTCGACGCTTTAACTGACAATTGCGCGGTCGTGCGACGTTGCACCCAAACAAAATTGATGTCCTTTTTTTCCCCACAAATAGTGCTTTCTTTTGGTGGTATTTGATCACCTCTGCGGTTTTTATTTTTTCCGTTATAAACAAAAAAGAGCCACAATTTTGAAAAAAAAAACGCAATATTTTTTACTTTTTGCTATAATAAATATCCATCAAAAATATATTAAAAAAAACGGTTTTTTTCCTCACTTTAGGCCGATACGTATTCTTCTACATATTTTTGGTAAAAAAAAATCACAATAAGCGTATATTGATTGGTTTGTGCAAAAGTTAAAGCGTCTACAAAATAGGGGCTAGTTTTATGGCTTTTTTTTTTTTTTCATTAGTAATGGCGGCGATCTGCGATTTTTATCGGGACTGCAACATTATGGCGGACACATCGGACAATTTTGACACTATTTAGGGACCATTGTCATTTATACAGCGATCAGTGCTATAAAAATGCATTGATTACTTTGTAAATGACACTGGCAGTGAAGGGGTTAACCACTAGGGGGCGATGAAGGGGCTAAGTGTGTCCTAGGGAGTGATTCTAACTGTGGGGGGATGGGCTTCAAGTCACATGACAGCAATCACCGCTCCCGATGACAGGGAGCGGTGATCTCTGTCATGACACAAGACAGAATGGGGAATGCCTTGTTTACATAGGCACTTCCCCATTCTGAGGCTCCGTGACACGATCGCCGGGAGACCGGCGGACACTGAGTCCACCGGTCCCGCGGGCACGGTCACACTGTTAAAGGGGATGCGGGCATGGCCGGCTCTTAAAGGCGACGTACAGGTACGCCCATTTGCCCACCGTTGCCATTGTGCCGACGTACATCGGCGTGCGGCGGTCAGCAAGTGGTTAAAGAAAATACTAAACTAAATGGCCCCAATACTTACCAGAATTTGCTGTGATTGGTTGCCCCATTTACCCATTTAAGTCTTCTTTAGTTTAAAATGCAGAATGGAAGAGTCCTTCCTCAGGTGGCCACATTGATACCTGGTGATGTGGATACTTCACCCATCAGCGATGTCCTCACGGGTCTTGAATACTTTGGCAGGGTGTGATGACATTATGATGAGGTGTTAGCAACAAGACCTGCCTCTCCTTTCCCCCTGGCTGCTGCGGGGGATGTTTCAGGATGGAAAGTGAGAGGAAGGGGGCGGTAAATATATAATTTACTGACCCCTTCCTATTCTAAATGAACACACTCGCTCACTGTGTCCATTCATAACTGAAGCATAGTAAACAGTTTACTGTTTACTATGCTTCAGTTTGTGAATTAACAGGAAACCACTCACCACAGAGCACTCCCCATTCATTCACTGTCCCATGCAGCAGATAAAGGCATGTGTGTTTGAGCTTTAGGGTGCACAACCTAATGCAATGGGCTGCACACACCGATGTCTACCCCCTAGACTTAATAAGCATGTAACCCTTCACAAATCCCGGGGAGTTGCCACTGCAAAGGTCACATTTGTATAATTCCCATAGTGGGCTGTAAAGATACTTTCCAATCAGATATGTTGCATTATTACTTATTAGAACACAAGGATGTGGCTGCCTTTAGCTTCATTATTGTTTCCTCAGCACATAGAAGCAACACTGCCTCACCGACAGACAGATACCTGTTTTTTTTTTTTTTGCAATAGACTCAAAAACCCTTTCTTATTCCACACAGTAAAGCCAATAACAGTCTGATTTACGACCGCAGTTGCCCTTGCCATGAATCACTCTAGCACGGAAAGGATTAATAAATCCGACAAAAGTTTCGAAATGCCGGATTTTCGCGTCAATACTTTGCTCGCCCTTCATGAAGAAAAGCAGAAACTTTTGCGAGGGGAAAAATTGGATTGAAATTACAGCCAAGCTGTCAAGGCCGATCAGCGTTCCAAGGCTAATTAGGATGAAAAATACAACCACAGACAATGTTTGAATAATAAGATTTGTAAATCTGTCTGAAGATTGTGGGGAAACGGTAAAAGGACTCCGAAAAGGCTGGAAGAGGAGAAAAGTTTGACCTTGTATCTAAACTCTAATTGTATAATTCTACACTGCCGGCTCCTGTGTATTTACTGAGCGCTGCGCGTCTCTCCGCTCTGCAATCTTCTTGGACACTTTATTTTTAAAATGAAAAACGAATGGATTTAAAGTGCATTGCCGTCAGGCACAAAATTGTTTCCTAAAAGTTGAACCTACACCTTATTGGGTCTAATTTTCTTCCTGACGTCTAGGGGAGTTGCTGGGTCTACAAAAGATCTGGGGCTAGAGCCCATAGCAGCGTAGTAAAGAAAGTCATACGCTTGGGTGGGCATACACTTGTATATACAGTAATATACGTGTGTGTGTGTGTATATATATCCCCAGAGAGCCCCCCACTTACATCAGGGTCCCCAGAGAGCCCCCTTACATTGGGGTCCCCAGAGAGCCCCCCTTACATCAGGGTCCCCAGAGAGCCTCCTCCTTACATCAGAGTCCTCAGAGAGCCTCCCCCTTTCATCAGGGTACCCAGAGGGCCCCCCCCCCATTTACATCAGTGTTCCCAGAGAGCTCCCCTTACATTAGGGTCCCCAGAGAGCCCCCCCCCCTTAAATCTGGGTCCTTAGAGAGCCTCTGCCTTAAAATCAGAGTCCCCAGAGAGCCTCTCCCTTGCATCAGGGTCCCTAGAGAGCCCCCCACTTAGATAAGGGTCCCCAGAGAGCCTCTCCTCCTCTTTGGGGACCCCTGCAGAGACACGGGGCTATAGCCGCAAAAGCCACCCCCTAGCGACGCCCCTGCTGACGTCCATCATTTACATCTGGGTTCTCTACCTGCTAAACCCATGTAGTTCTACTCTCCCCATAGTCCAAATGGCCTGTGAAAGTCCAGGCATTGTGATTCGTTTATAGAAGTTAAACTCCAAGAAAACGAATAGTCCTACCTTGCAGTCAGGGCTTGGTGCTACCACATAGGCGAACTAGGCAGCAGCCTAGGGCGCACTGACAGCTAGGGTACAGCCAGGGCCGCTGGTTTCCCTACTAGCCTGGCTGAGGAACATGAGGGGCTGAAAGCCACTACCCTACATGGGACTGGGGCGCTGACTGACTCTCTGGTCTCCAATCTGGAGAAAGCAGCAGCCGCTGCGGATGCCGGACTTGGGGGCTGTGGAGAAGGTCAGCAGCAGCTCAGCGTGTGAGGAGGGCGACACTGAGCCGGCACCAGGAAGTGCGAGGACAGCTGAGCGGGCGGAGGAGGTGGGCACCATGTCCCCCTCCCTGGTACATACCCTGTTTCCCTGAAAATAAGACCTAGCGTGATTGTCGGTGATGGCTGCAATATAAGCCCTACCCCCGAAATAAGCTCTAGTTAAAGTCCTTGTAGGTCTTATTTTCAGGGTAGGGCTTATTTTCGGGGAAACAGGGTAGGGCTTATTTGGGGGGTAGGGCTTATATGGCAGCCATCACCGACAATCACGCTAGGTCTTATTTTCGGGGAAACAGGGTAGCTCCCCCTCACCTGCCAAGTGCACAATTCCCCGCAGGCCAACTGACAGCCGCCTCCCAGAATCGCTGCTCTGCCTGACAAATCACTTCCAGGGCAGGCCACCTCGCTGACCTCTGTGGTGTGGTGCTAGGTGATGTAGCAGCGTGTGCTCCCTCATTCCTCATGACATCATAGCAGATGGCTATGGTGTGCTTCACACAGGTAATGTCAGGTGCGTCCACCTGCCGGAGAACTACGAGTGCCAGCATGTCCAAACATCCTCTGCCAGGACACTAATCCTCTTCTATTGCCCCTACTCCCCTCTGAATGTGTCATGTCTTATGTATGCTATCATATATTTTATATACAGTATCTTACAAAAGTAAGTACACCCCTCACATTTTTGTAAATATTTTCTCCTATGTTTTCATGTGACAACACTGAAGAAATGACACTTTGCTACAATGTAAAGTAGTGAGTGTACAGCTTGTATAACAGTGTAAATTTACTGTCCCCTCAAAATAACTCAACACACAGCCATTAATGTCTAAACCGCTGGCAACAAGAGTGAGTACACCCCTAAGTGAAAATGTCCAAATTGGGCCCAATTAGCCGTTTTCCCTCCCCGGTGTCATGTGACTCGTTAGTGTTACAAGGTCTCAGGTGTGAATGGGGAGCAGGTGTGCTAAATTTGGTGTTATCGCTCTCACTCTCCCATACTGGTCACTGGACGTTCAACATGGCACCTCATGGCAAAGAACTCTATGAGGATCTGAAAAAAAGAATTGTTGCTCTACATAAAGATGGCCTAGACTATAAGAAGATCGCCAAGACCCTGAAACTAAACTGCAGCGCGGTGGCCAAGACCATACAGAGGTTTAACAGGACAGGTTCCACTCAGAACAGGCCTCGCCATGGTTGACCAAAGAAGTTGAGGTCACGTGCTCCGCGTCATATCCAGAGGTTGTCTTTGGGAAATAGACGTATGAGTGCTGCCAGCATTGCTGCAGAGGTTGGGGGGGTGGGGGGTCAGCCTGTCAGTGCTCTGACCATACGCCACACACTGCATCAAATTGGTCTGCATGGCTGTCATCCCAGAAGGAAGCCTCTTCTAAAGATGATGCACAAGAAAGTCCGCAAACAGTTTGCTGAAGACAAGCAGACTAAGGGCATGGATTACTGGAACCATGTCCTGTGGTCTGATGAGACCAAGATAAACTTATTTGGTTCAGATGGTGACAAGCGTGTGTGGGGGCAACCAGGTGAGGAGGACAAAGACGAGTGTGTCTTGTCTACAGTCAAGCATGGTGGTGGGAGTGTCATGGTCTGGGGCTGCATGAGTGCTGCCGGCACTGGGGAGCTACAGATCATTGAGGGAATCATGAATACCAACATGTACTGTGACATACTGAAGCAGAGCATGATCCCCTCCCTTCAGAGACTGGACCGCAGGGCAGTATTCCAACATGATAACCACCCCAAACACATCTCCAAGACGACCACTGCCTTGCTAAAGAAGCTGAGGGTAAAGGTGATGGAATTCCCAACATTCACCCTTAAATCAGGATTCCCAAAGCCCCCTTTTCATCAGAGCACCTGTTACATCAGAGTCCCCCTTAATTTAGCGTACTCACTTGCTCAGAGACAGGAGAGGAAAGGGAGGGAGGGAGCCTATACACTTGTAAGGGAGGCACAGTCCGGACTGAATAATGTGTCGGGTGTTTCAGGGGGTCTGAAACCTGGACACATGATTCAAAACCCGGACTGTCCGGGTGAATCCTGGACGGGTGGCAACCCTAATCATGCCCCTTGCCCCTTCCTCAGATCGATGAAAAATAATATTCGGCCCATGTCTATAGGCTTTAAAGCTGAGATGAGATTCACAATCTCTGCCTTCAGAGGCTTTTATTGTAGTAGAAGTGAATAACAATGTTGAGCTGTGTGATTTGCCTAGGAAGCACATCATGTGTATTTATTGAGTGAATATAACACACAACATGTTTAAAAAAATAAAAACCTTTCTGACAATGCTATTTGCATGAAGTTTACTTTATTTGTGCATTAAAATTGTTTCATTACAGCAAATATAGGTGGCTGAATGTGAGTTTATATTAGCTTGTTGCGTAGCAGTGTACAGACTCTGGGGGAGAGATGGGCAGCACTTTGAGCCAAGCATCTTCTACTGTTAAATAAATAGTGATGTCAGTGAAATACTGGGAGTTCATTGGCTTTACTTACTTTGACTCTGACATTTCGGTGGAGTGCTGGGGTCAAATGTCACCCCGGGACTTGCTGCCAAGTCAACTACCTGACCCCGCACATTGTCTCTGAACTCTAGAAGTGCATAATAGTGTCAAACAATAGAGCCCTTTGGTTGTGTAATCACAGTGTGCAGTGAAATCCGAGGAAGCACTCTCAGTAGGAGCCCAGCCATGGAAAGTAGTAAATGTGGCTCAGAATATGTGCTCTGGACATTATTGCCAATGGTTGGGCATGGCACATGCATGTCGGCTGTGAGAGGACTATGAGCTACAAGAATAAAAAGGGTACTTGGCAGGCCCGGACTGGGACAAAAAATAGGCTTGGGCACTTTAGACTGAGCAGCACATGACATATTTACCGGGAAAGAGCATGGGGGGCAGAGAGTATAGGGGGGACCTGAGAATGGGGGGGGCAGATAGCACTGGATGGTGAAGAGCACAGGTGGGGGCCGGAGAGCACGGGGGGAACAGAGAGCAAGGGGGGCCAGAGAACACAGGGGGGGACGGAAAGCACAGGGGGGGACAGAGAGCAAAGGGGGCGGACAGCACTGGGGGGGGCGGTGAGCACGGGGGGAGCCTGAGAGCACTGGGGGGACCTAAAATCATGGGGGGGCCCGGGAGAAGAAGAGAGCATGGGGGGGGGGGGCGGAGAGCATGGGGGGCCAGAGAACACAAGGGGGGCGGAGAGCACAGGGGGGCAGAAAGCACTGGGGGAGCAGTGAGCATAGGGGCAAGCCTGAGAACAGGGGGGGCCTGAGAGCACTGGAGGGAGCCTGAGAGCAAGTGGGGGAGAGAACTGGGGAGCTTCAGAGCACTAGGGACGGGGCTGGAGAGCACAGGTGGAGCCTAAGAGCACAGGGGGAGGACAGGGGGGCCAGAGAGCACAGGGGGGCAGAGAGCGCTGGGGGGGGCTGCAGAGCATGGGGGGGTCAGAGAGCACGGTGGGGGGGGGAGGCTGGAGAGCACAGGGGGGCCGTGAGCCTGTGGGGAGCCTAAGAGCGGCGAGGACTGCTGCATATAGAAGAATCAATCTCTCCATTTTCCTCCTGCAGCCTCTGAATGCCTGCGGGAGGGAGAAGAGGAGAGGCAGGCTTTCTGAGGCTGCAGGGGGAAAATAGGTTGATTCTTCAATATGGAGCCACCCCGCCGCTCCTTCTATCCAGGCGTACGTTGCACCGCACTTACTTTCTATCTGGTCCGGAGTCTCCTCCCTCTTCATGATCACAGGTCAGCTGACCTGTAGTTTCCACCCCCCCGGCCTGACAGATTAACTGAACTGGCAGCTGGCCGGAAGTGATTGGAGTGGGCTCAAGGAGCAGCCCAGCTGCCTTGGGCCCCACAAGGAGGTGCAGCCCGGCAGCCCCAGCCCAGCAGGCAAGCGCCCAGAGTGCCCTTTGGCCAGTCCGGACCTGGTTCTGGGCAGATGACCAACACATTTGTGTATTTATATGAAGACTTTTATGTAGTTTACAGTTTTAATCAGGGGACAGATGGGAATTTTATTTGACAGGCCAATTAGCATTTGACGTTTTCCCTTCAGTCTTGCACATTTGTACAGGTTCCTCTCCTGTTATGAAATTGCATTAGAAGTCAGATAGAGCCCATCTTATTTCCTGGCTGGAAAATGTCCAGCGTCATCTAGCCCTCTAGCCTGACTGTCCCTGACTCCCCCCTTTCATTGGATTTCAGTTCTTTCAATCATTGAGACTCAGCATCACATGTGGGCGTTACCTAAGGTGGTCTGCATGCAAATACAGCCTGCCTAGGAACGCCCACTCCTCCAGACTGACACCCACCCATCAAGGCATTTTTATATTTGCATAATTGATGAGGTAGAAAGGAGTAACTAGAGCAGGGCTGGATCCTTTTTATCCTTGTGGCTATGTGCACTGTGGTGCTTGGAATGGGCTTTAGTACCTCATTATAGGGTCCCCACCAGTGGCGGTCCATCAATTAGGGGCGCATTGGGCGCTGCCCCCCCTACCCAGGCATCCGGCCCCCTATTCTACATGCAGGGCATCGGATGCATGGATTCCAATGGGGGGGAGGTGTTTTTTTTTTTAACACGTGATTAGAGTCAGAGTACTGTGGGGGGCACATGCCGCTGGCTGGCCGATCGGGGGGAAAGGTGGTTGTTTGCCGCCCCACCCACAACAAAAAAAACACCAGCCGCCACTGGTCCCCACTGCTGATGCCACTGGCCCTGGGGGGGGGGGGCAAGACCAAAATCTGGGGGGCACAGCCCATCCCAGCACCCCCCTCTAGATCTAGCTCTGAACTAGAAAAGGCAAAAGATAAGTAGAATAAACATCAACTTTAAAGCTACTGTAATGCCGCGTACAGACGATCGGACATTCCGACAACAAAACCGTGGATTTTTTCCGACAGGTGTTGGCTCAAACTTGTCTTGCATACACACGGTCGCACAAATGTTGTCGGAAATTCCGATCGGCAAGAACGCGGTGACGCCCAACAGGTACGACGAGCCGAGAATGAAGTTCAATAGCCAGTGCGGCTCTTCTGCTTGATTCCGAGCATGCGTGGCACTTTTGTGCGTCAGAATTGTGTACACACGATCGGAATTTCCGCCAAAAAGTTTTGTTGTCGGAAGATTTGAGGACCAGCTCTCAAACATTTGTTGTCGGAAATTCCGACAGCAAATGTCCATTGGAACCTTCACACGGTTGGAATTTTCGACAACAAGCTCCCATCGAACATTTGTTGTCGGAAAATTCTGATCGTGTGTACGCGGCATAAGAATCACTGCTAATAATCCCTACTTACCTGTGCAGCCAGTAAAGTGGTGTGATATTGTGCTGAATCTCATGATAAGCTTTTATAGACCGTTCCCACAGGGTACCTGGAGAGAAGTGACATTGTTGAGGTATGACAAAAAGACACCCGTCGATGCATTTCTGCCACATGTTGCCAGCTGGAATCCCCCCCACACATCCAATGTGCTTAGTGGTAATAATTGCTCCATTAAACAGTAATCAGACCACCCACTCCTCCTCTCTCTCTGGTGTATTTTTAGCTGTCATTTTATGTCTTTTTCATAGTTTGTGTTACATTTCCCCTCATACATTAGGAAGCTGATAACAAAGCATGACATCTCATGATAATCAATGTTAATAAAAAAGATTATTCCTGTGGATCTCAGCATAATTTAATGAGGTTATATTTTAACAAGAGTGAGATCTTGCTTACACCAAAATTTACGGATACAATTAATTCCTCTTCTTTTTTTTTTATTCCTTGCACTCGGTTAGATTTCATAAGTGAACAGGATCCAGGACTGGAGCATCCCAATAAGTACGCTCCATTGAGTGACATTGGTGAAACCAGTCAGGGACCAGCACTGCTGGAGCTGAGGGACTCTCCTAGCTGCCAGGGGAAGAACTCCTCCAGTGAGAGTGGGGGGGGGGGCAGCAAAGGGAAAGGAAAGACAGATTCTGGTGGTAGGGGACTCAATTCTTAGAAGGACAGAGAGGGCAATCTGTAACCAAGACCTGAAGTGCCGAACAGTATGTTGTCTACCGGGCGCTCGGGTTCGGCACATCACGGATCTGGTGGACAGATTACTGGGAGGGGCTGGGGAAGACCCGGCTGTCATGGTGCACGTTGGCACCAATGACAAAGTCAAAGGCAGATGGAGTGTCCTAAAGAACGATTTTAGGGACTTAAGCCCCATACACACGATCCGAATATCGGACGAATGATCGTCCGTTTTTGTTTGCATGCTAATCTCACATCGAATCTGATGAGTTTACTAAAGTCTCGAAAATTCCCGTACGACAGAATAAAAATTCGGAAGCGATGTCATGTGTTGCAATGCATTTGTATTGCATTTTCGAACGATAGCTGTACCGATTAAGCGAAAATCGTACGATCTGGCATCGTACGGAAAAAATTTCCGTGCATGTCCGATAGAATAATATCGGATGAACTGTCCTGATCGGCTCTCGAAAGCTCTGTACTAACGATCCGATTATCGTACGATCATTTCGAATGCAGCATTTTTCGTACGATTTTCGGATCGTGTGTACGGGTTCATAAGGAGCTAAATTGAGGAAAAGGACCTCCAAGGTAGTATTCTCAGGAATACTACCGGTACATCGAGCCACACCAGAAAGGCAGAGGGAGATTAGGGAAGTAAACAAGTGGCTGAAGAGCTGGTGTAGTAAGGAGGGGTTTGGGTTCCTGGAGGACTGGGTCGACTTCTCAGTCGGTAACCGGTACTATAGAAGGGACGGACTGCACCTAAATGAGGAGGGTGCAGATCTGCTGGGAATAAAGATGGCCAAAAAGTTAGAGGGGGTTTTAAACTAGGCGATGGGGGGGAGGGTCCAGAGACAGAGATAGCCAACGCGGAAGATATTCCAGAGGGTAGTATTGGGGGCATTAGTGGTAGGTTAACCAAAGCACAAAAACACAAGGTGAGTATAGTAGCAAGTCCTAGTTGCAATCTTGAAACACCCAATACGAGGACAATATGCGACCGGTCTAAACTATGTGGCATGTTCACCAATGCCAGGAGCATGGCGGACAAGATGGGTGAACTAGAGATACTGTTGTACAAGGAGGATTTGGATTTTGTGGGAATTTCAGAGACCTGGTTCAACAGCTCTCATGATTGGCTGGCAAACATTCAAGGGTATACCCTATACCGCAAGGATAGAGAGGGTAAAAAAGGGGGAGGGGTATGCCTATATATCAAGAATAATGTACAAGCGAATGTGAGAGATGACATCACTGAGGGAGCTAGAGAGGAGGTGGAATCCTTATGGGTAAAGCTCCAAAGGGATGAAGCTAAGGGGAAAATAATACTGGGAGTATGCTATAGGCCCCCTAACCTGAGGGAGGAAGTGGAGACGGATCTCCTATCACAAATTGGATTAGCAGCAAGGATGGGAAGTGTTATCATAATGGGGGATTTTAATTATCCAGACATAGACTGGGCGGAGGGAACCGCGCATTCTTTTAAGGCTCGCCAGTTCCTTAATGTCTTGCAGGACAATTTTATGGGTCAGATGGTAGACGCACCAACTAGAAATAAAACATTACTGGATCTACTGATTACCAACAATACAGACCTGATCACGGATGTGGAAATACGGGGCAATTTAGGTAACAGCGATAACAGGTCAATTAGTTTCAGTATAAATCACACAAATAGGAAACATGAAGGGAACACAAAGACACTGAATTTCAAAAGAGCCAACTTCCCTAAACTACAAACCTTGCTAAAAGGCATAAATTGGGATAAAATATTAAGAACAAAGAATACGGAGGAGAGATGGGTTTGCTTTAAGAGCATACTAAATAAGGGCATTAGCCAATGTATCCCATTGGGTAATAAATTTAAAAGAGCGAACAAAAATCCTGGATGGCTTAACTCCAATGTAAAAATGCATATAAAAGCAAAGGAGAAGGCCTTCAAAAAATACAAGGTTGAGGGATCATCCTCAGCATTCAGACTTTATAAAGAATGCAATAAGAAATGTAAGGGTGCAATTAGAACGGCTAAGATAGAACATGAAAGACACATAGCGGAGGAGAGCAAAAAAAATCCCAAGAAATTCTTTAAGTATGTAAACAGTAAAAAAGCGAGGACAGACCATATTGGCCCCATAAAGAATGAGGAAGGACATCTGGTTACAAAGGATGGGGAGATGGCAAAGGTATTGAATTTATTCTTCTCCTCAGTCCTCACGAGTGAATCGGGTGGCTTCAGTAACCAAAACTGCAGTGTTTATCCTCATGACACAACACAGGAAGCACCTCCATGGTTAACAGAGGACGGAATTAAAATTAGACTTGAGAAACTTAACATTAATAAATCACCGGGACCAGATGGCTTGCATCCGAGGATACTTAGGGAACTCAGTCAAGTGATTGCCAGACCGTTGTTCCTAATTTTTACAGACAGTCTATTGACTGGAATGGTACCAGCTGATTGGAGAAAAGCCAATGTAGCACCAATATTTAAAAAGGGCCCAAAATACATCCCTGGGAATTACAGACCAGTTAGCCTAACATCAATAGTATGTAAACTCTTGGAAGGGATGATAAGGGACTATATACAAGATTTTAGTAATAAGAACGATATCATTAGCAGTAATCAGCATGGATTCATGAAGAATCGTTCTTGCCAAACCAATCTACTAACCTTCTATGAGGAGGTGAGTTGCCATCTAGATAAAGGAAGGCCCGTAGACGTGGTGTATCTGGATTTTGCAAAAGCATTTGACACAGTTCCCCGTAAACGTTTACTGTACAAAATAAGGTCTGTTGGCATGGACCATAGGGTGAGTACATGGATTGAAAACTGGCTACAAGGGCGAGTTCAGAGGGTAGTGATAAATGGGGAGTACTCGGAATGGTCAGGGGTGGGTAGTGGGGTTCCCCAGGGTTCTGTGCTGGGACCAATCCTATTTAATTTGTTTATAAACGACCTGGAGGATGGGATAAACAGTTCAATCTCTGTATTTGCAGACGATACTAAGCTAAGCAGGGCAATAACTTCTCCGCAGGATGTGGAAACCTTGCAAAAAGACCTGAACAAATTAATGGGGTGGGCGACTACATGGCAAATGAGGTTTAATGTAGAAAAATGTAAAATCATGCATTTGGGTGGCAAAAATATGAATGCAATCTATAGACTGGGGGGAGAACCTCTGGGGGAATCTAGGATGGAAAAGGACCTGGGGGTCCTAGTAGATGATAGGCTTAGCAATGCCAAGCTGCTGCTAACAAAGCAAACAGAATATTGGCATTAAAAAGGGGATCAACTCCAGAGATAAAACAATAATTCTCCCGCTCTACAAGACTCTGGTCCGGCCGCACCTGGAGTATGCTGTCCAGTTCTGGGCACCAGTCCTCAGGAAGGATGTACTGGAAATGGAGCGAGTACAAAGAAGGGCAACAAAGCTAATAAAGGGTCTGGACGATCTTAGTTATGAGGAAAGGTTGCGAGCGCTGAACTTATTCTCTCTGGAGAAGAGACGCTTGAGAGGGGATACGATTTTAATTTACAAATACTGTACTGGTGACCCTACAATAGGGATAAAACTTTTTCGCAGAAGAGAGTTTAATAAGACTCTTGGCCACTCATTAAAATTAGAAAAAAAGAGGTTTAACCTTAAACTACGTAGAGGGTTCTTTACTGTAAGAGCAGCAAGGATGTGGAATTCCCTTCCACAGGCGGTGGTCTCAGCGGGGAGCATTGATAGCTTCAAGAAACTATTAGATAATCACCTGAATGACCGCAACATACAGGGATATGTAATGTAATACTGACACATAATCACACACATAGGTTGGACTTGATGGACTTGTGTCTTTTTTCAACCTCACCTACTATGTAACTATGTAACTATGTAACACAGGGTCACCAGCCCAGCACAATATTGATGGAATGATAATATTTGGGCGGGTTCTGGCTTCATTAGGTGTGAGGTTTTGTTGCAATGTCTGGTTCTGTGTGATGGCAAGGAGAAAAAAAATTGTTGCATCTCACGTTTGTAGCGCTCACTGCTGTAGGAGCCGTTGGATCTGTTGGGTCTTCCCCCCCCACACAGCCAGGCAAACAAAGTTTCACACTTTCTCAAAGGCTACTAAGTTACTAAACCCAGGACCCTGCATTCACTATATCTGGTCTGCTATGGTACTAAGGTTGACACCTGTCTAGGGTTCACCCAGACAGTCCGGGTTTTGAATCGTGTGTCCGGGTTTCAGTCTGCCTGAAACCCGGACACATCATTCAGACTGGGCTGTGGCTCCCCGAGTAACCGAGATAGTCACACCCAAATCTGTTACCGTTCGGGAGCTGCGGGGGGCTGTCTGGGGGGCAGGTTCGGCATCACTGGGGGGGGGGGGCAATGATGTAAGCAAGAGCAATTTGGCCACACCCACTATTCACCACAACGTGCATAGTTACCACTCTCCTTGGGGCACCCAAATGTGTCCCGGGTCTTTTATAATTCTATAGTGTATACTGCGAATAATAAAAAAAAAAAATTGGCCCTGTGCCGCTAAAGTGTTTGAGGTTGGCTTGAAGAAAAGTTGGCAACCCTACACGGTACACAGAACATGGAAATGCAATTATTTTAGTAAATATAAACTGCTGAACACCTTTTCTCATCAGCAGTATATAGCAGTCTTGTGACTTCTATCAGTGTCTGGTTAAAGCTTGTAGGAGGAGTTTTCATTCTCCTCTGACTGTCCTATGAGGCTGCATGACCCCTGACCCTCTGTCTGGACAGTGCTGATTGGCCCAGTGCTGATCACATGCACCCTCCCAAGAAAAAAGAAACTCTCCAGAAACACACACCAACCTGAGCATGTGCAGTGTGACTCCAAAGGCTCTGTATTATCAGGATATAGATTGGGGACAGTGAAAGTAGGGGATAATCAGAGAAGACAGGATCACACAGCCTTTTTACACAACGCAGATGATTAACCCCTTAGGTTCCACAGTGAGTATAACAAGCATGCTTTACTACATATACAGACTGATTTTACTGTTGTGGGTTAAAGTGGAGTTCCACCCACTTTTACAACTCTTCAGCATCCCTCACTAAACTGTGCACTGTAAACGAATTGGATATTTTTTACATTTTTTTTCTCAGCACCTACTGTATATCTGCTGTATTCATTTTTCACTTCCTCCTCCCTGGCCGTGGCCCATCGCATCATTTCCTGTTTGCAATGCCTTCTGGGAAGGGGCGGCAACTTCCTCTGACACTGCCGTTGCTATGGAAACCTGACCTGAAACCTATTACACTGCTTGTGCTGAACTGAGCATGTGCGAGATCTGCAAGGATGAGAATCCAGGAAGAAATACAGTCTGGCTTCAGATGCCCAGACTTAAGATGGCCACGGCCTGCTGTAAGTTTATAAAATACCAAACTACTGCTATAAACTAAGAAAACAGACCTTAGTTTACAGACTAACTTTACTAGAATACATTAAGCTTGTGTATTATAGTAGTATTTTTATTTGAAAAGTACAATTTCGGCCGGAACACCACTTTAAGTAACACTTTAAAGGATGAACTTGGATAGAGAATAGGGATGTCCAGAACTAAAGAACTTGGATAAACACTTGTGGACTGGCTATTGTCTTTGGCTGCTAACAACCGACATCAACAGTGCTGCCCACCCATTGGAATGATGATGCAGTTACAATACCATTCAATACCCACTTGACCTCCGGCAGATTTACCCCCCTTCATGACCAGGCTATTTTTTGCGATGCGTTACTTTAACTGACGATTACGCTGTCATGCTACGCTTTACCCAAATAAATGTCCTCTTTTCCCATAAATAGAGCTTTATTTTGGTGTTTTTTGATCACCTCAAATTGTTTGCATTATAAATAAATAAAAAAAATGACAATTTTGAAAAAACAAACAATATTTTTTACTTTCTGCTATAAAACACACCCAATAAAAAAATAGAAAAAAAAAAATTCTAATTTCTTGATCAATTTAGGCCAATATGTATTCTGCTACATAGTTTTGGTAAAAAAATCCCAATAAAGGTATATTGATTGGTTTGTGCAAAGATTATAATGTCTACAAACTATGGGATATGTTTCTTTCTTTCTTTTTTTTTTGTTTTACTAGTAATGGCAGCGATCAGCGACTTATAACGGGACTGCAATATTACAGAGGACAGTCAGGACTCTAACTTACACGTTTTGGGGACCAGTGACACTAATACTAAAAATATGCACTGTCACTGTACTAATGACACTGGCAGGGAAGGCGTTAACATCAGGGGTGATCAAAGGGTTAAACGTGTGCCTGACGAGTGCTTTATTCCTGTGAGGGAGGTGCTTGTACTAAGAAAAGTCATGGATCGGCGCCCCTGTAGCGTCATATATGGCGACCCATCACATTTGGCTACCCGCTGGAGTGCGCATGCGCGACACCGCCATATGCGTTCCAACACTTTTAGGGCACACTAAAACCATCAGCTAGCGTGATGGAGCTGACGTTAATCTGCGCTTGCGCAGTTATTATGTGGCTCCACCCCTAAGTCCAGGTTCAAGCCCCACCATCCAAGTGGACATAGTGTTAGAATATAATTATGCCGAGCGAAGTGAGGCCGTGCCTGAAGCGCGGCGAGCGAAGCGAGGCCGTGTCCGAAGCGCGGCGAGCGAAGTGAGCCCGCGAGGGGCCCTGTTGCAAAGTGGCTTGAACATGGACTTAGGGGTGGAACCACTTTTACTGTGCTGTTTTGTCGTAAAAGGGTTGGAACGCATATGGCGGCCTCGCGCATGCACACTCCAGTGGGTAGCCAAATGTGAGGGGTCGCCATATGTGGCGCTATACCCCTGCTAGCAGAGACACAGATCCATGCCTTCCCTACTGACAGAATGACGATCTGCCTTGTTTACATAGGTAGACCGCTGTTCTGCCTGTATAGCGAAGCATCGGCGCGCGCCAGCGGAAATCGAGCCTGCCGTACCCACCGACCAGATCCCACTGTGTCTAATCAGGCCGGCGGTGCATGCCCGCGCCCCAAAAACAGAAGTGCCGGATCACTTGCTAGGTACTTGATCCTGCACAGCAGAGCCACCTTGCCACCGTATATAGACAGTATACGGTCGGCAAGCGCATACAGGTGGGCCCTGCTCATTAGAGCTTACAATCTAAAAATGCAGCTGTGTTAATTCAGCAACTTTATCCTCCTGTAGGAAAAGGTTAAATATATTGTTACATAAAGTCTTTGCTCATCTCTTTCCTCCCTCACAATTACTCTAATAATTTTAAGTGGAAGTTTCTTCTAACAGACAGAATCAGTGTCCTTTTAATACTTAAAAGAGGGAGTAGCTGATGACTAATGTAAATTCAGTTGCTGTTTGAACCAGATTCTGACGGGAACAGGCTCCCATCAGACACACTTCAAGGCCCAGCTTCAAAAATCAGCCTGCACCAAGATGTTCGTGCTTGGCTTGTCAAAAAACTTAATGCAGCTGCAAGCACAGACAACCTACTCTAATTACACCGGAGCTCAAATGCGATGATTCAAAGCCAGCTGACCTAAACCATTAATATTAAAGATTTCTCAGCTCATTCCTCGCATTAGAAGTCAGCATTTGCGTATGTGTTGTTGATGTCCAGCGTATCTATACGGAGCGGTAATGGAATACTCTAACTGCCATGGGAGAAAAAAAACATTTATCATGTCTTCCTGATACAAAGTATTTCAAAGAATGCCTTGTGCTCGCCCAAAGTAATTACAGCCATTTTGTTTGCCCAAATGTTTAGGACAACACAGTTTGTTAAGACACTACCAAGGATGTCACATAGAGGTTTGGGAGAATGCAGAATATACATTCACTTTAGCCCAGTTATAACCTAACATCACAAAGAAGCTTCATATTCATGAGATCACAGCCTATCCAATCACTAGAGACCAGTGACATCACCGAGACCCTTCATATTCATGGGAACACAGCCTATCCAATCACTAGAGACCAGTGACATCACCGAGACCCTTCATATTAATGAGAACGCAGCCTATCCAATCACTAGAGACCAGTGACATCACCGAGACCCTTCATATTCATGAGAACACAGCCTATCCAATCACTAGAGACTAGTGACATCACCGAGACCCTTCATATTCATGAGAACACAGCCTATCCATTCACTAGAGACCAGTGACATCACCGAGACCCTTCATATTCATGGGAACACAGCCTATCCATTCACTAGAGACCAGTGACATCACAGAGACCCTTCATATTCATGAGAACACAGCCTATCCAATCACTAGAGACCAGTGACATCACAGAGACCCTTCATATTCATGAGAACACAGCCTATCCATTCACTAGAGACCAGTGACATCACAGAGACCTTTTATATTCATGAGATCACAGCCTATCCAATCACTAGAGACCAGTGACATCACAGAGACCCTTCATATTCATGGGAACACAGCCTATCCATCACTAGAGACCAGTGACATCACAGAGACCCTTCATATTCATGAGAACACAGCCTATCCAATCACTAGAGACCAGTGACATCACAGAGACCCTTCATATTCATGAGAACACAGCCTATCCAATCACTAGAGACCAGTGACATCACAGAGACCCTTCATATTCATGAGAACACAGCCTATCCAATCACTAGAGACCAGTGACATCACCGAGACCCTTCATATTCATGGGAACACAGCCTATCCAATCACTAGAGACCAGTGACATCACCGAGACCCTTCATATTAATGAGAACGCAGCCTATCCAATCACTAGAGACCAGTGACATCACCAAGACACTTCATATTCATGAGATCACAGCCTATCCAATCACTAGAGACCAGTGACATCACCGAGACCCTTCATATTCATGAGAACACAGCCTATCCATCACTAGAGACCAGTGACATCACAGAGACCCTTCATATTCATGAGAACACAGCCTATCCATTCACTAGAGACCAGTGACATCACAGAGACCTTTTATATTCATGAGATCACAGCCTATCCAATCACTAGAGACCAGTGACATCACCGAGACCCTTCATATTCATGGGAACACAGCCTAACCATCACTAGAGACCAGTGACATCACAGAGACCCTTCATATTCATGAGAACACAGCCTATCCAATCACTAGAGACCAGTGACATCACAGAGACCCTTCATATTCATGAGAACACAGCCTATCCAATCACTAGAGACCAGTGACATCACAGAGACCCTTCATATTCATGAGAACACAGCCTATCCAATCACTAGAGACCAGTGACATCACCGAGACCCTTCATATTCATGAGAACACAGCCTATCCAATCACTAGAGACCAGTGACATCACAGAGACCCTTCATATTCATGAGAACACAGCCTATCCAATCACTAGAGACCAGTGACATCACCGAGACCCTTCATATTCATGGGAACACAGCCTATTCAATCACTAGAGACCAGTGACATCACCGAGACCCTTCATATTAATGAGAACGCAGCCTATCCAATCACTAGAGACCAGTGACATCACCAAGACACTTCATATTCATGAGATCACAGCCTATCCAATCACTAGAGACCAGTGACATCACCGAGACCCTTCATATTCATGAGAACACAGCCTATCCATCACTAGAGACCAGTGACATCACAGAGACCCTTCATATTCATGAGAACACAGCCTATCCATTCACTAGAGACCAGTGACATCACAGAGACCTTTTATATTCATGAGATCACAGCCTATCCAATCACTAGAGACCAGTGACATCACCGAGACCCTTCATATTCATGGGAACACAGCCTATCCATCACTAGAGACCAGTGACATCACAGAGACCCTTCATATTCATGAGAACACAGCCTATCCAATCACTAGAGACCAGTGACATCACAGAGACCCTTCATATTCATGAGAACACAGCCTATCCAATCACTAGAGACCAGTGACATCACAGAGACCCTTCATATTCATGAGAACACAGCCTATCCAATCACTAGAGACCAGTGACATCACAGAGACCCTTCATATTCATGAGAACACAGCCTATCCAATCACTAGAGACCAGTGACATCACAGAGACCCTTCATATTCATGAGAACACAGCCTATCCATCACTAGAGACCAGTGACATCACAGAGACCCTTCATATTCATGAGAACACAGCCTATCCAATCACTAGAGACCAGTGACATCACAGAGACCCTTCATATTCATGAGAACACAGCCTATCCATCACTAGAGACCAGTGACATCACAGAGACCCTTCATATTCATGAGAACACAGCCTATACATCACTAGAGACCAGTGACATCACCGAGACCCTTCATATTCATGAGAACACAGCCTATCCAATCACTAGAGACCAGTGACATCACTGAGACCCTTCATATTAATGAGAACGCAGCCTATCCAATCACTAGAGACCAGTGACATCACCAAGACACTTCATATTCATGAGAACACGGCCTATCCATTCACTAGAGACCAGTGACATCACCGAGACTCTTCATATTCATGAGAACACAGCCTATCCATTCACTAGAGACCAGTGACATCACAGAGACCTTTTATATTCATGAGAACACAGCCTATCCAATCACTAGAGACCAGTGACATCACAGAGATCCTTCATATCCATGAGAACACAGCCTATCCAATCACTAGAGACCAGTGACATCACCGAGACTCTTCATATTCATGAGAACACAGCCTATCCATTCACTAGAGACCAGTGACATCACCGAGACCCTTCATATTCATGAGAACACAGCCTATCCAATCACTAGAGACCAGTGACATCACCAAGACCCTTCATATTCATGAGAAAACAGCCTATCCAATCACTAGAGACCAGTGACATCACCGAGACCCTTCATATTCATGAGAACACAGCCTATACAATCACTAGAGACCAGTGACATCACCGAGACCCTTCATATTCATGAGAACACAGCCTGTCCATCACTAGAGACCAGTGACATCACCGAGACCCTTCATATTCATGAGAACACAGCCTGTCCATCACTAGAGACCAGTGACATCACTGAGACCCTTCATATACTAAAGAATGCATCCTTTCCATTCACTCAGATGACATAATTAAAGAGGAGTTCCACCCAGGGGGGCCATAAAAAAAAAAAAAAATTAAAAGTCAGCAGCTACAAATACTGCAGCTGCTGACTTTTAATTGGACACTCACCTGTCCCTGGGTCCAGCGATGCGGGAGATCGAAGCCCCGCTCGCCCCCCCCCTCCGTTTGTCGGCGCCGGCATTTCAACTGTGGGCGCCGGGCTGTGGCTTCACAGCCTGGCACCCACTGCGCATGTGCGAGCGGCGCCGCGCGCCGTGATTGGCTGCTCAATCACCTGGGACCTTTAATGGGTCCCAGATGATTGACAGGAGGGAGGGAGAAGAGCCGAGCCCTTCCTGTGCCAGGGGGAAGTGATGTCACCAGCCCAGGCAGAGGAAGGGGCAGACTACGAGGGACCACCTAGCAACAGGCATTTAGAGGTAAGTAAAAAAAAAAAAAATATCCAAATGTTTTTTTGTTTTTGTTTTTAGAATTTTTTAGATATGTTTGTTTTTTTGGGTGGAACCCCACTTTAAGTCTCTTTTTTTTATGAACCCATAGCCATCAAATCCATTTTTTTATTTTATTTAACTAGTTAATAAGTCAATTCTTCATCCAACATTAGATGTTTTAAGAAAACCTAAATATGAAATCCAGCTGCAAGCTTATGAATTTTAGTCAGTATAAAGGAAGAGAAAGCTGTGGGCTCTGTCCAAATTTAGCCAGTTTCAAAATAATGGTTTCTGCCATTTTCAGCGGCGAGCAAGCCATCCAAAAATAGCAATCAAGCATAATGTAGTCAGCACTTCAATGACGGCCAGGAAAATAGATGGGTTCTGAAATTAACAACGTATCCTGGATGTCAAAATATGTCTGAATGAAGCTGACAGGTTTAAGTAGCTACATTCACAGGGAGAGAACGGAAACCGTCCAGTGCTGCCTAATTGACTCAAGCTGCATTTTGTACTTTCTCCTCCAGAATCTTTGTTTCATTAATGTTCCTCTTTGCATGATTTGCCACACTCGGATTTTAATGCACTTTCTATTTAGATTTTCAAATACTGTCCTGTTTCTAAATTCCCGAGCTACTTAATTGGGTTCTCTGCCCTCACGTGGCCTTAACTTTTTACTATAGTTGAGAGGTCAGGTGACTAGTAATCCTTCAGCTTGTGTCTACCTGTCCCATATTGGCACTATATCCGGAGCAGAGTAGGGACTGGCCATAGAGGGACTACTTTTACGCAGTTGGCCAGTTTAAACATGCATTGCTATACAGTGCCTTGAAAAAGTATTCCTACCCCTTGAAATCTTCCACATTTTGCCATGTTACAACCAAAAACGTAAATGTATTTTATTGGGATTTTATGTGATAGACCAACACATAGTGGCCCATAATTGTGAAGTGGAAGGAAAATGATAAATGGTTTGGTAAATTTTTTACAAATAAATATGTAAAAATGTGTGGCATGCATTTGTATTCAGCCCCCCCGTGTTTGTAAAACTGCCTTTTTCTGCAATTACAGCTGCAAGTCTTTTTGGGGATGTCTCTACCAGCTTTGCACATCTAGAGAGGGACATTTCTGCCCATTCTTCTTTGCAAAATATCTCAAGCTCTGTCAGATTGGATGGAGAACGTCTGTGAACAGCAATTTTCAAGTCTTGCCACAGATTCTTGTTTGGATTTAGGTCTGGACTGTGACTGGGCCATTCTAACACATGAATATGCTTTGATCTAAACCATTCCATTGTAGCTCTGGCTGTATGTTTCGGGTCGTTGTCCTGCTGGAAGGTGAACCTCCGCCCCGGTCTCAAGTCTTTTGCAGACTCTAACAGGTTTTCTGTATTTGGCTCCATTCATCTTCCCATCAACTCCCATCAACTTCCCATCCACTCTGACCAGCTTCCCTGTCCCTGCTGAAGAAAAGCATCCACACAACATGATGCTGCCACCACCATGTTTTATGGTGGGGATGGTGTGTTCAGGGTGATGTGCGGTGTTAGTTTTCTGCCACACATAGTGTTTTGCTTTTCAGCCAAAAAAATTTAATTTTGGTCTCATCTGACCAGAGGACCTTCTTCCACATGTTTGCTGTGTCCTCCACATGGCTTCTCACAAACTACAAACAGGACTTCTTATGACTTTCTTTCTCCAATGTCTTTCTTCTTCTCACTCTTCCATAAAGGGCAGATTTGTGGAGAACACGACTAATAGTTGTCCTGTGGACAGATTCTCCCACCTGAGCTGTGGATCTCTGCAGCTCCTCCAGAGTTACCATGGGCCTCTTGGCTCTTCTCTGATGAATGTTCTCCTTGTCCGGCCGGTCAGTTTAGGTGGACGGCCATGTTTTGGTAGGTTGGCAGTTGTGCCATACTCTTTCCATTTTTAGATGATGGATTGAACAGAGCTCCATGAGATGGTCAAATCTTGTGATATTATTTTATAACCTAACCCTGCTTTATACTTCTCCACAACTTTATCCCCTGACCTGTCTGGTGTGTTTCTTGGCCTTCATGATGCTGTTTGTTCACTACGTCTCTAACAAATCTCTGAGGGCTTCACAGAACACCTGTATTTATACTGAGATTAAATTACACACAGGTGGACTCTATTTACTAATTAGGTGACTTCTGAAGGCAATTTGTTCCACTAGATTTTAGTTAGGGGTATCAGAGTAAAGGGGGCTGAATACAATTGCACATCACACTTTTCACATATTTATTTGTAAAAAAAAAATTGAAAACCATTCATCATTTTCCTTCCACTTTACAATTATGTGCCACTTTGTGTTGGTCTATCATATAAAATCCCAATAAAATACCTTTAGGTTTTGGTTGTAACATGACAACATTTGGAAAATTTCAAGGGGTATGAATACTTTTTTCAAGGCACTGTGTATGTGTACTAAAAATCCCTGTTTTTTTTTTTTTTTTGTTTTTTTTTAAAGTTCGCTATAAAGAGTATGTAGTGTGAAGATGGCCCCCCTTAGCATCTGATGGATTATATACATGTAGAAGCTATTGGGATTTGAGCACAGGTACAGTGCCAGGACAAGGTCGTCCATGGCCCAGGGCAAAGATGCCAAACCGGGCCTACTCCCTTCCATTAGGGTTAGGGTCAGGGTGCCCCCATCTCTGCAATAAACCATTTTCCCTGCTTTGCACAGGTATATCACATATCTGTAGCAGCGGTCTCCAAACTGTGGCCCAGGGGCCAGATGCAGCCCATTGCTTGCTTTTGAGGCACTATTTCATCCACTGATACCAACAATGGGGCATGATTCCACCCCACTTACACCAATGAAGGGGCACGATTCTTCCCAATTAACACCAACGATGGGGCACAATTACACCAACAACTGGGCCGAAGGACACCAATGATGGGGTCCAATTCC
Source organism: Lithobates septentrionalis (assembly GCA_037952835.1). Classification (NCBI taxonomy): domain Eukaryota; kingdom Metazoa; phylum Chordata; class Amphibia; order Anura; family Ranidae; genus Lithobates; species Lithobates septentrionalis. The sequence continues at coordinate 123,232 of JBBDGP010003093.1, read as the reverse complement.
CCCCACTGACATCAATGATGGGGTCCAATTCCTCCCACTGATACCAACGATGGGGAACAATTCCTCCCAGTGACACCAACTATGGGGTACTATTCCCCCAACTGACACCAATGATGGGGCACAATTCCTCCCACTGACACCATTGTTGGTGCATTGTTTTTTTGCACTGATGTTCAGGAGCTTTTCAACTCCCAATGGCCACAGCCTGCCCCCCCCCCCCCCCCGCCCCCAAAGTCTGCAGGACTGGCACTTTGTTTGGAATGTTTGGGGAGCCCTGTTCTATAGTAATCACATAAGGTACATTAATGAGGTGCAGTATTCTGTAACAATCAATGGCTCACTCTTTACAAGGCTGCACTTTGACTGCCCATATCAGTTAGTGGTCTAAAAAGATACTATCAGCCAACATACAGAGTTGGACAAAAGTAGCTATAAAAGAAAGAAGGTTACTGTAGGAACCACTCCGAGGAAAAGTAGCTATAAAAGAAAGAAGGTTACTGTAGGAACCACTCCGGGGAAAAGTAGCTATAAAAGAAAGAAGGTTACTGTAGGAACCACTCCGAGGAAAAGTAGCTATAAAAGAAAGAAGGTTACTGTAGGAACCACTCCGAGGAAAAGTAGCTATAAAAGAAAGAAGGTTACTGTAGGAACCACTCCGGGGAAAAGTAGCTATAAAAGAAAGAAGGTTACTGTAGGAACCACTCCGAGGAAAAGTAGCTATAAAAGAAAGAAGGTTACTGTAGGAACCACTCCGAGGAAAAGTAGCTATAAAAGAAAGAAGGTTACTGTAGGAACCACTCCGAGGAAAAGTAGCTATAAAAGAAAAAAGGTTACTGATGGGAACCACTCAGATGAAAAGTAGCTATAAAAGAAAGAAGGTTACTGTAGGAACCACTCCGGGGAAAAGTAGCTATAAAAGAAAGAAGGTTACTGTAAGAACCACTCCGGGGAAAAGTAGCTATAAAAGAAAGAAGGTTACTGTAAGAACCACTCCGGGGAAAAGTAGCTATAAAAGAAAGAAGGTTACTGTAGGAACCACTCAGAGGGGTGTACCACATCCCAATTATAACATAGAAAAAAAGGAGGACACCTTGGGGGTGGGACTTTATAGGCACTACCATATAGCATACTATATGGTAGTGCCTATATAGTCCCACCCCCAGGGGGTCCCCCCTTTTTTTTTTTTTTTTTCAAAGTAGCTATACATTATTTCTACATGATACATTATTGTAGATTATACAATGCAACAAGGTTCCTTCCCATTTTGCTTTGTCAGAACGGAATTACCTTGACAACACCTTCCCACAGTGTTGGATCAGGAGATATGACAGCATTGAGTTGCCCGCCATGTTCACTCAACCTGACAACTATGGAGTTCTTTTTTTTTGGGGTGTAGTAAAGAAAAAGGTCTTTGAAAGGAAACCTCACACAGTGGACAAAGTTTATCTCACAAGCATTTATGGATATTGATGATAACCAGAATTTGTGCCTCACAATGTTGGGGACAGGATCCAGGAATACTGCGACACTGATGCAGGGCATTTTAAGCATCTAAGAAATTAAACCGTGTCAAAGACAGAAAAAAAAGAAACTAAAAAAAAGAAAACGGATGCAGCCACGGTGTCAAATGACTGGTAAAAGCTGCACTATATTACGGTACATTTTTGGTTTTGGGTTTAATACCACTTTAACCACCTCAATACAGGGCACTTACACCCCCTTCCTGCCCAGGCCATTTTTCAGCTTTTAGCGCTGTCACACTTTAAAGGACAATTGCGCGGTCATGCTACACTGTAACCATGTGAAATTTTTATCATTTTCTTCACACAAATAGAGCTTTCTTTTGGTGGTATTTAATCACTACTGGGTTTTTTCTTTTTTCTTAAAAAAAAAAAAGATTGAAAATTTTCTCAGTTTCTGTCAGTAAATTTTGTAAATAAGTCATTTTTCACTATCACTGATGGGTGCTGATGAGGCGGCACTGATGGGCACTGATAGGCTGCACTGATGAGGTGGCACTTATGGGCACTGATGAGGTGGCACTTATGGGCACTGATGAGGTGGCACTGATGAGGAGGCACGAATATGCCACACTTATGTTTACTGATAGGTGGCACTGATATGTGGCACTGATGAGCACTCATAGGTGGCACTGGTGGGCACTGATAGGCGGCACTGGTGGGCACAGATGGCGGCACAGATAGGCAGCACATATGGGCACTGATGGGCATTGATGGGTGGCATTGATGGGCAGCAGTGATGGGCATTGATGGGCAGCAGTGATAGCCAGCACTGACTGGCATCACTAATGGCCACTGATTGCTGCCAATTTTGGGCACTAATTGGCACTGATTGCTGTCAGTGTTGGGCACTCATTGCTGGCACTGGTGGCACTTAATTGTAATCAGTGATTACATACCTAGATGTCCCCCTGTGAGGAGATGCCGCTGATCGGCTCTACTCTCCTCACACTCTGTCAGTGTGAGGCGATGAGAGCCGATTACCGACATCTCCATGTTTACATGTGACCGGCTGTGATTGGCCGCGGCTCTTTACAGGGATCGGGGTCGCGCCGTGTCCTAGCAACACGGTGCAGCCATGATCACCACGCTGCGTGCCCCCTGTGGGAAAGTGAGATCGGTCGTTCTGAGAAGCCATCATATGACGTCCACCCAGAACGAGAGCTGCACCGCCCAGCCCTCATTTGATGGTGGGCAGGCGGCAAGTGGTTAACCGCTTGCTGACTGTATATATGAGGCGGCTCTTCTGTGCAGTATCGCGTACCTGTACATGATCCTGCACTTCTGAGTCTGGGGCGACCCACTCCTGCTGTGATTGGACACAGCGGGAGCCAATCAGCGGGTCCAGTGGACTCGATGTCAGCTGGGACCCACCGATCGTTCAGGACAGAAGCAGAACGGTGGTTTAAAGAAGCCAGATCGCCGTATTGCAAAAAATGGCCTGGTCATGAAGGGGGGGGGGGGGGGGGGTGTGGATCCTTCCGCAGCTGAAGTGGTTAAGGACCACTGCCTTAAATGATCCATTTCTCTGGTGCACACTGGTACCAAAATTTATCTTTGTAATCTTTTTTTATCACTTGTTGGCATTGTATCAATAAGTAATATGTTTCATGAATAAAGCTTTGCGTAAAAAAAAAAAATGGTTGCCAAAACTTTATTTAGGAATTGGGTCCACTCTAAAATATGAATGAACCAAACTGGAACCATAAAGCGTTCACAATGCCTTTTGGCATTTAAAACTGATAGCCATTCTGTTGTTGATTTCTAAACAACTTATCTGATACAATCCCAGTTGTGCTTGGCAAGCTCATTCTAATTAGGTTAACATATTTTGGATAATGGCATTTGCTTACATGTCGAATGCATAAAATATTGCTGGTTAAGCTCCAGTATAAGAGATGGATTTCAGCAATAGCCGTAAAAAAATGTATAGATTTTAGCGGCTGTTTAGCATTCAGCCCGTAATACATGGAAATTAATGCACTGAACAGCATTAAACATTGGATGAAGTGAAGCTGTTTAATTGGAAATGAAAAAATTATCTTGAAAGTTGCCATCATCAATGTATCCAAACCGGGAGAATGAGCTGATTTTAATATTTTACACTATCGGTGCCCACAGACTGTTCTTTACATCTTTGCCTATTAAAAGACCAAGTCATTTTAATGCAGTAAACAATATGATATACAATGGCCATAGCAACATGAGGGGTTCAAGAGAACCCAGAGTTTTCCAGCAAGAAGCTTGGTGAGAAGGAGACAACTGTTGGAGCGATTATTCCCAAATGGAAGAAATACAAAGTAACCATCAATCGCCCTCGTTCTGGAGCTCCATGCAAGACTTAGCCTCATGGGGGGAGGATGGTCATGAGAAAAGTGAGGGATCAGCCCAGAACTACACGGGAGGAGCTTGTGGAGGATCTCAAGGCAGTTGGGACCACAATCACCAAACAAACTATTGGTAACACAATACGCCGCCATGGATTGAAATCCTGCAAGGTCCCCCCTCCTCAAGAAGGCACATGTACAGGCCCGTCTGAAGCTTGCCAATGAACATCTAAATGATTCAGAGAAGGATTCGGAGTGTTGTGGTCAGATGAGACCAAAATGGAGTTCTTTGGCATTAATTCGACTCATCGTGTTTGGAGGAAGAAAAATGCTGACTATGACCCTAAGAACACCATCCCTACAGTCAAGCACGGAGGTGGAAACTGGACTGTTTCTCTGCTAAAGGTACAGAGGCCAACTTTCCTACACTGAGGGGTCAATGGACGGGCCATGTATTGTAAAATCTTAGATGAGAACCTTCTTCTGTCAGCCATAACACTGAAGATGGGTCATGGATGGGTCTTCCAGCATGACATTGACTCAAAATATACCACCAAGGCAACAAAGGAGTGGCTCAAGAAGAAGCACATTAAGGTCATGGTGTGGCCTAGCCGGTCTCCAGACCTTAATCCTATAGAAAATGTATGGAGGGAGCTGAAACTTTGAGTTGCCAAGAGACAGCCAAGAAACCTTAAGGATTTAGAGAAGATCTGTAAAGAAGAGTGGCCCAAAATCCCTCCTGAGATGTGTGCAAACCTGGTCACCAACTACAAGAAACGTCTGACCTCTGTATTGCCAACAAGGGTTTCTCCACCAAGTACTAAGTCATGTTTTGCTTGGGGATCAAATATTTATTTTACTCGCTGAACTGCAGCTCAATTTATAACATTTGTATCATGTGTGTTTTCTGTATTTTTGGTTTATATTCTGTCGCTATCATTAAAAATAACCTATGACAAAAATGATAGACCCTGCATTTCTTTGTAAATGGGCAAACTTACAAAATCGCCAGGAGATCAAATCAAATAGATATTTACGCATTGTATTTGTTTCAATGAATACAAGGATTCCTCTGATTGGCCAAGGCAGAGATCAGGATGTCATCCACCTGCCTCTCCACCTCAGCTCATTAGAACAAGCTTTGTATTCATTAGTAAAAAAATACAAGGCTTCTCTTGAGCAGTGGAGGTTCCGGAGCAGAGGCAGAGTGTATTTAAGACCCTGGGCTTGGCACGCATTACATGTTTAGCTAGAGCAGGGTCAGGTCACCTGTCTGTCAGGGACAGTGCAAAGCGTAGGGAAAGGTTCTGTAGACGTAGGGAAAGCGCAGGGACACACCATCCTTCTTGGAAGCCCTCCCGTTTGGGTTTGGACTGGCCAGGCCGCAGTCAACTCCTCGAGACAGATGCTGTTGGCACACCTGAGACCTACTGTTGGTATTATCATCCTGTGAGTGTTCCTGGTTGGACACCCTCCTGCCTGGCTTGTGCAGTTTCCGAACTTTAACTTCAGTTCTGTTCTTTGCACTTGGACTCTGAATGTTTACTGCCGCCACACAACGCTGCACCCACCAACATGCATATTTAATTCAGGCCAAGCTGACCCAAAGTAAGTGTTTACTTTAGCCCAGAAGGATTTGCCCCCTTAATGACCAGGCCATTTTTTGCGATAAGGCACCACGTCGCTTTAACTGACAATTGCACGGTCGTGCGACACTGTACCCAAACAAATTTGACGTCCTTTTTTCCCCACAAATAGAGCTTTCTTTTGGTGGTATTTGATCACTGCTTTTTTACTTTTTGCGCTATAAACAAAAAAAGAGTGACAATTTTGAAAAAAAAAGACAATATTTTGCTATAATAAATATCCACAGTTTTAAAAAAAAAAAAAAAAAAAAAACGAATTTATTCATCAGTTTAGGCCAATATGTATTCTTCTACATATTTTTGGTAAAAAAACGAAAATAAGCGTATATTGATTGGTTTGCGCAAAAGTTATCACGTCTACAAATCCTGTCCACCCCTTATATGCAGTGGATAGCTTTATGCATACCATGATTCTATCCACGGCCGCTGCGGCCGCCCCCTATTCATGTGTCTGGCCCCTTTCGGGTCACCGGGCATGAATTACAGCAGCGGGGGTGTATTAGATTCATAGGCTCTATTTGGCTTCAAAATCAGGTGGGCTCGGGTCCTCGATCTGAGCCCACCCAGGTGTGTTGTAACAGTGAATTAATATTGGCTGTTGCAACACTGATCCTTCTCCCGGTCAACCAGGAAGCGGGCCTGGTACCCATCACCCGATTGGCTGACAGTACAGGCAATCCTATTGGACACCTTGCAAGGAGGAGAGAAGAGACGCATTCACCTGCCACCTGCTGCCTGACCCACCACTAAGATGGGGTAAGTGCCGGGCAGACAGCGGACTGGGGTGATGGATGAAGGGGGGTTGGGGTGGCTGTGTGTGTCCGTTCCTCTGGCCGTGCGCGGTTTGGGTGTCGCTGAATGAGTCCGCTGGCGGGGGGGTTGGTTGATTGCTCCCCCCCCAAAAAACAAACCACGAGCCGCCACTGCCTGTGACAGTCTCATGTTTCAGACACCATGCAAAATTTTGACTTTTATAGTGTTCAGACAGTACACAGATTTCAGGCGAGAGTCAGGAAGCTGGTTTATGACAGCATAAGAAAGAACTGCACATTTAGGAAATGGTGTCACACTCTTTTTAGATGGCACTGAGAGCCAAGGATAAAACTCAGAGTCGGCAGGTAAGCAGTTCTCATTATATCTGCATGAAATGCCTTTCTTTCTTCCTGCCTGTAGATTGTCTTTCATTTATAGTGGTTCCATGCTGCTTTCCCCTGTAAGTATGTGATAACAGCTCAGCATGTTTTTAGTCTACCAACCATATTTCCATTCTTTTTATATATTCCAGATGGAATTTCATACTGAGTTCCAGCTACACAAATGAAATCTGTAAAGTACAAAACTGTATAATTTGTTGTATTAGTTGTCCCCATTTTACATTTTGAAACAATAAAATCATTTAAGTCAGATTGCTTCTCTATAAGGATTACACTGCCGAGTTCAGTAACTGAATATGTCCAAAACTGACCAACGCCTGATCCTTTAAACGATTAAGGAAGGATTTGGGGTTTCAAAACTGTGGTGCCCTATATGGGAACAGGGCTTCTAGTGAGTTTAAATGGGGCGGAGGTGTTTTAGAAATGAAGCTTAGTTTGGTATGACCACGGAGATGATCATTTATTAAATTAGAGTTTAATGAACTGTTAACCCAACAGCACACGGCCTCTGGAACCCCAAGTATGATTCTCTTTATACATTCAGATACTTTTCTAACCTCTCATCAGATTACCGATTAAAACGTTTTCCCAGTTAAAAATGTATTGGCCATTTATTTGATGCACAAATCACAAACAACCCCACTTTCCTAGTATTGTACCCTAAAGGGGTCCCCCACCTCCACCTTGTCACTACTCTATATATCTGTCAATAATCAATAGTAAGATACACTTACCTGTATCCTTGTGACTTTTTCTTCATACTTACCTATTTTTGTCCTACCTCTGTGCTGCCTGCCCCCCCCCCCCCCCTCCTTACATAGTTACATAGTAGGTGAGGTTGAAAAAAGACACAAGTCCATCAAGTCCAACCTATGTGTGTGATTATATGTCAGTATTACATTACATATCCCTGTATGTTGCGGTCATTCAGGTGATTATCTAATAGTTTCTTGAAGCTATCAATGCTCCCCGCTGAGACCACCGCCTGTGGAAGGGAATTCCACATCCTTGCCGCTCTTACAGTAAAGAACCCTCTACGTAGTTTAAGGTTAAACCTCTTTTCTTCTAATTGTAATGAGTGGCCACGAGTCTTATTAAACTCTCTTCTGCGAAAAAGTTTTCTCCCTATTGTGGGGTCACCAGTCCGGTATTTGTAAATTGAAATCATATCCCCTCTCAAGCGTCTCTTCTCCAGAGAGAATAAGTTCAGTGCTCGCAACTTTTCCTCATAACTAAGATCCTCCAGACCCTTTATTAGCTTTGTTGCCCTTCTTTGTAGTCGCTCCATTTCCAGTACATCCCTCCTGAGGACTGGTGCCCAGAACTGGACAGCATACTCCAGGTGCGGCCGGACCAGAGTCTTGTAGAGCGGGAGAATTATCGTTTTATCTCTGGAATGAATCCCCCTTTTAATGCATGTCAATATTCTGTTTGCTTTATTAGCAGCAGCTTGGCATTGCATGCCATTGCTGAGCCTATCATCTACTAGGACCCCAGGTCCTTTTCCATCCTAGATTCCCCCAGAGGTTCTCCCCCCAGTGTATAGATTGCATTCAGATTTTTGCCACCCAAATGCATTATTTTACATTTTTCTACATTGAACCTCATTTGCCATGTAGTCGCCCACCCCATTAATTTGTTCAGGTCTTCTTGCAAGGTTTCCACATCCTGCAGAGAAGTTATTGCCCTGCTTAGCTTAGTATCGTCTGCAAATACAGAGATTGAACTGTTTATCCCATCCTCCAGGTCATTTATGAACAAATAGGATTGGTCCCAGCACAGAACCCTGGGGAACCCCACTACCCACCCCTGACCATTCTGAGTACTCCCCATTTATCACCACCCTCTGAACTCGCCCTTGTAGCCAGTTTTCAATCCATGTACTCACCCTATGGTCCTTATTCTGTACAGTAAACGTTTATGGGGAACTGTGTCAAATGCTTTTGCAAAATCCAGATACACCACGTCTACAGGCCTTCCTTTATCTAGATGGCAACTCACCTCCTCATAGAAGGTTAATAGATTGGTTTGGCAAGAAAGATTCTTCATGAATCCATGCTGATTTCTGCTAATGATATTGTTCTTATTACTAAAATCTTGTATATAGTCCCTTATCATCCCCTCCAAGAGTTTACATACTATTGATGTTAGGCTAACTGGTCTGTAATTCCCAGGGATGTTTTTTGGGCCCTTTTTAAATATTGGTGCTACATTGGCTTTTCTCCAATCAGTTGGTACCATTCCAGTCAATAGACTGTCTGTAAAAATTAGGAACAACGGTCTGGCAATCACCTGACTGAGTTCCCTAAGTACCCTCGGATGCAAGCCATCTGGTCCCGGTGATTTATTAATGTTAAGTTTCTCAAGTCTAATTTTAATTCCGTCCTCTGTTAACCATGGTGGTGCTTCCTGTGTTGTGTCATGAGGATAAACACTGCAGTTTTGGTTACTGAAGCCCCCCGATTCACTCGTGAAGACTGAGGAGAAGAATAAATTCAATACCTTTGCCATCTCTCCATCCTTGTCCTTCCTCATTCTTTATGGGGCCAATATGGTCTGTCCTCCCTTTTTTACTGTTTACATACTTAAAGAATTTCTTGGGATTTTTTTTTGCTCTCCTCCGCTATGTGTCTTTCATGTTCTATCTTAGCCGTCCTAATTGCACCCTTACATTTCTTATTGCATTCTTTATAAAATCTGAATGCTGAGGATGATCCCTCAACCTGATGATCCTGTAGTGCCATTTTAAAAATGTCCATGATACGGTGCATGTGTGAGAAGAAGTGCAAGAAGTCATGCTCTATATGTCACTCATGCACCGAATGACACTACAGGCATCTGTTGGGGGAAAACATACCCTTCCCTGAGGTCTCACGAGATCTTAGAGAGAAAAATGTTTCCCCAGTAATTGAATGTAGTTTCATACGGCACATCTCGCTTCATCTCACGCATGCGCTTTTTTTTTCTGCATTGCATAGACAAGCACAGAGGACACATAATGACAACACTGTGACTAATATAAGGTATGAAATTAAAACATTAAAGGAGAAGTCCAGCCTGGGCTCGTTTGGCTGGGCTTCTCCCATGGATCACAGGAGTGTAATTCGTTTTGCACTCCTGTGACCCGTTTTCGGCAGAGAGCGATCTGAAGTCCGCTCTCTGCTGACGTCACTGGAATCAGTCCATAGCGACAATGAAGTCTGGATCCGCCAGGTGCCTGGATTGATGGCCGTCTCAGCCTCTCAGTGAGCAGCTGAGACGGCCACTTCCCGCCCCCTCCACAGCTCAGCGATCCAGTGAGCGTGGAGGAGCAGAGAGGAGAGCTGCTGATTGACAGGCAGCAGCTCTCCGCTTGGGGAGCTGAGAGATCCGAGCCATCAGCGATGTTCAATGGGTCAGTTCTCAGTGCAGAGACGCCGGGGGACAGACATTTAAAATGTCATCATATTGTTGATAGGAATGGGGTTATATAAGCACATTAAACTGCTGCTGTTTAAATATAAATACCTAAATCAAGTAGTTCCCAAACTGGAAGATGAATGGGCAAGATTGGGAGCCAAACAGGTATACTGCATGCGAATGCAGCTGACAGCAAATTCAAATGTAGCTGAAAAAAATTGGTGTTTATACACATTGTAAGTATTCCCTGCTAATTTTACTAGAATTTTGATTGCCAAACTAGTAGCTATGCAACAGCACCATAAAAGAGAGGTACCATGAGCACCATGTGAGAAATATTTCCTCTTTAATTCTCTTTTCTTTCTTCCCTTACTTTACCTATGTACTGCTATCATCTTGCATCTACTTTATACTCTAAATCAGTGGCGGCCGGTCCATAAGGGGCGCAGGCCCCCCCCCCCACAAGGTTCCCAAAGTTAGCTTGCCAAAGACGAAGGCTACTTTAACAAGTTGAAAACTGTTAGTTATATTATCATTTTTTTTTTTTAATAAACCGTTCATATGTGTCAAATAATGTGTGTGCACTGTGCGGGGCGCTGAACTAATGGATGTCTATCAGGTCTGTACATGTTCTGTGAGCATGTGATTTCAGGCTGAGGCTCTAATTGGCTTGATTCAGTTTGTCCTCGCAGCACAGAGCACTGCGCCCCGAACCCTCTGACTTTTGATTTCAGCGAATCAATATTCATCATTGAGTCACTTCCAGTTTCCGTCTTCTTATCCCGTGGAGACGATACTGCGGGGGGAAAGTGCTGGGCAAGGTAATGATGAGGGGGCAGCTATGGATTGTATTGTCTGTGTGATCGCTGCAATATTTACCGCCCCCCCCCCCCCCCCCCCAGACTGAATCTACCAGATCACCTACCGATCTGAACACCAACCATCACACAATCATCAATGTTCTTATATACTGTATGTGACCGAGCAACAAGTCTGCAGGAGAACTTTAAACACAGACATGGACTGCATTTATTTCTATTATAGGTCTATTCGATGTGTGTGTATTTATATGTATTTATATAGTGTATAAAGATAAAAAAGTGTGGCGCTAGTGAATGGTGATATAGAGATTACTGGTCAGGTAATGGTAATCATTAAAGAGAACAGATAACAATTACAGTGTGGATTTGTGAAACCAAAAGCAATTGTTTTTTTGGGGGACATCCAAAAGGGTGTATAGAAAATAAATAAAGTAATGATGGAAAACTTGGGTGTGTGGGGGAGTGAAATGCTCGATAGCAACCTGTAGGGTGGCTAAGAAACAATCATGCATACACAACCATATTTCAAAGTGACATTGCAGAAGGATAGATAAATAATAATACAAGGTATCTTAGTGTGCTAAGTATACAGCTCCACGCAAAAATACTGTTCATTGGGGTTGAAACCAAAAGAGGGGGCGTCAAAATCCCTATAAAGGGATATGCATATATGAATGGTCAATGTTAATTGGAGGACAGATAGAGTACTACTAAATAAGTCCCACAAATATCTGGACGTAAGCCGTCTTCCTATGAGATGATTACAGGTCCTTAAGTGCGGGAAGGTTCTTGGCTCATGTGGATGGTCCCAACACCGAGAAATAAAAGACAAAAGGATGCCCTTACCGGATCTGGTGGACTCACAGGCCGTTGGCGGTGAGTCAATCGGGCTTGTACCGTCAAGCGGTATGGGGTGGAGATCTGTGCGAAGACTGGTGCGGAATCTCGTCAGACGTCCTCGGATGGTGTGCCAGGATGGGATCCAGGGCCCCCAGGATTCGGTTGCGGTCGCCGAATGACCGTTTCCTCAAAAGCCAGCCACGTGAGCCAATAGGCAAAGAAAGGAAAAAGAAAAAAGCTTCCACAAATTTACAAATGAGGGCGGTAAAAACTCGGCTCAGAGTAAAATTTGCATCAAACAGCATATCATACCCCAGCAGAAGCCTATGGAGGCGAAACGCGTCGGGTTCCTATGACTACACCCCATCACTATCCACTGCGCTATTTTATACTACTTTTATGCAAATTTTACTCTGAGCCGAGTTTTTACCGCCCTCATTTGTAAATTTTTGGAAGTATACTCCCCAATAAAGTGCTGCAACGCTTTTTATCATTAAGGATTCACACTATGTGGAAGCTTTTTTCTTTTTCCTTTCTTTGCCTATTGGCTCACGTGGCTGGCTTTTGAGGAAACGGTCATTCGGCGACCGCAACCGAATCCTGGGGGCCCTGGATCCCATCCTGGCACACCATCCGAGGACGTCTGACGAGATTCCGCACCAGTCTTCGCACAGATCTCCACCCCATACCGCTTGACGGTACAAGCCCGATTGACTCACCGCCAACGGCCTGTGAGTCCACCAGATCCGGTAAGGGCATCCTTTTGTCTTTTATTTCTCGGTGTTGGGACCATCCACATGAGTCAAGAACCTTCCCGCACTTAAGGACCTGTAATCATCTCATAGGAAGACGGCTTACGTCCAGATATTTGTGGGACTTATTTAGTAGTACTCTATCTGTCCTCCAATTAACATTGACCATTCATATATGCATATCCCTTTATAGGGATTTTGACGCCCCCTCTTTTGGTCTCAACCCCAATGAACAGTATTTTTGCGTGGAGCTGTATACTTAGCACACTAAGATACCTTGTATTATTATTTATCTATCCTTCTGCAATGTCACTTTGAAATATGGTTGTGTATGCATGATTGTTTCTTAGCCACCCTACAGGTTGCTATCGAGCATTTCACTCCCCCACACACCCAAGTTTTCCATCATTACTTTATTTATTTTCTATACACCCTTTTGGATGTCCCCCAAAAAAACAATTGCTTTTGGTTTCACAAATCCACACTGTAATTGTTATCTGTTCTCTTTAATGATTACCATTACCTGACCAGTAATCTCTATATCACCATTCACTAGCGCCACACTTTTTTATCTTTATTCCTACTTGCAACGGTCAAATTGCTGTGTTGGCTGCTTTACAAGAGTTGGCGCAATTTCTACACCTTTTTTTACACATTTATATAGTGTATGTATTTGTGTGTGCATATGATATTATGCATGTGTATTTATTTAGAATATATATATATATCTGTATGTTTGTAAGTGTGGACTTGGAGAAGTTTGTTTGCACCACCCCCCCTCCCCAATTTTTTTTATTTTTTAGCACCAGCATACCTCCAAACTTGGGTATTTGGTAACTAGGTATGAAGGCATAGGACACCCCCCCTGCCACGCCTCCCTTAAAGGAGAATTGTAGAAAAATAAATGATTGGGTAAACCAACAAGTGCTTTTTTTAACCACTACTACTCCTTTATATTGGCTTTTGAAACTTACAAATACAGCAATTTAGAAAGGTTTAGCACTGTAAAACACTTTTGGATAGATAAATAGTGCATTTTATATACAATTATATAGATCGGACCAAAATGAGGAACTACTAAGGAGGAAAGAGGGACAGAGGGACTTTCTTCCAAATGAGGGACAGTCCCTCGAAATCAGGGACAGTTGGGAGCTATGCACCAACCACCACTGCTCTGAATATCCGTAAAGTAGACATCTGGCCAAAGTTTAATTAAGTTTAAACCTACTACCACACCCCCATTCTATAGCTCCCAACTGTCCCTGATTTCGAGGGACTGTCCCTGATTTCGAGCCATGTCCCTCTGTCCCTCTGTCCCTCATTCGTCCCTCCTTTTGGTCTGATCTATATAGTTGTATATGTATAGTTGTATGTATAGTATATAAAATGCACTTTTTATCTTTCCAAAAAGTGTTTCCCAGTGCTAAACCTTTCATCCAATATCTAAATTGCTGCATTTGTACATTTTAAAAGCCAATATAAAGGAATAGTAGTGGTAAAAAAAAGTCCTTGTGGGTCTAATTAGCCTTTTTTTTTTGGTTAATTCTCCTTTAAGGGGGTGTGGCAGGGGGCGTTTCCTATGCCTACATACATTTTTTAGTAGGTGTCCCTCATTCCTATCTCAAAATGTTGGGGGGTAAGCCATTCCTAAGCCCTGTACTAGCTATCCTGTAAAGGAAAGATGTGTATACTTACCTAACCTAAGGGCGCTCCAGTTCAGTCACATGATCTCCCCAGCGGCTGACTTCAGAGGAGAGGAGAGGCAGCGACAATTGCTGCAGAGCCTGGGTGGTGAACCCACCCATAGACATACTATGGGGCATCATTTGTCCACTGTCCCTCCTTACCCCTGAGAGTCGATCACGTGACCGGACCTGGGCACCCTTAGATTAGGTAAGTATACTCATCTTTCATTTACAGTGTAGATAGTATAGGACTTGGGGGGGGGGGGGGGGTAGGTTTGAACGTAATGAGGTTTTGGCCGTTTTTTTATTTTAAAGCCCAACTACAGGTTTTAGGGAGCTGATTAGCTGAGGTGCCGATTGCCCGCCTCTCTGCCTCATCCAACCAGAGGAAGCCTTTTATTCATTCATAAAATACAAGTATTCCTGTAAATGGCTAAGCAGCTCTCAGCCTAACTCAGTTTTGTTCTGGGAGTGGCACAGAAAGTTTCCACCCTGAAGCCAGAACAGAGCGCTGTATCCTATGCGTAGATGATGCTACAAAGCACGCACAGCCGATGCATGTGTTACTAAAGGAAATAATTCGTTTGGATCAGCTTAGTCCAAACTATTTAAAGCTCACTAAAGCAGTGGTCATCAACCCTGTCCTCAGGGCCCACTAACAGGCCAGGTTTGCAAGGGTTGATGACCACTGTACTAAAGCACTAAGTTAAGCTTTAACCACTTGCAGACCGCCCCTCAAACATGTATTGCAGGGCGGCGGCTCTCCTGTGCTCTTCCGGGTCTGCGGGGCACTGCCGGTGACCAGCTCCCGCTGCGATTGGACCAGGGGCGAACTGACCATTGAGCGACTCGGGCACTGCCCGAGGGCCCTGGGACACTAGGGGGCCCTATCAGGGTTGCCAGCCTCAGTAAAACCAGGGCAGTATGTATAAATCTGTGTTTTTTTTACATCTGTCTGTGTATACATGTATGTGTATACTGTGTGATTGTATACCGTGTGTGTGTATACTGTGTGGCCCCATAATCTCTGATTTGCCTGGGGGCCCAATAATCTCCTATTGCCCGGGGGCCCCATGAGTTATTAGTCCGCCCCTGGATTGGACACAGCGGGAGCCAATCAGCGGGTCCGATGTTTTTGCTAGTAGGAGAGACAGAGATCCTGCTAAGCAGGAACACTGATCTCTGTCTTCACACAGCCAAAGCACCTCCCCCACAGTTAGAAAGCAGTACCTAGGAGCACATTTAACCCTTTGATCACCCTTGATGTTAACCCCTTCCCTGAGAGTGCAGTGACAGCGCATTTTTTTTTTAGCAGTGATCATTGTATTGGTGTCACTGGTCCCCAAAAAAGTGTCACTTATGCCGCGTAGAAGAAAAATATTACAGCGCACACATGCAAAAAAAAAAACCAAAAAACTTATGCCGCGTACACACGGTCGGGCTTTTCGACCGGATTGATCCTACAGACTTTCCAGCAGACTTTCGACAGACTTCCGACGGACTTCCGACGGACTTTTTAACAAACGGACTTGCCTACACACGATCACACCAAAGTCCGACGGATTCGTACGTGATGACGTACACCGGACTAAAATATGGAAGTTGATAGGCAGTAGCCAATAGCTGCCCTAGCGTCGGTTTTTGTCCGTCGGACTAGCATACAGACGAGCGGATTTCTGGGTCCGGCGGAGTTACGACGTAAAGATTTGAAGCATGTTCCAAATCTCAAGGTCCGGTGAAGCCCACACACAATCGGATTGTCCACTGGATTTGGTCCGTCGGCGTCCATCGGACAAGTCCGGTCGAAAAGTTCGACCGTGTGTACGGTGCATCAGTGTCAGATTTGTCCGCCGCAATGTCGGTGTTCCGTAAAAAAAAAAAAATAAAAAAAAATTAAAAATCGCCGATCGCCACCATTACTAGTAAAATAAATAAGAATTCCATAAAAATATCCCATAGTTTGTAGATGCTATAACTTTTGCGCAAACCAATCAATATACGCTTATTGGGATTTTTTTACCAAAAATATGTAGCAGAATACTGATGAAAATTTTTATTTTATTTTTGTGCATTTCTTATTGTGTTTGTTTTATAGCAGAAAGTAAAAAAAATGTTTTGATTTTTTTCAAAATTGTCGGCCTTTTTTTGTTTATAACGCAAAAAATAAAAACCTTAGAAAATACCACCAAAAGAAATCTCTGTTTATGGGACAAGAAAGGCATCAATTTTATTTGGGTACAGCATCGCACGACCACGCACAGTGCTGTATCGCAAAAAATGGCCTGGTCATGGGGCTGAAGTGGTTAAAGCATAACTTCACTTTTGTTGAGAAAAAACTCTCTCCTCTGGGTGATCTCTGTACATCGCAGGGATTTTTAAACAAACTTTGTTGCAGATTCCTACCTTTTGTTATTCTGAAGAAGTCCCTGTGTGTTTCTCTGTGTCCATGTGGAAAATGAGTCTAATGGGAGTGGTTTTCGTAATTATCAATTAGCTGTGCACCTGCATGGCTCTGATGAGGAAAGCTGCTGGGCCTGCATCCCATTAGACGTGTTCCTATTGGGAGTATCTCACCAAAAATGACATTTTTGTTGCAGGTGATGCCTGAAATCTGGCTTGTATCTTAGTGCAGACTTCTGGGAAAATTGGTGAGCCAATCACACAAGCAGGAAATGATGTTGCTGAGGGGCGTTCCTAAGGGAAGCCAAATTGCATGTTCAGAAAATTGCAGAGCTGAAGATTGAAAAGGAAAGGCAATTTTTAATAACATTCAATTACAATATGACTTGTGCCGCAATTGTATACATTATATATTTATTTCTTTATTTGCAATTTTTTTCCCCCACGGAAGTAGAGTTACCCTTTAACATAAGGACTTATATCTGTGATATCCTCTACAGTTCCTATACTGATCAATACAAAGGCATTGTCCTGTATCTGTTGGCCAACAAACCTTTGCATCAAGAGTTGTATTATTATTATTATTATTATTATACAGGGTTTATATAGTGCCAACAGTTTGCGCAGCGATTTACAGTGTAGAGGGGGGACAGTACCATACCTCCCAACTTTTTGAGATGGGAATGAGGGACGCCTATCAGCAAAAGTATACAGGCATAGGACACACACCCTTGCCACGCCCCCTTAAAGGAGAATTGTACAAAAAAACAAGATTGGTTAAACCCACAAGTGCTTTTTACCACTACTATTCCATTATAATGGCTTTAGGAATTTACAAATGCAGCAATTTAGAAATCAGATGAAAGGTTTAGTGCCGGAAAACACTTCTTGATAGGTAAAAAGTGCATTTTATATACATCTATATAGATCAGACCAAAATGAGGGACAGAGGGACATTGCTCCAAATCAGGGACAGTCCCTCCAAATCAGGGACAGTTGGGAGCTATGCAGTACAATTTAAAAGACAGTTCAATACAGAAGGGACGGGAGGGCCCGGCTCGTGGAGCTTACAATCTAAAGGGAAGGGGAGGTGGTACAAAAGGTAGTAGCTGCGGGGGATGATCTGATGGAGGTGGCTGGTGTATTCTTTCTATATACTCTATTCTAAAATTTAAATAAATAATATATATTAAAAAAAAATGGTTTCCTTCTGCCAATGAATTTAAAATGATCTCCACTAAATTTTTTTTGATAAAGGGGTAGATTTACTAAAGGTAAATAGGCTGTGCACTTTTGCGAGTGCAGTTGCTCCAGAGCTTAGTATATGAGGTAAAGCTTCGATTTACAGACAATGTCCAATCACATGCAAGGAAAATAAAATAACACCATTTTTGCTTGCACGTGATTGGATGATGGAAGTCAGCAGAGCTTCCCCTCATTTACTAAGCTCTGGAGCAGAAGGTATCTTGTCCATCATCTAGGGAAAAAAAGCACCACACCCCTTGGAAAATGTTTTATAATTTTGGAAAGGTATCTGAGATTTTCTTTGAAAATCCCAAATACCTTTCCAAAATTCTAAAGCTCTGGAGCAGCTGCATTTGCAAAAGTGCACAGCCTATTTGCCTTTAGTAAATCAACCCCAAAGAGTGAAACCTACAGGGACAGCCAGCTCCTGTTCTGTTCAATACAACCCTACACAGGCCAGTACAGGCCTCGGGGATGGGTATGTGTGCATTGAAAATGATACTGTACCCGAGTAATATGGTGCTGCTGGAGGGTCTTATGGTTACATGAATTGTTTTGTCACCTGTCTCCCATCACATAATACTAAGGCAGAAAAAAAAAGTGTCTATTCATACAACTTGTTACACACATGTGTCTAAGTATAAAAACACGAGTCGATTTCCAAGATGTGCAATATCCCTTTCTTCCTCCTTGGTGTAACTGTGTGAGGTCTGCTGTAAGATTTTGGGATTATAATGGCTCTGCTCTTAGCAGATACAGACTTCCTCCCCCATCTTACAATTGCCTTTGTAATTGAATACTCTCCATACAATATGCTAATGGTCCAAAAGTTTTGATTTAACTAATTTATACTGTGGAGTATGCCTGTGCAAGCTGATACAGCCATGGTTTACCCCCAACTTGAGCTGATTAGAATGGGATGGCTGTAGCCTGCAGTTGATGGTTCATTCGTTTTCCAGCAATGCTTTCCTATTTCAGAATAAGAAGACGTCAGAGAGACTACTGTAAGGGCAAAAAACAGGGATTCTGTGTAAGCACCAAGCAGTCCCCCTAAGAGCATAGCTTCCAACTGTCCCTGATTTCGAGGGACTGTCCCTGATTTGGAGCAATGTCCTTCTTTCCCTCTCATTTGTCCCTCATTTTGGTCTGATCTCTATAGTTGTATATAAAATGCACTTTTTATCTTTCAAAAAGTGTTTCCCAGTGCTAAACCTTTCATCCAATTTCTAAATTGCTGCATTTGTAAATTTTCAAAGCCAATATAAAGATATAGTAGTGGTAAAAAAAAAGGTCTTGTGGACTTAAAGTGGAGTTCCACCCACTTTTACAACTCTTCAGCATCCCTCACTAAACTGTGCACTGTAAACGAATTGGATATTTTTTTTTAAAAAAAATTCTCAGCACCTACTGTATATCTGCTGTATTCATTTTTCACGTCCTCCTCCCTGGCCGCGGCCCATCGCATCATTTCCTGTTTGCAATGCCTTCTGGGAAGGGGCGGCAACTTCCTCTGACACTGCCGTTGCCATGGAAACCTGACCTGAAACCTATTACACTGCTTGTGCTGCACTGAGCATGTGCGAGATCTGCAAGGATGAGAGCCAGGAAGAAATACAGTCTGGCTTCAGATGCCCACACTTAAGATGGCCACGGCCTGCTGCCAGTTTATAAAAGAACAAACTAATGCTATAAACTAACAAAACAGACCTTAGTTTACAGACTAACTTTACTAGAATACATTAAGCTTGTGTATTATAGGGGTATTTTTATTTAAAAAGTATAATTTCAGCCGGAACACCACTTTAACTAACCTTTTTTTGGGGGTTAATTCTCCTTTAAGGGGGTGTGGCAGGGGGCGTGTCCTATGCCTACATACGTTTGCTAGTAGGTGTCCCTCGCCCCCATCTCATCTATGCTGGCACTGATATCCCTATATTACACAGCCACCAGGATCTCGTATTACAGTTAGTACTAGACATGTGCACAGCCAAAAAATTCATTTTTCAGGTCATTGGTTATGATCACAATTCGTAAATTTGTACATTCGTACATTCGTATATTTGTAAATTCGTACATTCGTAAATTTGTACATTTGTACATTTGAAATGTGAAAATCCAAAAACCCAAAAATTTGAAAATCTGAAATAGTAACTAACTATTAAATTATAGGTATTGTAATTTCCTTTCAAATTTGGCTGTTAGTGAACATAACAAACACGAATTTATCTGAAGTTACGAATTATCCGAAATAACGAATGCTGCATCTAAACAAATGAAACGGAACAAATTAATAATAAATAATAATAATAATAATTTTTTATTAATTATTATTGTTATTTATTATTATTAATTCATTACGTTCCATTCGTTTGGACACGGCATTCGTTATTTCGGATCATTCGTAACCTTCGGATAAATTTGTATTTGTTACGTTCACTAACAGCCAAATTTGAAAGGAAACTACAATACCTATAATTTAATAGTTACTAGTAATGGTAGTTACCGTATATACTCGAGTATAAGTCATTCCGAGTATAAGTCGAGGCCCTAATTTACCACAAAAAAAAAATGGGAAAAACTTATTGACCCGAGTATAAGATGAGGGTGAGAAATGCACAGCTACTGTAAGTGGAAAAGAGGGTCAGCAATGCCCATTTGCAGCATCACTGTGCCCAATTGCATGCCTCACTGTGCCCATTTGCAGCTATAGGTCCCCTGAACTTCAAACTCGGTAGTTAAGGGTTCCTAGATGCCCCCTAGCTGCAGCCAAAATTTGGGGTCTCTGAACCCAAAGGGTCCCGAAATGACATTGCTGCAGATAGACACAGTTGACCGAATTTGGGGCCACGTATCTCGGGGCCACTTAGTGCTAAGAATCCCAAATTTGGTGTGCAAACCCAGTGGATCTAGCACCATAAAATTTCCAAAGCTGGGGTTTCTAGCACCAAGTGGCCACGAGATACAGGGCCCCAAAAATCAGTTCAGAAAATGTCAAGCACTTTTCTGCAGCAGAGAATGACATTTTCCGAACCAGTTTTGGGGCCCCGTATCTCAGGGCCACTTGGTGCTAGGAACCCAAGCTTTTGATATGTTATGGTACCAGTTCCACTGGGTTTGCACACCAAATTTGGGGTTCCTAGCACCAAGTGGCCCTGAGATATGGGGCCCCAAATTCGGTTCAGAAAATGTCAAGCACTTTTCTGCAGCAGAGAATGACATTTTCCGAACCGATTTTGGGGCCCCGTATCTCGGGGCCACTTAGTGCTAGGAACTTCAGCTTTGGATATGTTGTGGTACTAGGTCCGCTTGGTTTGCATACTAAAGTTGGGGTTTCTAGCACTAAGTGGCCCTGAGATACGGGGCCCCAAAGTTGGTTCGGAAAATGAAATTTTTTGCTGCAGAAAAGTGACTCGATTATAAGTCGAGGGGGGCACTTTCAGCACAAAAAAAATGTGCTGAAAAATTCGACTTATACTCGAGTATATACGGTAAGTTATTATTAGTTAATTATTATTTCAGATTTCCCAATTTCCGAATTTACAAATTTACGAATTCACTAATTTACTAATGTACGAATGTACGACTTTACGAATGTATGAATTTACGAATTTACACATTTTTCGAATTTACGAATATTCGGAAAAATTCGTTAAACAGGTTTTCGTTAATTCAAGTATTTCCGAATTAACAAATTTGGCGAAATACGCTAAAAAACTAATTCGGAACGAAACGAATTGCACATGCCTAGTTAGTACTCACAGGGCCATAGATCAGGTGAAACAGGCTGCACCTTAGCTTCTTCCAGGTACCTTCCAGTGAGATTGGTTGGACCAGATCCATCACAAGAAATCTCAGGGTGCCAGAGATGATTCAGGTGTGGGTCCCCCCCCCCCCCCCCGCTCTGTCATAGCTGGGACCTCAATGACTGTCAGCTTGAATCAGTAGAAATGCCTGGTGGAATCCCTGCAGCAGGAAGACCCAGCTGCCTCAGAACCCACACTATTTATTGACCTCCTGCTGGACGTACCTTCCAGGTATTGGCTGGAGCTCAATAAATATTCAGGCTACCTATTTGACTCTCCCCACCCTATGTTCTGAAAATGTTCAGGAAGCAGGAGGGAGAAATCAAATCTGCAGTCTGCGAACTCTAGAACAGCCCAAAGCATTTGAATGCCAATTCACTTATTACAGTGAGGCCTGAAAAAAATACTTTTACATACCACCAAGCAGCCTACCTAGGAGGGTGCTACATACAGTATCTCACAAAAGTAAGTACACCCCTCACATTTTTGTAAATCTTTTCTTCTATCTTTTCATGTGACAACACTGAAGAAATAACACTTTGCTACAATGTAAAGTCGTGAGTGTACAGCTTGTATAACAGTGTAAATTTGCTGTCCCCTCAAAATAACTCAACACACAGCCATTAATGTCTAAACCGCTGGCAACAAAAGTCAGTACACCCCTAAGTGAAAATGTCAAAATTTAGACAGGAAATAACACATATTTCAGGAGCTAAATGCTATTTTTGTTCTTTAACTGCTTGCCGATCAGCCGCCGTCATTGCAGGTCGGCACGATCGCGCAAAACGTCGTAGCTATACGTCGGCTCGCCGGATCGATATAGCAGGTGCGCATGCACGTGCCCGCTGCACAGCGGGGGTGCGATGCTTGTGGCCGACGGTCGCCACGAGCGATCACGAGCACGAAGGACAAAACACGGAAGTGTGTGTGTAAACACACAAATCCGTGTTTTATTCTGAGAGGGATGACAGATCGTGTGTTCCTATTAGCTAAGAACCACGATCCGTCACTTCCTCTAGTCAGTCCCCTCCCCCTTCAGTTAGAATCACCTCCCAGGGAACACAGTTAACCCCTTGATCGCCCCCTAGTGTTAACCCCATTCACTGCCAGTGACATTTTTACAGTAATCAATGCATTTTTATAGCAGTGATCGCTGTATTAATGCCAATGGTCCCAAAAATGTGTCAAAATTGTCGGATGTGTCCGCCATAATGTCTCAGTCACAATAAAAATCGCAGATCACTGCCATTACTAGTAAAAAAAAAATTAAAAAAATTAAAATGCTATAAATCAATCCCCTATTTTGTGGACGGTATAACTTTTGCGCAAACCAATCAATATACACCTATTGCAAATTTTTTTTTACCAAAAATATGTAGAAGAATACATATCGGCCTAAACTAAGAAAAAATTGTGTTTTTTTTTTTTAAATGGGGATATTTTATTACAGCAAAAAGTACAAAATATTGTGTTTTTTTCAAAATTGTCGGTCTTTTTTTGTTTATAGCGCAAAAAATAAAAACCTCAGAGGTTATCAAATACCACCAAAAGAAAGCTCTATTTGTGGGAAAAAAAGGACGTCAATTTTGTTTGGGTGCAAAGTTGCACGACCGCGCAATTGTCAGTTAAAGCGACGCAGTGCCGAATCGCAAAAAGTGCTCTGGTCAGGAAGGGGGTAAAATCTTCCGGGTCTGAAGCGGTTAATGTCGAAACCGCTGGCAACAAAAGTGAGTACACCCCTAAGTGAAAATGTCCAAATTTAGAGAGGAAATAACAGATACTTCAGGAGCTGAATGCGATTTTTGTTCTTTTAACCACTTCACATCCAGGCCATTTCTGACACTTCGCTCCTACATGTCAAAAATCATCATTTCTTTGCTATAAAATTACATAGAACCCCCAAACATTATATATGTTTTTTTTAGCAGAGACCCTAGAGAATACAATGGCGGTCATTGCAACTTTTTATCTTGCACGGTATATGCGCAGAAATTTTTCAAACGCGTTTTTTTGGAAAAAAAAAACTGTTTCATGCTTTAAAAAAAAACAAAACAGCAAAGTTAGCCAAATTTTTTTGCATTGTGTGAAAGATGAAGTTACGCTGAGTAAATAGATACCTAACATGTCACGCTTCAAAATTGCGCACACTCGTGGAATGGCGCCAAACTTTGGTACTTAAAAATCCCCATAGGCGACGCTTTAAAATTTTTTACTGGTTACATGTTTTGAGTTACAGAGGAGGTCTAGGGCCAAAATTATTGCTCTCGCTCTAACGTTCGCGGCGATACCTCACATGTGTGGTTTGAATACCGTTTTCATATGTGGGCGGGACTTACGTATGCGTTCGCTTCTGCGTGCGAGCTCACGGGGACAGGGGCGCTTTAAAAAAAATTATTTTTTTTTTATTGTTAATTTTACTTAAAAAATTTTATTTTGACACTTTTTAAAAATTTTTTTTTTTGATCACTTTTATTCCTATTACAAGGAATGTAAACATCTCTTGTAATAGGAATATGGCACGATCGGTCCTTTTTACAGTGAGATATGGGGTCAATAAGACCCCACATCTCACCTCTAGGCTGGGAAGCCTAAAATAAAAAAAAATAAAAAACGATCACCGCTTCCCAGCCAAAGCGGCACCGTTTTTTTTAATGCAGAGGCCGGGCGTGATGTCATAACATCGCGCCCGGCCTCCGAACGATCATAGAGACTCCGGCGACCATCTGGTGTACATCCGGCGCCGGCGGATCCGCTATCCGACTCACCGATCGCTGAGGTGAGTCGGTAGAAGCACCGGAGGGCGGCGGGAGGGGGGGAACAGCCGCTATGATCATCCTTATGGTGTACGGAATCGCCGGCTGAAAATGCCGGTATCTGAATGATGTCTGTAGCCTCAGACATCATTCAGATATAACCCCCGAAAGTCGAGGCCGTCATATAACGGCCTCCGGATGTCAAGTGGTTAAAGCAACACCTTAAAAGGTTTTCATTAGGGGCAAGCCTTCTTTATAACTATTTAAAGAGGAAGTAAACCCTGATGAGTTTACTTCCTCTTTGTTTCCCTGCAAAGGTAAAGCATAAGAGGCTACTATGCATCGCATAGTAGCCCATTATGTGTCACTTAGCTGACACAGGAGCCTGTGCTGTCACCGCTGTCCCTTCTCCTACGAAGTGTCCATCTTCTTTCTGGGTATCATGGCTTCGGTGCTGTGATTGGCCGGAGCCGTCATGACGTCACTCCTGCGCATGCGCGCTGGTGCCGTTAGAGACGGCACGCTCAGTGCGCCTGCGCACCATTGTCTACGGCGCATGCACCATAGACATCGGTGCCTGTCTTTTGGAAATATCTCCTAAACCATGTAGGTTTAGGAGATAATTCTTGCACCTACAGGTAAGCCTTAATCTATGCTTACCTGTAGGTAAAAGTGGTCTGTTAGGGTTTACAACCACTTTAATCTAGCAATAGAGTCTCTTTAAAGGGAACAATAATAGGTGTAGTTAATTTGACTTTATTTTATATATAGACTTTTTATTTTTACAAATTTACACATTAATGACGTAAAATTCAGAAGTACCATGGGGCTTATTAGGGAAACTGAAACGACACACAGGAACCGAGAGGCGCCTGCTGCTGCATGACACTTGCACGTTACAAAGTTAAAACTCAATTCAAGTTTTCTATAAGGATATGAAGTTCTTTTTTTTAACAGGATAATGCACGGAAACACAAACTGAGCTATGTAAGGCTAATCCAAAAATTCATGGTAATCCTGGAGCGTGTCACAGACTACTCCATTTCTCGCAGCGCTCCTTTTTTTCTGAAATCAGCGCTGAAGTGTTAATGAGGCCTGCAAACCTTCTGTAATGATAGAGTCGGCAATGCCAGTTCGGGTAATAACCCCCCTTTGGAAACAAACTGCATGACAAATGAAGCGGAGAGCAGGCTCGGCGCCCCTTTTCAGTTTTTCCGAAATTCCGATATGATGTAAATTCTGGGATTTTAGCATTAAGGCGGCTGCAGTGGCCTCTGCTTCTCACCTCTCCGGGTTTACGCTGAGTGGGAAGTATTTTGATACTTTGCCATGTGGTAATGGATTAATCTGAGCAGGCTGGCATTCCTTTACACTTACACCAGCCCCGATACTACCCAAGCATGACATCTTGGCAAGACCCAAGTTCCCTAATTCATAATGAGCTCTATTTTTGTGAACTTTTCCTTGCAGCATGAAACACCTGCAGATATCTTTTTTTTTTATTATTATTATTATTATTTATTTATTAAAGAATCCTTGCAAAGGTTCTATTGTTGTCTGTATGGGAAAATCCCAAGTGATTGGAAACTCCAACATTTTGCAATTGTCACCACAACAGGAGGGTAAATCTGGTCACAAATGTCTAAAAGAGAAATTCTCCTTACTTTGCGAGATTTTATCTCACTTCTTGTTGTGTTTCCGGGACAAGAATCAAAGGAAAATCTTTCCTGCGGGATGCAAGAGAGTTCAATACTGGTTTTAGTATAGATCTGTGAAGTCGCTGTTTTATCCTAGTCCATCCAAGTTTTATTCTGTATTGAGACCTGATAAAGGGGAAAAAGTCTCTCTGAAATGCGTTGGGTGTTTTTATATTACTTTTTTTAATCAACAATTAAAATTATCTCGGACTCTGATTTTGGTCTGACGCTTCTGTATCTCTGTACGCTTCTGTAAAGATTATGGTTTATGGCACTGTTGGGTGCCCGCTGAGGGAAGCCTTGTTGTGTGGGAGCCGCCTCACAGAGCTATTCAAGTGATTGTAAAGTCTTGGTATTTTTTTTGTTTAAAAATAACAAACATGTTATACTTGCCTCCACTGTATAATGGTTTTGCAAAGGGAGGCCCCGATCCTCCTTTTCTCAGGTCCTTCGCCGGTGTTTCGTTAGATTAGGCGACCCGTCAGAATGTGTAACGGAAGTGACGTTTCGTCGTCGCCATCTTGCTACACCCCGCACTCCTCCACAGTAAGGATGCACTGAGAAGGAGGCAAGCGGACATCTTGTTACACCCACTGGAGTTTTGCATTTTACACTTATTTTAACAGTAAACTGAGTTTATATAGTGAAATACAGAACTTAGAACTCCGTGTGACTATTTAGATCAGGGGTCTCAAACTGGTGGCCCTCCAGCTGTTGCAAAACTACAAGTCCCATCATGCCTCTGCCTGTGGGAGTCATGCTTACAACTGCCAGCCTTGCAATGCCTTTTGGGACTTGTAGTTTTGCAACAGCTGGAGGGCCACCAGTTTGAGACCCCTGATTTAGATGTTGAATTTTAAAAGCAGCGGCAAGCCTGCTCATCTCACAGGTTTGCTAATCGGACAGAAGTTGGCTGCTTTTAAAATTCAACATCAAAACATTCACATAAGTGTAAGTTGCAAAACTCCGGTGGGTGTAACAAGATGTCCGCTTGCCCCCTTCTCAGTGTATCCTTACTGTGGAGGAGTGCGGGGTGTAGCAAGATGGCGGCGACAAAACGTCACTTCCGTTACACATTCTGACGGGTCAGCTAATACGGTGAAACACCGGCGCTCCTGGCCCCTCCCTCCTGCCGAGTGCCCCCACAGCACGCAGCTTGCTATGGGGGCACCCGAGCTGAGCCGCTGCTCGGTGTGTCCATTCAGACATGGAGCTGCAGCTCGGCCCCTCCCCCCCTCTCTCTCCTCATTGGCTCACTGACTTTGATTGAGAGCAACGGGAGCCAATGGCGCCCACTGCTGTGTCTCACCTGGGAGAATCCCGGGCAGCTGGCATTCTCGTGCAACATTGCTGGATCGAGATGGGCTCAGGTAAGTATTGGGGGGGGCCGAGGGGGGGCTGCTGCCCACACACAAGGTTTTTAAGCTAAAAAAACCCTTCTGCCTTTAGAACAACTTTAAAACAGAACTAAACTCATCAATTTAACTGTTTCAAAAAACAGGTACGTTCCTGGCATGTTTGCTTGTGCTCTCAACCAAACCGTCAAACCATTAAATAGCTAGTGTCATAACTGATCGCATGTGCAGCACAATGGCAGTTTCAAATCAAACAGAGGCAAAGATGGCAGCTTCCTTGGCTGAAAATGATAGGAGGGTTTAGTTCAAATTTAAGCTTGTTTGAAGTTTCCCTTCATCTGACTACACTTGCAAATCTAATAGTTCCCAGAACCTCTTTGAGTATGCTGTTGTGGAGCAAGAACGAGCCTTTGTGATCCCCCCAAGATAGTTTGGCGTTGCCAGGGTTCTAAAAGACCCTTGGGCACCTAGTCATGTGTTAAACACGGTTACCAGTAAATTATTAAAAACACTCAATTCTCAAATATATGAAATTGTCTACCTAATAATTCTAAAGAACTGTACCGGAAAAAAGCGGAGATTGGAATATTTGTATGAGATACAAAAAAAATAAAAAAATAAAAATCTCAAACCAAAGTTTAGCAAAGTTAGAAATATATCAGTCTACACAGTAACATTTTTGAAATGAGGGGAACATTTACTGCAAATGAGACCTGGAGCATGTTTTACCCAACGTATGTACATAACTGAAAGTGATATTAAAAGTAAACTTTTTTAAAAAAAAATAACAAACATGTTATACTTACCTGCTCTGTGTAATAGTTTTGCACAGAGTAGCCCTGATCCTCCACTTCTCGGGTCCCCTGCCAGGGCTCCTGGCTCCTCCTCTTCTCTGAGTGCCCCCATAGCAAGCCGCTTTCTATGGGGGAACTGATGCACGCTCCCTCCCAAGCCCTGCCCTGTGTGTCCATAAGTCACACAAAACAGGGCTCAACCCCGCCCCCACTCCCTTCTCACTGGCTGTGATTGACAGCAGAGGGAGCCAATGGCTCCCACTGCTGTATCTCAGCCAACGAGATGGCAGAGACTCGGGAGAGCAGCTGCTCTCGTGCACATCACTGGATCGCGATCAGGCTCGGGTACGTATAAGGGGGTGGGGCTCTGCGGGGAGAGCTTAATACTGAATTTTTTTTAGGCTGAATTATAGGTAAAAGAAGAAGGCTCCCTAGCAGTGGTGCTCTTCCTGCACTGCAGGGGTTAAAAACTAGTATAGGTTTAGGGAGCCACAAATAGCGGAAGGGTAGTCAGTAAACAAACCAAAGGTCAGTAACGAGGGGTAGCAAAGATACGGACTGCAGCAGGACTGACAAGAGCTGTTGGCTGAAGAGAGCACAATAATCTGGCAAACAGGAAGTGCGAAGGCTTGGCTTGAATCAGGAAGTTCATGGGAGGAGCAAAGAGTTCAAGGTTAAAGAGAAACCACAGATAACGCAAGGTTGTCTAAGCAATCAGGCATAGAGATGTCCAGGTGGCTCAGCAAGAAGAGTTAATGCCAGACACAGCAGAGGTCCAGGGTACAGATCCAGGACCTGACACTAAATTAACTTGTAGTGTAACTCATAAACAAGTCGTATTTTCTCTAGAGTTTCTTTGGGCTTTTCAGATCACTTCCATCTTTTGTCTATTACCTTGGTTATGTTTTTTCTGTTTTTCTGGTATCTTTGGACCAGTTTGGGAACAATTTTTTAACATTTAGCATATTTACTTCTAGCTGTACAGAACAAGGTTTTGGATTCTTTGTCTGCGACAACTACTGACACATTTTATGTTAAGGCCCCGCTCACACCTGAGCGATTTTCTGCTTGAAGCGCGTAGCTCTAAAATGCTCAACAAGCCAAATTCCATTAATTTTAATTGCCCCTGTTCACATTTGAGGGTTCTGTTGCCTGAAGCAAAATGCCTGTTGCTCAGAAAAAATACATGAGCTTCTTTTTGGCAGATTACAAGTGTTTTTGGCCCCATAGACTTTAATAGAAATGCCTGAATTGAGCGTTTTGCTAATGTTTTCTGCTCAAATAGCAGCTCTCCACCCCTAATTTCCTATCCCTCTCCTCCCCCTAGTGCTTTCTATTGGCTAAACAAAAACGCCTAAGGCTGGGAAGGGGTTAACACTAGGGGGCGATCAAGGGGTTAAGTGTTCCCTAGGTAGGTGCTTCCAATTGTGAGGGGAGGGGACTGACAGGGAGTACAGAGAGATCACTGTTCCTGATCACTAGGAACAGCCTCCAGCCGCGCGCTTCGGCTCTGGCGTCGCGCGTGCCCCCTATAGTTCTTAAAGCGGCCAACATACACCTACGGCGATTCGCACAGCCATGCCAACCTGCCGCAGTATAATGGTCGGCAAGCAGATAAACATGCTTGTAAAAAAGGTGCAAAAATGCTTTAAAAAATGCCCAAAAAACGCCAGTAAATCGCTACTCTCAGGTGTAAATGGAACCTAAAACTCCATTCATATTGCTGTAATTTTAGCTGTTTCTATGCAGCATGTGGAAAATGGCCCTAAATGTATATTTATGATAGAGAACGGCGCCATTTATATAGCACAACACTGTAGAAGCATCTTTAGAAATCATGCCTTTCCTCCTCCTAACCCCTTAAATGCACTGAAATTGGATCAGCTTTGTTTATAACAAAGAAGATGATCTATCACGTAGAGTGTATAATTCATCTGACAGCCCTATATTGAACGACTCCATGATGTGATCGTCATGATCCCTTGCCAACAACTTAGGATTTGAAGCAAGCCACAAAAATGAACAGACCTTTAGCTAAAATCAAGAAACGATATCCTTTCAACTCAGAAGCCGCAATCTGATATATTGATTGTGACAGCAAACACAAAACATGTAGAATAAAAATAAAAAAGTAAGACAGTCAAAACACCAAAAAACGCAAATCTTGGAGTATCTCTGAAAGATTAACGGTTCAGAGAAACGCAGGGAATATGAGATTGGGCAGGGGGGGTGAATGTAGATTTGATTTATGGCTAAAGTTTGAAAGCCAAGCGAAGTAATCCTTTTACTGTGTCATTGAAAACATATTGTTTCTTATTGTGGTAGAGGTATGCATATAGTAAAGCTACTGTACTGGGTTCCAACTGGTGTGTCAGAGGATAATTGGTCACGGGAAAGCCTCCAAGACATAATTTATGATGGGGAGTCATGCATGGTTCTTAGGTGATGGAAGTTAAGTCCAGCACATACTGGTGAGTCCCTATTTCATGCCAATGAACTTCTAAAAAAAAAAATCCTCATTGTATGAACTTACAAACATTATTGCCAACTAAAAAAAAAAAAAAACGCATGAAAAGGTTTTCTAATGGCTATCATAATTTTTTTATTTATTTTTATCATTCCACACGTTTTTTTTTTTTTTTAAATATTTAAAGTGTATGTAAAGCCATTTTAGGTTTGGATAGAGTAGGGAAGGATTGGACACCATCCGGCTTTTATTTCTGCAACAGAAGAAAAAAGAGAGGACAAAAGCCCTGAAAAAATGGGAGCGCCTTGCCTCCAAAAGTAGTAAACACTGCATGCCAAAAGAGCTTCAGGTGCTTCTCCAAAAAATCATGAAATAATATATAGTAACCATGTAATTATAAAAAAGCTAAAAAAAAAACAAAAAAAAAAAAACAAGAGAGTGTATTATATATTATACAGGTGCATCTCATTAAATTAGACTATTGTCATCAAAAAGTTAATTTATTTCAGTAATTCAGTCAAAAAGTGATACTCATATATATTATATAGATGCGTTACACACAGAGTGATATATTTCAAGCATTTATTTCTTTTAATTTTGATGATCATGGCTTGCAGCTAGTGACACCCCAAAATTCAGTATCTCAGAAAACTAGAATAAGACCAATAATAAAAAGGATTTTTAATACAGAAATGTTGGCTTACTGAAAAGTATGTCCATGTACAGTATAGTATACACTCAATACTTGGTCGGGGCACCTTTTGCATAAATTACGGCATCGATGGGGCGTGGCATGGAGGTGATCAGCCTGTGGCACTGCTGAGGTGTTATGGAAGGTCAGATTGCTTTGATAGCGCCCTTCATCTCCTCTGCATTGTTAGGTTTGGTGTCTCTCAGCTTCCTCTTGACAATACCCCACAGATTCTCTATGGGGTTTAGGTTAGGCGAGTTTGCTGGCCAATCAAGCACAGTGATACCATGATCATGTGACCAGGTATTGGTAGTTTTGGCAGTGTGGGAGGTGCCAGGTCCTGCTGGAAAATGAAATCAGCATCTCCATAAAGCTGGTCAGCAGAGGGAAGCATGAAGTGCTCTAGAATTTCCTGGTAGAGGGCTGTGCTGATTTGGTCTTGATAAAACACTGTACAGTGGAGGGGAGAGATCGGATGGCAGCAGTGCCAATACTCTGCAATGCCCTGCCAATACTTTGCAATGCCCTGCCAATACCCTGCCAATACTCTGCAATGCCCTGCCAATACCCTGCCAATACTCTGCAATGCCCTGCCAATACTCTGCAATGACCTGCCAATACCCTGCCAATACTCTGCAATGCCCTGCCAATACTCTGCAATGCCCTGCCAATACCCTGCCAATACTCTGCAATGCCCTGCCAATACTCTGCAATGACCTGCCAATACCCTGCCAATACTCTGCAATGCCCTGCCAATACTCTGCAATGCCCTGCCAATACCCTGCCAATACTCTGCAATGCCCTGCCAATACTCTGCAATGACCTGCCAATACCCTGCCAATACTCTGCAATGCCCTGCCAATACCCTGCCAATACCCTGCCAATACTCTGCAATGCCCTGCCAATACTCTGCAATGCCCTGCCAATACTCTGCAATGCTCTGCTGCAATGCCCTGCCAATACTCTGCAATGCCCTGCCAATACTCTGCAATGCCCTGCCAATACTCTGCAATGCTCTGCTGCAATGCCCTGCCAATACTCTGCAATGCCCTGCCAATACTTTGCAATTCCCTGCCAATACTCTGCAATACCCTGCAATGCCCTGCCAATACCCTGCCAATACTCTGCAATGCCCTGCCAATACTCTGCAATGACCTGCCAATACCCTGCCAATACTCTGCAATGCCCTGCCAATACTCTGCAATGCCCTGCCAATACCCTGCCAATACTCTGCAATGCCCTGCCAATACTCTGCAATAACCTGCCAATACCCTGCCAATACTCTGCAATAACCTGCCAATACCCTGCCAATACTCTGCAATGCCCTGCCAATACCCTGCCAATACTCTGCAATGCCCTGCCAATACTCTGCAATGACCTGCCAATGCCCTGCCAATACTCTGCAATGCCCTGCCAATACTCTGCAATGCCCTGC
This sequence comes from Lithobates septentrionalis, assembly GCA_037952835.1. Classification (NCBI taxonomy): domain Eukaryota; kingdom Metazoa; phylum Chordata; class Amphibia; order Anura; family Ranidae; genus Lithobates; species Lithobates septentrionalis. The sequence goes on along the minus strand of JBBDGP010003093.1, from coordinate 90,448 downwards.
CAATACTCTGCAATGCTCTGCTGCAATGCCCTGCCAATACTCTGCAATGCCCTGCTGCAATACCCTGACAATACTCTGCAATGCCCTGACAATACTCTGCAATGCCCTGACAATACTCTGCAATGCCCTGACAATACTCTGCAATGCCCTGACAATACTCTGCAATGCAATGACAATACTCTGCAATGCCCTGACAATACTCTGCAATGCAATGACAATACTCTGCAATGCAATCACAATACTCTGCAATGCAATGACAATACTCTGCAATGCCCTGACAATACTCTGCAATGCCCTGACAATACTCTGCAATGCAATGACAATACTCTGCAATGCAATGACAATACTCTGCAATGCAATGACAATACTCTGCAATGCAATGACAATACTCTGCAATGCCCTGACAATACTCTGCAATGCCCTGCCAATACCCTGACAATACTCTTCCATACCCTGCCAATACTCTTACATACCCTGCCAATACTCTTACATACCCTGCCAATACTCTGCAATACTCTGCCAATACTCTGCCATACCCTGCCAATAGTCTGCCATACCCTGCCAATAGTCTGCCATACCCTGCCAATACCCTGCCAATACCCTGCCAATACTCTGCCAATATACCCGCCAATACCCTGCCAATACCCTGCAATATTCTGCCAATACTCTGCCACACCCTGCCAATAGGGAGATTGTGGATAGTACAATGGGGAAGATTTTTTTTTTGTTGATCCAAAAATGATACGAACCGTGACTCCTGATCCGAGGAACGATCCAAACCATGAGTTTTTTGATCCGTTGCACCCCTATCACTCACTGTAAGCCATAATCATCAAAATTAGAAGAAAGAAATGCTTTAAATCGTTCTGTGTATATAAAATATATGAGTATCACTTTTTGAATTATATTACCGAAATAAATTAATTTTTTGGTGATATTCTAAGACACCTGTAGTTCAATGTATATCAATGCTGTCTCCTACATGGATGAACATGACAGCATTCTGCTCTCAATAGTTGCTAAAGTGATGTGTGCCTTCACCCACCATTGTCCTCAGCAGTAACTAATACTACCAGGCCCATTCACTGACACCTAAATACCAGACCTGAAGGGCCTGGTGTGGAATTTAGGGGGACCCCCACACATTTTTTTTTTTTTATTTTGGTTTGGGGTTCCCCTGTGGGGAATTCCCATCCTATTTTTATCAATGAACTTTTATGTGTATTGTCGGACCAACAATTCATTAAAGCCGCATGAAGTTTTAAATGACTTTTTTTCCTTTGAAATGTCATTTTGCTGTCAGACTGTTCTAAACACGGGAAACATGCGCCCCTTTACAGGCATACTATAGACACCCCCCAGGTATGAAATTTAAAGGAATATTACACTTTTATTGTTTCACTTTAAGCATTATTAAAATCACTGCTCCTGAAAAAATGGCAGTTTTTAAAACTTCTTTTTGCATTGATCCATGTCCCCTGGGGCAGGACCCGGGTCCCCAAACACTTTTTATGACAATAACTTGCATATAAGCCTTTAAAATTAGCACTTTTTATTTCTCCCATAGACTTTTAAAGGGTGTTCCGCGGTTTTCGAATTTGCCGAGAACACTCCAAATTGTTCGCTGTTCTATGAACTGGCGAACAGCCGATGTTGGAGTCGAACATGAGTTCGACTCGAACTCGGAGCTCATCCCTAATCTTGCATTGTAAATTACAACTTCTAAATGACTTGCTTTCTCTTTAGTATTTTCTTCCTGTTTTGAACATCTCTGATCAGACAAAAGTGCTTATTTCCAATCTGTAGGGGACTCTCCCTGCACAGATTTGTGTTTTATCGCGAAAAACATAATAAAAGCTGGCTTTCAAGCAAATATAAAAACTATATTTTATTCCAGTTATATACTTGTTCCCCACAGGGACATGTGAAATTGATGCAAAATGTCACCAATTTTGGCAAAATGTGCTTAGGACAGCAGGGAATGTAAAATTGATATGATTTTGGTGATTTAAAAAGGTGTAATTGGCTTTAAATGTCTTCTGAAGGGTTATGAAAGCTTTTTTTTTTTCAGCTGTTCTGGACGTGGTATTGTTGTGACAAAAAATAGTCTACTCGTTAGAGTGCTGTGAAAAAGTATTTGCCCCCTTCCTGATTTTTATTTATTTTTTTGCATATTTCTTACACTTAAATGATTCAGATCATCAAACAAATTTTAACATTACACAAAGATAACCCAAGTATATCCAAGATGCTGTTTTTAAATTATTATTTCATTTATTAAGGGAACAAAAGCTGTTCAAACCTGCCTGGCCCTATGTGAAAAAGTAATTGCCCCCTCCCATGCTGAGTCATGAATGAACTGTGATTAACCAATCAATTTTTTGGAAAGCTGAGTTAAATTTCACTTGCCACACTGAGGCCTGATTACTGCCAGACCTGTTGAATCAAGAAATCACATAAATAGAAGCTGTCTGACAAAGTGAAGCGTGCTAACCGATCACAAGAAGCCACACATCATGCCACAATCTAAAAAAATTCAAGAACAGTACAATGTACATGTATCGGTCTAGGAAGGGTTTCAAAGCCATTTCTAAGGCTTTTGAACTCCAGTGAACCGCGGGAAGATATCCACAAATGGAGATAACTTGGAACAGTGGTGAACCTTCCCAGGAGTGGCCGGCCTCCAAAAATTACTCCAAGAGCATGACGACGACTCATCCAGGAGGTCATAAAAGAACCCAGAACAACATCTAAAGACCTGCAGGCCTCACTTGCCTCAGGTAAGATCAGTGGTCATGTCATGATTCAACAATAACTTACCCTGGTTCGCATCCTTCCTAGAGAACCGATCTCAGAAGGTGAAACTAGGAGCTTTCACTTCGGAAGCACGAAAAATTACATAAGGAGTCCCTCAAGGATCACCCCTGTCGCCCATGCTCTTTAACATCTATCTCCGCCCACTCCTCAAAATCATCAGCAACCAGGACCTGCTTTATCACTCCTATGCGGATGACATCCAACTCTACCTACGCATCACCAACAAAAAAGACCAATAACAGGCACTGGAAAACTGTCTTTCCTTGATCGACGATTGGATGACGGAGAGCTCCCTTAAACTCAACGGATCCCAAACAGAACTCCTCTTCCTCCACGCAAACCGAAACAAAAACCCTGGCACGATGTCCACACCACTCACCATCCTCGGACAACCCATCACCCCCAGCACTAAAGCCAAAAGCCTCGGAGTCATCTTTGACTCAAACATGACGATGGATGCACAAATAGGATCAGTAGTCAGTGGATCCCACTATCTTCTTTGCCTATTGCGTAGACTCATCCAATCTCTGTCATGGTTATGCAATAGAGTTTCTTTGTCAGCTTACCTGTCTCCATGTATCCCTCTCTAAAGACCAGTGCCTCTCACCTGACTGGTTTTATAACCTCTCCTCTAAGCATGGCCCCACCCCAGGCCCTATCAGGGAACCCTATATTAATCTGTGCACTGCAAGCCAGCAGTGCTGATCAACCATTGTGTGTTAGCCTCCGTGTGTACTTGCTGTGTTCCTACGTCTGATTCCTGTTAGCGACTTTGGCCTGTTCTTACTATTCCTGTCTGCTCGTGACCCTGACCTTTGGCGTGTCCCTGACCATCCCTGTTTGCCTGTGACCCTGAACCTTGGCATGAACTCTGTTGTCCTTGTCTGCTTGTGGCCCCGACCTTGCCTTGTCCCTTACTTTCCTTGTTGTTCCAGCCTGCTGCCTCCTTCCTCTTCTCCTGTAGTCTACTGTGAGCGTGAGCTGTGAGACCCTGAGGGGCCACGACCTGGAGCCAGACTGCAGCGCAGTCCATCCTTACCTCTAAAGGCTCTGGTGAACACCTGCTGGCTCTTAGACTCCACACCCTGGGGAATCTATGCTCTAGCTCCCAGTGGGATCTGTGTCAGTGATCCTGTAGACCTGCTTCCTGAACCTCCCATGGTTCAATCAGCAGCAGTCAGTCCTAGGGTCCACTACCTTGTGGTGCACTTCTGACTCTTACAGAGTGCATCTGTCACCTAGCCTCAAGGTGACCTGACACTCTCCTTCCATCGCTGAAGGAGATACAGCAGCAGTAGTTGGAACAATCATCAATTCCCGTCTCCACTACGCAAATTCCCTCTACCTAGGACTTCCAAAATACCAAATTTCACGTCTACAAATCGTCCAGAACACAGCAGCCAGACTGATAACTGGAAAAAACCCTGGGAATCAATCACCCAGTCCCTGAGGACCCTCTATTGGCTAGCCGTGAAGGACCGTGTTACATTTAAGACCCTCTGCCTCACTCACAATTGTACACAAGGAAAAGCCCCGCAATACCTCTGCGACAAATAAAAGCACTACACCCCAAGTCGCCCTCTCCGGTCAACTAACCAGAACCTCCTCCACATCCCCAAGACCCGTTATAAATTAAAAGGTGAACGAAAGTTCGCAGTCCAAGGACCACGGCTATGGAATGCTCTACCCGCAGACATCTGCTTGGAAGAATAAACCATCTGGCCTTCAGGAACAAACTCAAGACCCATCTCTTCTGAAGACCCAGATGGACACCGGCGGCAAAAGCGCCTTGAGGCAATTTAGTTTGCATATGTAGCGCTATACAAGTTATTCATTCATTCATAAGAAAGAGACTGGGCAAAAAATGGCATTCATGGGAGAGTCCCAAGGCCAAAGCCATTGCTGACCAAAAAGAACACAAAGGCTCATCTCACATTTACCAAAAAACATCTTGATTATCCCCAAGACTTTTAGACAAATATTCTGTGGACTGATGAGACAAAAAATTTCACTTTTTGGAAGGTGTGCGTCCCGTTGCATCTGGCATAAAATGAATACAGCATTTCATAACAAGAACATCATACCAACAGTCAGACATGGCGGTGGTAGCGTGATGGTCTGGGGCTGTTTTGCAGCTTCAGGATCTGGATGACTTACCATAATTGATGGAACCATGAATTCTGAGCTCTACCAGAAAATCCTAAAGGAGAATGTCCGGCCATCAGTTCCTGACCTCAAGCTCAAGTGCACTTGGGTTATGCAGCAGGACAATGATCCGAAACACAACAGCAAGTCCACCTCCAAATGGTTCAAACAAAGCAAAATTTAAGTTTTGGAGTGGCCTTGCCAAAGCCCGGACCTAAATCCAATTGAGATGCTGTATCATGACCTTACACAGGCCCTTCATGCTGGAAAACCCTCCAATGTGGCTGAATTAAAACAATTCTGCAAAGAAGAGTGGGACAAAATTGCTCCACAGCAATGTGAAGACTCATTGCCAGTTATCGCAAACGCTTGATTGCAGTTGTTGCCGCCAAGGGTGGCACAACCAGTTATTAGGTTTGGGGGCAAATTACTTTTTCACATAAAGCCAGGCAGGTTTGGACAGCTTTTTTGCCTTAATAATTGAAACCATCATTTAAAAACTGCATTTTGTATTTACTAAGGTTATCTTTGTGTAATAATAAAATTTTTTGATGATCTGAGTCATTTAAGTGTAACAAATAAGCAAAAAAATAAAAAATCAGAAAGGGGGCAAATACTTTTTCACAGCATTGTATTTTATACATTAAAAACAGTACAGAAACCAGCAGTGAAAACAAACAAATTATAGCAACAGTAAGCAAATACAATAGAAAAGTTTAAATCAATGAAAGTGTTAGTAAAGTCTGCATTTAAACTTGTACTTACAGGCAGGGCTTTTTTTTCTCAGAGAATAGGTGAAGAAACTCCCCCCTTCTAAACCCTTGTCTCCGCCCCCTACACACCTCTGAGCACCACCTCTTGGTTTCACCCACCTCCCAGTACCGCCCCTTTCAGAGAATACAGAACCAAGTATCCTTTTGTGGTGCTAAATAATGTGTATGGAATTTAATGATAACAAGAAAAGCAGAAAAATAGATCCCCTGCAGCCAGCAACAATAAACCCCACCCCAGCAAAAATAGATACCCCATACAACAGTAGACTCCCCCAGCAACAATGGACTCCACCCTAGCGGCAATAGGTCCCCCATCAACAATAGATCCTTCTGGGGAGAATAGACCCCACCGCAGCAACAATAGACCCCACTCCAACAGCAATAGTTCCCCCGCACAACAATAGATCCACCCCAGCAACATTAGACCCCCAGCAGCAACAATAGATCCCCCAGCAGCCTGAATCAATAGACCCTCCAGCAGCCAGCAACAATAGAGCTCTCCCTCAACAGTAGATCCCTCCCAACAACATAAGACTTGCACAAAAGCAGATCCCCACCAGTGATAATAGATCCCCCAGCAGCCAGCATCAAAAGAGCATCCAGCATACCCCACACCCTTTGTCATTAAATACATTCAGTGCTGAAGGTGCTGGAACTGCGTTCCACCACGTGCCGGCTGAAAAAAAAGCCTTGCCTACAGGTAAGTTTACAATCCAGGTACAATGAATACCTGCTAAACATGTATCGTTTAGGAGATGGTCACATCGGCAATGGCCAATAAAGTCACCTGCGCATGCACAGTGACACTCTGCATTAAGAACATACAATATGCAGTGCAATGCAGAACGCTGTGCGGTGGCTCCCACGTGTATGTGTAAGAGTGACATCATCGTGGCCCTGGCCATTCAAACAGCCAGAGCCTGAACCCAGAATCCAGATCAAGTGAAGATGGAAGAGCCAGGGGAGCTGTGACTGGAGGGCTTCGTTTGCAGGCAAGTCGGTCATAATGTGCTAGTATATGGTGCATACTAGCACATTATGTCAAAAACCTGCAGGGAACCCATTTATTTATTTATTTATATTTATATTTTTTGGTTGTTTGCTACAGCTTTAACTACTCTAAATACACCCCCCCCCCCCCCCCCCCCCCAAAAAAACAACCTCTAATCAAAGAAATAAAATGGTTAAATTTGTAAAAAAAAAACTTGCCTAAGCAGCTCATTAAGTGAAATTTCCAAAACTTCCACTTTAGCACAATTTTGGTAGACAAAATTACTTCAATAATCCCCAGTCAACAACCATTAAATATGTTTTTAAATAAAGCTAATCATAACAAACACTTCAAAGTGTCTACATATTAGGCTCCTGTAATCCGTTGGATGGTGGAGGAGGCCCTGCAGTGTCAGACAACTAGGCTCAGCTTAGCAATGCCCAGTAATCTCAGTTTAACACTGGCAACATGCTTTCAGAAGGGAAGAACACAGAGGCGCGATCCTACCAGTTTGCTGCCGCACTGTACATCCTTCGTCTGATCAGAAGGCTGGGGACAGGGAGGTGACCTCATTACATTCCTGCAACAAAGAATGTGATGTCACCTTCCTGCCTACACTGTCTGACAAAGCTATGAAAATCATACCAACGACTAAACAGAATCACAAGTATATTGGCAGTTAAACTGGTTCACAAGTACACTGATCAGCCATAACACTATGAAGACCGACTTAAAGGGGAAGTCCACCCTTACACTAAAATCTCTACATCTACAGACATCCACGATCTAACACTAACCTATCTAACCCTGTAAAGAAGAAGTCAGTATACATATCTTTTTTGAAGCCGATCCAGTCCAGTCTCCATTGGTGGAAGCTCTGCAGAGGACACAGCCGACAACGACTGTAAAAATGAATGGGAAGCGACGTCACCCATTACTATGGGGCTTCCGTTGTTGGCTGTGTCCTCTGCACCCGCCTCCAGATGACAGCTCAGAGTGGGATCGGGTCAGATCAGCTTCAAAAAGGTATGTATACCGATTTCTTCTTTACAGGGTTAGATAGGTTAGTCTTAGATAGTGGATGTCTGTAGATGTAGAGATTTTACTGCTAGGGTGGACTTCTCCTTTAAAGGAGAAGTCCAGCCTAAGCTTGTTTGGCTGGGCTTCTCCCATGAATCACAGGAGTGCAATTCGTTTTGCACTCCTGTGATCCGTTTGCAGCAGAGAGCGGGCCGAAGTCCGCTCTCTGCTGACGCCACAGGAACCAGTCCAGGCACCACGTCATCACGACAATAAAGTCTGGATCCGCCAGGTCCCTGGACTGACACCCGTCTCAGCCTCTCAGCGAGCCGCTGAGAGCCTGAGATGGCCACTCCCCGCCCCTCCACAGCTCAGCGCTCCAGTGAGCATAGGGGGGGGGGGGCAGAGCAGAGAGCTGCTGACTGACAGTCAGCGGCTCTCTGCTCGGGGAGCTGAGAGAACTGAGTCATTGGTGGTGTTCGATCGCTCGGTTCTCAGTGTAGAGGTGCCAGAGGACAGGGCTATCGGTCCAATGCTCCATCTACCTAGGTAAGTATGATTCTGGAAAAAAAAAAACAACATACTTCTCTTTTAATGTTGAGTAGGCCCTCCTTTTGCTGTCAAGACAGCCCTGATCTGTCAAGGCATGCCACTAGACCTCTGAAGGTACGTTGTGGTGTCTGGCACCAAGGCTTCAGTAACAGAACCTTTAAGTCCTGTAAGTTGGGTGGTGGGGCCTCCATGGATCGGACTTGTTTTTTTAGCACATCCAACAGTTGCTCAATGGATTGAAATCTGGAGCATTTGTAGGCTAAGTCAACACATCAAACTCATTCTTGAATCATGTTTGCAAGTGCGGCAGGACACATTATATTGCTGAAAGAGGCCACTGCCATCAGGAAATACCCTTTCCAGAGGTGTACTTGGTGACCAACAAGGTAGATGGTACGTGTCTGTCAAGTAACATCCACATGAATGTCAGGAGCCAAGGTTTCCCAGCAGAACGTTGCCCAAAGCATCACACTGCCTCTGCCGGCTTGTCTTCTTCCCATACTGCATACTGGTGCCATCTCTTCCCCAGGTAAGTGACGCACACACACCCAGCCATACACATGAAACATCATCAGACTAGGCCACCTTCTTCCTCCACTGCATGCTCCACTGGTCCAGTTCTGATGCTCATGTGCCCATTGTAGGCGCTTTTGGCTGTGTCTACCCAGCCCTATACAAAACAAACTGCAATGCCCATTTTTTCTGCTTTCAGCACATTAACATCATGGACAACATGTTCACTTGCTGCGTAATATATTCTACCCACTTTAAAATGCTGCTGTAACGAAATAATCAATTTTATTGACTTAACCTGGCAGTGATCTTCATTTTAAAGGCTGGTCGGTGTGTATTTAGCTGTTTGGCTGGAGTTCAGTTTTAAGCACCTCCGCTGGAAGACATGGCCCCAAAAGCAAAAAGGAAGCGGTAAAGGAAAAGCAGTGGATGTAGTTAAAGTTACAAGGATGGCTGTACAAGCCATGAGGTATACATAGCACACTGGTAAGAATTGTCTTTGATAAGTTTGTGGGTCTGGTGACACCCCTGAAATTCCGTAACACCGTGAATTGGATATTGGTAAATATTAAGCTACTATATTCAGTGGAAGCTACATACTGAAAAGAGTAATAGTTAAAACAAATAGAGCAGTGGTCTCCAAACTGCAGCCCTGAGAGCCGGATGTGGCCCTTGCTTGCTTTTACCTACGATGTCCTTGGGGCATTATTATTCCCACTATCAGAAACAGTGGGGCACTATTCCTTCCACTGTTACCAATGATGGGGCACTATTTCTCCCATGGATACTAATGGGGGGCACTATTTCTCTGAGTGACACCAATGATGGGGCACTTTTACTGACACCAATGATGAGACACTATTCCTCCCACTGATACCAATGATGAGGCACTATTACTTCCCCTAAAACCAATGATGGGGCACTATTTCTCCCCTTAAACCAATGATGGGGTATTATTGCTCCCACTGATATCAATGATGGGGCACTGTTTCTCCCACTGACACCAATGATGGGGCACTATTTCTCCTGCTGATACCAATGATGGGGCACTATTCCTCCCACTGACACCAATGATGGGGCACTATTCCTCCCACTGATACCAATAATTGGGCACTATTCCTCCCACTGATACCAATGATGGGGCACTATTCCTCCCACTGATACCAATGATGGGGCACTATTTATCCTACTGACACCAATGATGGGGGACCATTTCTCCCATGGGTACTAATGGGGGCACTATTCCTCCGACTGACACCAATGATAGGGCACTTTTACTGACACCAATGATGAGACACTATTCCTCCCACTGATACCAATGATGAGGCACTATTACTTCCACTAAAACCAATGATGGGGCACTATTACTCCCCTTAAAACCAATGATGGGGTATTGTTTAGGTCCACTGAAAACAGGGCATTTCCTTTTCCCAATGGCCACAGTCCAACCCCCCTAAAGTTTGAAGGACAATAAACTGGTCTTTTTTTTTAATAAAGTCTGGGGACCCCTGAAATGGAGCAACACTTCCAAGTAGAATCACAATACAACTACTTACAAATGTAGGTAGTAAAAGTGCTTATCAAGCCACTACAAGTGGCAGCAATCTCCCAGCTTTGCCGAAGCCTCTAGCTCAAGGAGGACCTCACAAGAGTCCCTGCTGACTGATGTGTTTCAAGGTAAGTCCTTCTTTATCAGAGACAAAACCAGGTTTCAGTTGAGTAGGGAAAGTGCAGGGACATGCCATCCATCCTGGAAGCCTGCCCACTTGGGTACAGACTGGCCAGGCCCCATTCCACCCCTTGAGACAGACACTGTCGGCTCACCTGAGACCTATTGCTACTACTCATGGCTGTAGATACTGTGGAACATGCCTGGTTGGGTTATCCTCCCGCTGGGCTTGTTGTGCACTGCCGAACTTCAGTTTTAATACAGTTCTGTTTTCTGCAACTCAGTGTTTACTGTCACCCCAACACACTGCACCTACCAACGTGTCTCTCTTTTCAGAAGCCATCTCATAGGGCAAATTGCGGAAGCCATTTTGGGATAATCAATGCTGAAAATCATTGCTGGCAAGCTGCGCCTTCACCTCTTGGAAGAAGTCAGTAAAGACGAAACATGTCGGGATGTGGATAGGTATAAACAGGGAGTGAGTCTACTGATTCACTGTACATACAGCAGTCATGTGAATTATGTCATATGGGATATGCTAAGTTTCAAGAATTAGTCTGGTGAGCCTCTAGCAAGGTGCATCTTCAGCTCTTGGAAGAAGTCAGTAAAAAGGAAACCCTTTCGGGATGTGGATAGGCATAAACAGGGCATGGGTTTACTGATTCACTGTACTTACAGCATTCATGTGAATTATGTCATATGTGATATGCTATGTTTCAAGAATTAGTCTGGTGAGCCTCTGGCAAGGTGCGTCTTCATCTCTTGGAAGAAGTCAGTAAAGACAAAACATGTCATGATGGGGATAGGCATAAACAGGGATTGAGTTTACTGATTCACTGTACATACAGCGGTCATGTGAATTATGTCATATGTGATATGCTAAGTTTCAAGAATTTGTCTGGCCTCTGGCAAGGTGCGTCTTCATCTCTTGGAAGAAGTCAGTAAAGACGAAACATGTCGGGATGTGGATAGGTATAAACAGGGAGTGAGTCTACTGATTCATTGTACATACAGCAGTCATGTGAATTATGTCATATGGGATATGCTAAGTTTCAAGAATTAGTCTGGTGAGCCTCTAGCAAGGTGCATCTTCAGCTCTTGGAAGAAGTCAGTAAAAAGGAAACCTGTCGGGATGTGGATAGGCATAAACAGGGATTGCGTTTACTGATTCACTGTACATACAGCGGTCATGTGAATTATGTCATATGTGATATGTTAAGTTTCAAGAATTTGTCTGGCCTCTGGCAAGGTGCGTCTTCATCTCTTGGAAGAAGTCAGTAAAGACGAAACATGTCGGGATGTGGATAGGCATAAACAGGAAACGAGCTTACTGATTCACTGTACATACAGTGGTCATGTAAATTATGTCATATGAGATATGTTAAGTTTAAAGAATTTGTCTGGTGAGCCTCATTGTATATGGAATAAAATATAGAGTTTTGGAACGCTTTTTTCCCTTACACATCATGAGCTTATTGTGACACTGAAAGCAGAGGAGAAGCAAAACTGGTCTAGATGCTGTTCTAAAGCACCTTCCCACGCAAGTCTCTCTTTTCTGTCCTCATAAGGTGAATTGTGGCAGCCATTTTGGGATAGTCTGAAAATCATGGCTTGCAAGATGTTAGGAACAATTGGCCTCTAGTGGCAAAAAAAACAAACAGTTTGTGTGGAATAAGAAACAATTCTGCCAGGATCATATGTCTACATTGTAAAATAAACAGTTCTGCAGTACACCCACACAATAGTGAACACAAGTGTCTCAGAGGTGGCTGCATATATATTTCTGGCTCCGAAGTTTTGTTAAAAAGTTACATTTCCACAGAAACGGGAAGGCTCCAGGTTGGCCAGACAAAAGGCTTCTTGATTTTTTTGCCATTTTAATGACTCTGGAATCAGTCCAAAGCCAGACCCAAGGAGAGCAAAGCACAGCTCGGGGTGCCTGCTAAAGCAACTTTTAACAGCAAATATGTGTCAAACAAAAAGACCACTGATACCAGTAAATTTATTTTCTTCTCATTTCTGATTGAATCTCATTCCCTCTCTCTGATGCCATCCAAGTAAAATATATTTAAATCAATACTCCTAACAAACCAAGCACTTTATGAATAAAGATGCAGATACAAACGGTATGCCAGGGCGATAAAAGAGGCCGTCGCGCACCTAATTTCACCCCACAGTAAAATATTATCTATTTGTTTAAGTCGGCAATGTGTTATTACAACTAATGTACTGCTCGGGCACTGAAGGACTTGCTGTCCACACCATGCGTGTTTGCTCTTAGCCCCCGTCTAGACTGAGCAAGCTACTTTAACGGCAGCGGGGCAAACTTTCTAGCTTGCTATCCGGTAAATCCAATCGCTCTTGAACATTCCAGAGAACTATGGTGGTCTGCTCATTTTTTTTCTCCTTATTTCAATGGGAGCTATGAGAATCTGAAACATCTACGTTCTTGGAAAAGTCAGCACGTCCAACCTAAAATTCTTGTCAAACCAAACTCCTGTTGGGCGTTTTTAGAAAAAAAAGTGACGTTTGCCAATCGGTAATGAAAAGCAAAAATAAAATAAGAGGCTGACATGCTGACAGGCAAGACTATGTAAACTTAAAGTGGTACTAAAGGCAGAAGTTTTTTTTTTTTACCTTAATGCGTTAAAAGAGAAGTAAGGGGATTGGGTCTTTTTCAATGTCATACTTATCTAGGTGTATGCAGTATCGGTCTGATGCTGCATCTGCCCCCTGCCGGCTCTAACACTGAAAAACGAGCGATCAAACACTGCCAATCGCTCAGTTCTCACAGCTCTGTGAGCAGAGAGCTGGAGACTGCTCTGCCCCACTGGAGTGCTGGGCTGTGGAGAGGGTGGCTTACTGAGAGGCTGAGGAGCCGGGTGCCGGTCCAGGCTTATGGGCAGATCCGGACTTCATTGGCGCAAACTTGCCCGAGCCTGGACCAGCTCTGTGACATCATCCAGCAGCGGGCTTCAGCCTGCTGAAAACGGGTCACAGGAGTGCAAAACAAACTGCACTCCTCTGAACCTCAGGAGAAGTACAGCCAAATGAGCTTTGGCTGTACTTCTCCTTTAAGGTAAGAAACATTCAGGGTGCAGCTCCCCCTCCAGCCCCCCTTATACTTACCTGAGCCTCATCTCGATCCAGTGATGTGCATGAGAGCAGCGGCTCTCCTTATAACTCTTCCTCTATAACTCTCCTCTCCTGAAATACTCTGCTCTGCTGGAGGACTCTGCTCCTTCCTCTATAACTCTCCTCTCCTGAAATACTCTGCTCTGCTGGAGGACTCTGCTCCTTCCTCTATAACTCTCCTCTCCTGAAATACTCTGCACTGCTGGAGGACTCTGCTCCTTCCTCTATAACTCTCCTCTCCTGAAATACTCTGCTGGAGGACTCTGCTCCTTCCTCTATAATTTACCTGAAATACTCTGTACTGCTGGAGGACTCTGCTCCTTCCTCTATAACTCTCCTCTCCTGAAATACTCTGCTGGAGGACTCTGCTCCTTCCTCTATAACTCTCCTGAAATACTCTGTACTGCTGGAGGACTCTGCTACTTCCTCTATAACTCTCCTCTCCTGAAATACTCTGCACTGTCTGCTGGAGGACTCTGCTCCTTCCTCTATAACTCTCCTCTCCTGAAATACTCTGCTCTGCTGGAGGACTCTGCTCCTTCCTCTATAACTCTCCTCTCCTGAAATACTCTCCTCTGCTGGAGGACTCTGCTCCCTCCTCTATAACTCTCCTCTCCTGAAATACTCTGTACTACTGGAGGACTCTACTCCTTCCTCTATAACTCTCCTCTCCTGAGATACTCTGCACTGCTGGAGGACTCTGCTCCTTCCTCTATAAGTCTCCTCTCCTGAAATACTCTGCACTGCTGGAGGACTCTGCTCCTTCCTCTATAACTCTCCTCTCCTGAGATACTCTGCACTGCTGGAGGACTCCTCTCCTTCCTCTATAACTCTCCTCTCCTGAAATACTCTGCTGGAGGACTCTGCTCCTTCCTCTATAATTTACCTGAAATACTCTGTACTGCTGGGGGGCTCTGCTCCTTCCTCTATAACTCTCCTCTCCTGAAATACTCTGCTGGAGGACTCTGCTCCTTCCTCTATAATTTACCTGAAATACTCTGTACTGCTGGAGGACTCTGCTCCTTCCTCTATAACTCTCCTCTCCTGAAATACTCTGCTCTGCTGGAGGACTCTGCTCCTTCCTCTATAACTCTCCTCTCCTGAAATACTCTGCACTGCTGGAGGACTCTGCTCCTTCCTCTATAACTCTCCTCTCCTGAAATACTCTGCACTGCTGAAGGACTCTGCTCCTTCCTCTATAACTCTCCTCTCCTGAAATACTCTGCACTGCTGGAGGACTCTACTCCTTTCTCTATAACTCTCCTCTCCTGAAATACTCTGCACTGCTGGAGGACTCTGCTCCTTCCTCTATAACTCTCCTCTCCTGAAATACTCTGTACTACTGGAGGACTCTACTCCTTCCTCTATAACTCTCCTCTCCTGAGATACTCTGCACTGCTGGAGGACTCTGCTCCTTCCTCTATAAGTCTCCTCTCCTGAAATACTCTGCACTGCTGGAGGACTCTGCTCCTTCCTCTATAACTCTCCTCTCCTGAGATACTCTGTACTGCTGGAGGACTCTGCTCCTTCCTCTATAACTCTCCTCTCCTGAGATACTCTGCACTGCTGGAGGACTCCTCTCCTTCCTCTATAACTCTCCTCTCCTGAAATACTCTGCTGGAGGACTCTGCTCCTTCCTCTATAACTCTCCTCTCCTGAAATACTCTGCTGGAGGACTCTGCTCCTTCCTCTATAACTCTCCTCTCCTGAAATACTCTGCACTGCTGGAGGACTCTGCTCCTTCCTCTATAACTCTCCTCTCCTGAAATACTCTGCTCTGCAGGAGGACTCTGCTCCTTCCTCTATAACTCTCCTCTCCTGAAATACTCTGCTGGAGGACTCTGCTCCTTCCTCTATAACTCTCCTCTCCTGAAATACTCTGCACTGCTGGAGGACTCTGCTCCTTCCTCTATAACTCTCCTCTCCTGAAATACTCTGCACTGCTGGAGGACTCTGCTCCTTCCTCTATAACTCTCCTCTCCTGAAATACTCTGCACTGCTGGAGGACTCTGCTCCTTTCTCTATAACTCTCCTCCCCTTGAAATACTCTGCTCTGCAGGAGGACTCTTCTCCTTCCTCTGACTCTCCTCTCTTAAAATACTCTGTTCTGCTGGAGGACTCTGCTCCTTCCTCTATAACTCTCCTCTCCTGAAATACTCTGCTCTGCTGGAGGACTCTGCTCCTTCCTCTATAACTCTCCTCTCCTGAAATACTCTGCTCTGCTGGAGGACTCTGCTCCTTCCTCTATAACTCTCCTCTCCTGAAATACTCTGTTTTGCTGGAGGACTCTGCTCCTTCTATAACTCTCCTCTCCTGAAATACTCTGCTCTGCTGGAGGACTCTGCTCCTTCCTCTATAACTCTCCTCTCCTGAAATACTCTGCTCTGCAGGAGGACTCTGCTCCTTCCTCTATAACTCTCCTCTCCTGAAATACTCTGCTGGAGGACTCTGCTCCTTCCTCTATAACTCTCCTCTCCTGAAATACTCTGCACTGCTGGAGGACTCTGCTCCTTCCTCTATAACTCTCCTCTCCTGAGATACTCTGCACTGCTGGAGGACTCCTCTCCTTCCTCTATAACTCTCCTCTCCTGAAATACTCTGCTGAAGGACTCTGCTCCTTCCTCTATAACTCTCCTCTCCTGAAATACTCTGCTGGAGGACTCTGCTCCTTCCTCTATAACTCTCCTCTCCTGAAATACTCTGTTTTGCTGGAGGACTCTGCTCCTTCTATAACTCTCCTCTCCTGAAATACTCTGCTCTGCTGGAGGACTCTGCTCCTTCCTCTATAACTCTCCTCTCCTGAAATACTCTGCACTGTTGGAGGACTCTGCTCCTTCCTCTATAACTCTCCTCTCCTGAAATACTCTGTTTTGCTGGAGGACTCTGCTCCTTCTATAACTCTCCTCTCCTGAAATACTCTGCTCTGCTGGAGGACTCTGCTCCTTCCTCTATAACTCTCCTCTCCTGAAATACTCTGCACTGCTGGAGGACTCTGCTCCTTCCTCTATAACTCTCCTCTCCTGAAATACTCTGCACTGCTGGAGGACTCAGCTCGTACCTCTAACTCTCCATTCCAGAAATACCTTTGACTGCTTGTCACCTATCATGACACTGGTCTGGTCACATGCAATCCATGGGCAAAAAATTCACATCAGCTCCCTCCCTCCAGATCAGCAAAATTTCCCGAAATATTCAAGTGCAACTTCTAACAAGCATGTTATGTTGCCTCTCAATCTCAATCAATTCATATGGGAGGACAAAAAAAAAGTAGCCAAAAACCCTTGGCCCAGTACATCAAAAACTTCATTAAGGCAACAGACTTATTCTGTCCGTTTTTTTTTTTTTTTTTATGGTTGGACTGGATGGACTTGTGTCTTTTTTCAACCTGACTAATATGTAACTATGTAACTATGTCCCATCCCTCCCAGTGCGGAGCACAACGATCCACTTAACCTCACAGTAACTTCGTTCCCGCAGGCGTAATATTTTTTAACACTTTGGAAAAAGATACACATAGAATAATATTTGGAATACCACTCCAAGGCAGGGAAAAATACAGCTTGGAATGTCACTCTAGGGACCAGCCAATTATCCATATGGAGTAAAGGGGGGGGGGGGGGGGGGTCATAGGAGGGAGGAAGAATAGCCAGCTCCTTTACTAAAGAAAATAGTACAAGGCGGAGGGAAAGTGAGATGGATTCCGCCTTCCAACTTTTCTGTTTTTCGTTCTTTTACAGTTTTAGAAACTGCTGACGGTTTTATGAACTGTAAAATCATACATATT
This sequence comes from Lithobates septentrionalis, assembly GCA_037952835.1. Lineage (NCBI taxonomy): Eukaryota > Metazoa > Chordata > Amphibia > Anura > Ranidae > Lithobates > Lithobates septentrionalis. Next base: position 73,049 of record JBBDGP010003093.1, on the reverse strand, counting down.
GTCAGATCCTAGCTGGACATGAAGGCCTTCCTTTCAATTCTTCTTCAGCGCTAATTGACGGTGCTTTGAACCCCTTGCAGTCGGCACTGAGCGCATAAGCAGAGCCCCTGTGTTTCAAAGACCGGCAGGGTTCTCCAGCTTCAAGGTATTAAAGAGCAAGCAAATCCACATACTTGGATTATGTAAAGAACTGAAGGCAATTCAGATGCTGTTCTGGGACGGATTTATACTTTTCATTACACAGTTGCCTTTTATGCAGTGGCGGCCATTATGGGCACAGGGTTGCCCCCCCCCCCCCCCTCTAATCCATACCTAAAGGTTATGGAAAACTGAACCCAAGCCACATCCCAATAATCGAAAGAAAAAGGGGTGCCCTAGGGATTTTATGGGCTAAGGGGTATAGTCAGATAAAAGTGTATCGAACGTAAATACAAAATTACAAAGATTTATTGATAAGCAAAATATAAATGTACATACAGTAAACATTAAAACCAAAAAAAAAACAATGGTCATGTAATCACAGTATACAAGTAAATACTGAATCAGAGGGTTGGTCTCATTGTGGGAGAGCAAACAGTCACATGGAGACTCAGAGATCCCGACATGTTTCGGAAATAATTCCTTCTTCAAGGGCTCATTTAGTGCAGACTGCACTGTCTAACAGCGAAAGATAAAAGTGTATTAGAGCTGAAGTTCATTATATATAAATATATATTAACATGTATATAAGTACAAGATGTTGATAAGCAGGTGGTAAAATTAAAAAAAATGTAAGGGCAGCAATTTAACGCACAACATGGGGGACAAAAGAGGGCAGGCAATCATAGATCCGAAAATACTTACAAAAATACTTACATCATAAGGCAACGTGCATTACACATCAGGTTCCACTTGTGATGAGGTCTGCGTCTTAGGTTTCAGCCAACGCATGGGTCTAGTCACATGGAACGGTACACAGTATTGGGAATTTGAAGAGAGCAAAGAAAGGGCTCTCAATCCAAAAAGTGGCAATTGTTATTATTTTATTTATTTATCGGAGAGGCAGGTGCCTCTCGGCCACAAAAAATGGGACATGCGCTTGTCTGACAGATGTGTCCACGAGGATCGTTACAGCGGGACCCCTAAGCATAAAAAAGTGTGGAATATAAGTATTGTGTATAGTGATATAAAGATCTATATAGAGGAATCAGGACCTCCTTCCTCCAGCTGGTGACCCCTCTAGTGATATAAAGATCTATATAGAGGAATCAGGACCTCCTTCCTCCTGCTGGTGACCCCTCTAGCGATATAAAGATCTATATAGAGGAATCGGGACCTCCTTCCTCCTGTTGGTGATCCCTCTAGTGATATAAAGATCTATATAGAGGAATCAGGACCTCCTTCCTCCTGCTGGTGACCCCTCTAGTGATATAAAGATCTATATAGAGGAATCAGGACCTCCTTCCTCCTGCTGGTGACCCCTCTAGTGAGATAAAGATCTATATAGAGAAATCAGGACCTCCTTCCTCCTGCTGGTGACCCCTCTAGTGAGATAAAGATCTATAAAGGAATCGGGACCTCTTTCCTCCTGCTGGTGACCCCTCTAGTGATATAAGGATCTATATAGAGGAATCAGGACCTCCTTCCTCCTGCTGGTGATCCCTCTAGTGATATAAAGATCTATAGAGAAGAATCAGGACCTCCTTCCTCCAGCTGGTGACCCCTCTAGTGATATAAAGATCTATAGAGAAGAATCAGGACCTCCTTCCTCCGGCTGGTGAGCCCTCTAGTGATATAAAGATCTATATAGAGGAATCAGGACCTCCTTCCTCCGGCTGGTGACCCCTCTAGTGATATAAAGATCTATAGAGAAGAATCAGGACCTCCTTCCTCCAGCTGGTGACCCCTCTAGTGATATAAAGATCTATAGAGAAGAATCAGGACCTCCTTCCTCCGGCTGGTGAGCCCTCTAGTGATATAAAGATCTATACAGAGAAATCAGGACCTCCTTCCTTCTGCTGGTGATCCCTCTAGTGATATAAGGATCTATATAGAGGAATCAGGACCTCCTTCCTCCAGCTGGTGACCCCTCTAGTGATATAAAGATCTATAGAGAAGAATCAGGACCTCCTTCCTCCAGCTGGTGACCCCTCTAGTGATATAAAGATCTATAGAGAAGAATCAGGACCTCCTTCCTCCGGCTGGTGAGCCCTCTAGTGATATAAAGATCTATATAGAGGAATCAGGACCTCCTTCCTCCTGCTGGTGATCCCTCTAGTGATATAAAGATCTATATAGAGGAATCAGGACCTCCTTTCTGATGCTGGTGAGCCCTCTAGTGATATAAAGATCTATATAGAGGAATCAGGACCTCCTTCCTCCTGCTGGTGACCCCTCTAGTGATATAAAGATCTATATAGAGGAATCAGGACCTCCTTCCTCCTGCTGGTGACCCCTCTAGTGATATAAAGATCTATAGAGAAGAATCAGGACCTCCTTCCTCCTGCTGGTGATCCCTCTAGTGATATAAAGATCTATATAGAGGAATTAGGACCTCCTTTCTTCTGCTGGTGATCTAGTAATACATCCTAGAATTCTATTTGCTTTCCCCACCCTTGTCTACTTTTGTCCTGTGATATTCTTTAAACAAATAATTCCATCTATCACCTTCCTCACTTGAGGTGTGCTGCAATTATTACTGAAGCCATCTGTCTTGAATTATTGGTCAGTAATGGTGTTTCAGATGGCCTGGCCTCCAGCCCCAGTTCCATAAACTGACCTGTCGCTGTCAAACATAATTACTAATTATAAACATCATTTCCATTAAGCCCGGTGTGCTGTTTATGGTGCACTGATGTTAATCCAAAATGAGTCACAGGATGCAGCAATCAGCTCTCTATTTAATCACATCGCCGTGTTATTTTAATGCGTTCTAGCACACAAAACAAAATGTGCGATAATCTTTCTGCTCCGTTCTATTATAGTGTTAATTACAGGCTCTAAATAGATGTTAAAGTTTTCCACCCTAAGAAATTTGTTTTTATAATTCCACTAAAAGTTTTCAGGAATAACAACAGTATGCTGAAAACAATGTTTTTGCCAGCTTCTTTACCCAGGTACCTAATACTGACCCTTCCACTATATCCATTCGCATATTTACTTGATCCAATCTGGGTTTTTGAACATTCATACCATTTCTCATCAATGCACCGGGTGTGGGTGGTGTGGTTTCATGTTTAAACCATTATTTATGACATTGATATATATTTCAAAACATAAAGGGTTATTTTTTTAATATCATATACAATTGATGTGAGCTTTGAGAGGGATACATAGGCACTGCTTACCTAGAGAGGGGGGAGACTGTGGTAGTGTGGCAGCATTAACAGAGGCACCTGAAGGCAATTTTCCCCCTACGGCGGACACGGGAAGCACCTAGGACCACTGAATTTTAAATTTATATAGTTTACAGATAGTATGAAATATCTTCTGACAATCATCTATAAGGTGTGTAGTGCAAGGAAACACAAGAGAAAAAAAGAAAAGGTGGGAAGAGAGGGCGAGAGGGGCGAATTTGGAGGGGTGGGGTGAGGGGGGGAGGGGAATGGGGGTTTAAAAAAAGTCAAAAATGTCATAAATAATGGTTTAAACATGAAATTGTGATTTATCACAATAGATGCTTATGACTGGCTCCTTCTGAAGAAGCAACAATTGCTGCAAAACTAGTTAAGGACTATCGCCAAGACGCATCATATTCGACAACCCCACTTCAACACTGGGGGTCACCTTCATTTCATTTTTTGTATAATTGTTTGAAGCAGCATAAAAGGCTTTAATTATCAACTATATCTATCTATTTTGTCAATGTGGTTTTGTCCCACAATGTTTTTATATTCTATATACTATTAAATTTCTTTTATATAAAACTATACATATCCTTGTCTATGTCCTTGAGGTACCGAGATAGTCCAAACTTTTCTCCCTTTTTCCAGGGGCACCTCTGAGGTGACCCCAGGCACCTATTTCTATGATATATGGATGATGGTACCCACCCCTATCCCAGAAAAAAAAAAACAATTGAGGCAATATCCTATTCATAAAAATACAATAAAAAATTGTCTTTTCTGAAGTTGTGATTCATGCATATATATATATATATATATATACACATACATATATATATACACATATATATATATATATATATATATATATATATATATATATATATACACATATATATATATATATATATATATATATATATATATATATATATATATATATATATATATATATATATATATATATATATATATACACACACACATATACATATATATATATATATATATATATATATATATATATATATATATATATATATATATATATATATATATATATATATATATATATATATATATATATATATATATATATATATATACACAGGGCTTTTTTTTAGGGGGAACTTGGTGGAACTCCGTTCCACCACCTCTGGCTCAGACCTTTGTGGGCGGCTGCTCACCACAATCACTTGTAAACACAGAAGTCCGGTTTCCTGTGTTTACAAGTGACAGCTCTGCACTCTGTGTGTAATGCAATCCTAGTATTTAATGCCCCTTTAAGACCCTCCTACTGTTCGTGAAATTTGACTGTCCACACCCACTATTTGATGTGATTTGGAGGGTGTGTGTGGGGGGAGGGGTTTTGTGGGGTCGTGGTTGAGTTCCAGCACCCATTGTTTGAGAAAAAAAGCCCTAATATATATATATATATAGAACACAGGTTTCTTCCCACACTCCAAAGACATTCTGGGAGGTAATTGGCTTCTGTCTAAATTGGCCCAAGTATGTGTATGTATGAATGTGAGTTAGGGCCTTAGATTGTAAGCTCCTCGAGGGCAGGGACTGATGTGAATGTACAATATACAGCGGGTAAAATAAGTATTGAACACGGCACCATTTTCTAGGTAAATATATTTCTAAAGGTCCTATTGACATGAAATTTTCACCACATGTCGGTAACAAACCATGCTATCCATACAAACAAAGAAACCAAAACAAATACGTTCAGAAATGAAGTTCTGTGTAATAAAAAGGACACAGGAAAAAAATTATTGGACATGCTAACTGAAATTTATTTAATACTTGGTACAAAATCCTTTGTTGGTAATGACAGCTTCAAGACGCAGGCTCATGTATGGAGAAACGAGTCACATGCGTTGCTCAGGTGTGATTTTGGCCCATTCTTCCACACAAACAGTCTTCAAATCTTGAAGGTTCCGTGGGCCTCTTTTATGAACTCTGATCTTTAGTTCTTTCCATAGATTTTCTATTGGATTCAAGTCAGGTGATTGGCTGGGCCATTTTAGCAGCTTTATTTTCTTTCTTTGAAGAGTTTCCTTGGTTTTGTGTTTGGGATCATTGTCTTGCTAAAATATCCACCCTCGTTTTATCTTCATCATCCTGGTAGATGGCAGCTAATTTTTATCACCATTCACCCTTCCTTCAATGATATGAAGTTTGCCAGTACCATATGCTGAAAAACAGCCCCTCCCACACCATGATGTTCCCACCTCCAATCTTCACTGTTGGTATGGGGGGTGTTTTTGGGGTGATGTGTCATTTGACCCCCAAACATGGTGTGGTCTCATCTGACCAGACTATATTCGCCCCGTATTTCACAGACTTGTCTAAATGTTGTGCAGCAAACTTTTAAGGAGCTTCAACATTCTTTTTCTTCAGCAGTGGAGTCTTGCGTGGTGAGCGTGCATACAGGCCATGGCGGGTACTTATTGTTTTCTTTGAAACAATTGTACCTGATAATTCCAGGTCTTTCTGAAGCTCTCCACAAGTGGTCCTTGGCTCTTGGACAATTCTTCTAAAATTCTTTTCACTCCTCTGTCAGAAATCTTGCGAGAAGCACCTGGTTGTGTCCGGTTTATGGTGAAATTATGTTCTTTCCACTTCCAGATTATGGCCCCAACAGTGCTCACTGGAACATTCAGAAATTTAGAAATCTTTCTGTAACCAATGCCACATCGGTATGTTTTGCAACAATAAGATTACAAAGGTCTAGAGAGAGCTCTTTGCTTTTTACCCATCATGAGATTTTTCTTGTGTGACACCTTGGTAATGAGACACCTTTTCGTAGGCCATCTGTTGAGACTGAACCAGCTGATATTCATTTGCACTGACAAGGGGCAGGATTGCTTTGGTGTCTTTGTATGTATGGATTGCATGGGTTGTTATCGACATGTGGGGAAAATGTCATGTCAATAGCACCTTTAGAACGATCTTTACCTAGAAAAATGGGGATGTGCTCAATACTTATTTTGCCCGCTATATGTGTAAAGCCCTAAATAAATTGACAGCGCTATATAATCACCTGTAATAAATAAGAAAATAAATAAATATACAATTGGAATTGTAGAGACCTGCCCCTTCCAAGTTGAACTTTTCTAGAATAGCAGAGTTGAAGCTTAATAATGCTTATTTTCCATAGCTTAGAAAGATAGGAGGCACGCAGAAGGAAAAAAGGTGAAAACTGGCATTCTTTAAAAAAAAAACTTGCACAAACCACAAGTTGAATGTTTTCTATCAGTATATAATACGAGTCTTCTTTGGACATGAAAGGAACATTGTCTAGAATATCTGGTGCAAAAATACTCTGCAGACATGACCTCACAACTGTCTTATCAAGAGCAAAACACCATATTCAGGCAGGTCTTGGGGGAACCAGGCTCGCTGTTGACATCTCACATGCATTTCATGCACATTCAAAGGATGACCTTGACCTAGAGGTGGATGAGTTTGACCTCACACATGATGACCTCATTTTCTGCCTTTTCTGTGGTGAAAGGGTCAAAAGAAACCAAAAAGCCATCAATTAAAAAAAAAAGTTTGAGCTCCAGCATAACTCAAGGGGTCTATACTGCATTCGATGTAGACGTGTGTACTGCCAAAAAATGTGTTCGCTTCATTCGTTTTTGTTTTTGTCTTTTTATTTTTTTGGGTCATTCGTTATGATCGCAATTCGTAAATTTGTAATTTCGAAAATTCGAAGATTCGTAAATTTGTAAACTCGAAAATTCAAAAATCCCAAAATAAGAAAGAAAATCCGAATCTTCAAAAGAATAACGAACTAATAATAACTAACTATTAAATTATAGGTATTGGAATATATTTTCAAATTTGGCTGTTAGGGAACGTAACAAATACGAATTTATCCGAAGTTCCGAATTATCTGAAATAACGAATGCCGCATCTAAACAACTGGAACGGAACGATTTAATATTAAATACTAATAATAAAAATATTTATTTGTTACGTTCCATTCGTTTAGATACGGCATTCGTTATTTCAGATAATTCGTAACTTCCGATAAGTTCGCACTCACTAACAGCCAAATTTGAAAGGAAATTCCAATACCTATAATTTAATAGTTAGTAATAGTTAAGTTATTATTAGTTAGTTAGTATTTCAGATTTTCGAATTTCGAATTTTCAGGTTTTCGGATTTTCGAATTTCTGAATTTCTGAATTTGAAGATAGAAATACGGATGCTGCCTCTGCTAAATTATTCTTAACCACTTGCCCTCTGGAAGATTTACCCCCCCCTCATCACCAGGCTATTTTTTGCGATACGGCACTGCGTTACTTTAACTGACAATTGAGCGGTCGCGCGACGCTGTACCCGAATAAGATAAAATGTATGTACTTTTTTCCCACAAATAGAGTATTCTTTTGGTGGTATTTGATCACCTCTGCGTTTTAAATGTTTTTGTGCTAAAAACAAAAAAAGACAGACAATTTTGAAAAAAAACAAACTATATTTTTTACTTTCTGCTATAAAATACATCCAATAAAAAATTTAAAAAATCAAATTTCTTCATCAGTTTAGACCAATATGTATTCTGCTACATATTTTTGGTAAAAAAAATACCAGTAAGCGTATATTACGTGGTTTGTGCAAAAGTTATAGCGTCTACAAACTATGGGATATTTTTAATTAATTTATTTTCACTAGTAATGGCGGCCATCAGCGACTTATAGCGGGACTGCGATAGTGTGGCGGACAATCAGACACTGACTGACACTTTTTGAGGACCAGTGACACTAAAACAGTGATCAGTGCTAAAAAAATATGCACTGCCACTGTACTAATGACACTGGCTGGGAAGGGGTTAACATCAGGGGCGATCAAAGGGTTAACTGTGTGCCTAGCCAGTGTTTCTGTGCACTATGGGAGGTGCTTTTACTAGGAGGAGACATGGATCCTTGTCCCTGCTTTGCAGGAACACAGGATCCATGTCTTCCCTACTGACAGAACGACGATCTGCCTTGTTTACATAGGGAGGCCACCGTTCTCCCTTAGTACCGAAGGATCGCCGGGTGCTGGCGGACATCAAGTGTATAATCACAGGGGGGGCGGACCGGTGGTGGCACCCCAGAGCTGGAAGTGCAGGGTCACGTAGTAGGTACGTGATCCTGTGCAGCAGTGCCATTTTGCCGCCGTATATGTAAGTTATACAGTCGGAAAGTGGTTAAAGTTGACTTTGAGGCAGATATAAAAGACGCACATTAATGCAGCACTGTAATCATTAATACATTATTTCTATCAGGGCTTTTTTTCAGCGGGAACACAGTTCCAGCACCTCTAGCACTAAATGCATATAATGGCAACAGGTACTGGTTTGTACTTAAGGGTCTACTGATGCTGGCTGCTGGGGGATCAATTGTTGCTAAGGGGTAGGCTCTATTGTTGCGGGGGGGGGGCTATTGTTGTTGTTCGGGAATCTATTGTTGCTGGGGGTACTATGTTGAACGGGGGGGGGGGAGTATACTGATGGAGTCTGTTGGGGGCTCTATTGTTGCTGCGGGGGCTCTATTGTTGCTGGGTTCTCTATTGTTACTGGGGGATCTATTGTTGCTGGTGGGATCTGTTGTTGCTGGTGGGGGATATTTTTTTGCTGAAGGGTCTATTGTTGTCGGCTTCAGGAGATCTAGTGTACTGCTTTTCTTGTTATCATTAACACATTCCTACAAATTACACTTGCAAATTACAATGCTACTTGGTCCTGTATTCTCTAAAAAGGCTACTGGGAGGTAGGTAGGGGGTAGAACCAAGGAATGGTGCTCAGGGGTGGGTGGAGGGTGGAGACAAGGGGGTGATTCTGAAAAAAGGGTGGTACTGGGAGATGGATAGGGGTAGAACCAAGGGATGGTGCTCAGAGGTGGGTAGAGGGTGAAGACAAGGGGGCGATTCTCTAAAAAGGGTGGTACTGGGAGATGGGTAGTGGGTAAATCCAAGGGATAGTGCTCAGGGGTGGGTAGAGGGTGGAGACAAGGGGGTAATTCTATAAAAAAGGGTGGTACTGGGAGATGGATAGGGGTAGAACCAAGGGATGGTGCTCAGGGGTGGGTAGAGACAAGGGGGCGATTCTCTAAAAAGGGTGGTACTGGGAGATGGGTAGTGGGTAAATCCAAGGGATAGTGCTCAGGGGTGGGTAGAGGGTGGAGACAAGGGGGTAATTCTATAAAAAAGGGTGGTACTGGGAGATGGATAGGGGTAAATCCAAGGGATAGTGCTCAGGGGTGGGTAGAGGGTGGAGACAAGGGGGTAATTCTATAAAAAAGAGTGGTACTGGTAGATGAAAAGGAGTAGAACCAAGGGATGGTGCTCAGGGGTGGGTAGAGGGTGGAGACAAGGGGGTGATTTTTAATAAAGGATGGCACTGGAAGGTGGGTAGGGGGTAGAACCAAGGGATGGTGCTCAGGGGTGGGTAGAGGGTGGAGACAAGTGGGTGATTCTCTAAAAAGGGTGGTACTGGGCGGTGGGTAAGGGGTAGAACCAAGGGATGGTGCTCAGGGGTGGGTAGAGGGTGGAGACAAGGGGGTGATTCTCTAAAAAGGGTGGTACTGGGAGGTGGGTAGGGGGTAGAACCAAGGGATGGTGCTCTGGGGTGGGTAGAGGGTGGAGACAAGGGGGTGATTCTCTAAAAAGGGTGGTACTGGGAGGTGGGTAGGGGGTAGAACCAAGGGACTGTGCTCAGGGGCGGGTAGTGGGTGGAGACAAGGGGGTGACTTGGAAAGAGGGAGTACCTGCACCTATTCTCTGAGAAAAAAAAGCCCTGATTTCTATACTTGTGTCAAATGCAAGCAGTGTAAGTGCCTGCATTTGACCTGGCATCAGGTCCCTATATAGCTGAGCTCACACTGAGATAAGAAGAAATAACACAAGGAGCTAATCAGCTCTACTGCAGTGTCCATGTGCAGGAGAAGCCAGTCTTGAGCATAGCCATGGATTAGTGTGCATTTCTATTGATGTTGTTTTTTATTTTTCACAGAAGTAAAGGGTAAACTTGTGTGTTCAATACATACTGTAATTCTGGTTCACCCATAAATCAAATGTAATTTCAGCAAACTAGAACCCACATTCCCATGTGCCTTTGCTTCATGGTGCCCATCAGGCTATTGTGTGAGCTCGTCTTGATGTGATCAGAGCCTAGATTCCGTATTATGGTGACTCAGTGGCTACGCACAGTCGCACACACACAATCTGTCTTGAACTCTGCAAGGTGTTGACTGAAAGTAAGAAAGTTCCAACTGTAACGATTAATCCCCCAAGTCTAAAAACACCACGGCAAGATCGATCATGTGTGACAGGCAAGATTCACCTGTGTTGGTGTTTCCTATGGTGGAGCAATTGGGGTCACTGCCATCAACTGGAAATTTCCTAAACAATCATGTACAAGGAATCTGAATGAAAGATCACAGTGTGCTGCATTAATAAGTGGTTTTAGGTTAAAAAAAAAAGACAGTTGACGTAGCTTAAAAACAGTTGCTTTCTTTGCAGCATAGGAACGGAGTAATTTGATCATCAGTCATAGGACACAATACAGGCTGCCAAACATAATCTTCATTTTATACCAGTGCCAGAACATGGTGCTCAGATACTCAGGGCAAAGATTGCAAAGTGCTACCCCAACAAGTTGAGACAGATTGTGTTTGTATATTCAGTGGCTGGGAGGGGGTAGGGTGCTAAAAAGAAAATTGGTTTGCTTCTCCATATACAGTAAAACTCAGTGGCGTGGGAGGATAGTGGGTATTTGCAAAATGGTCAAAGCAGTTCTGTTGTTGGGTCACAAAGCAAAAAGAGGTTTTACAGTGGGGAACTTAATCATTTAGTCTGCAGATTGTGTAAGTTTGCCCACTTACAAAGAAATTAAGGGTCTAAAGTTTTTATCATAGGTGTATTTTTAATGATAGTGACAGAATATCAACCAAAAATCCAGAAAAAAACAAGATACAAATGTTATAAATGGAGTTGCAGTTCAGTGAGTAAAATAAATATTTGATCCCCAAGCAAAACAAGACTTAGTAGTTGGTGGAGAAACCCTTGTTGGCAAGCACAGAGGTCAGACGTTTCTTGTAGTTGGTGACCAGGTTTGCACACATCTCAGGAGGGATTTTGGTCCGCTCTTCTTTACAGATCTTCTCTAAATCCTTAAGGTTTGGCAACTCAAAGTTTCAGCTCCCTCCATAAATTTTCCATAGGATTAAGGTTTTGAGACTGGTTAGGTCACTCCATGACCTTAATGTGCTTCTTCTTGAGCCACTCCTTTGTTGCCTTGGCATTATGTTTTGGGTCATTGGCATGCTGGAAGACCCATCCACGACCCATCTTCCATGTTCTGGATGAGGGAGGAAGGTTCTCATCCAAGATTTTACAATACATGGCCCCATCCATTGGCCCCCCAATGTGGCAAAGTGGCAAAGTCAACCTGTACCTTTAGCAGATCGTGTTCTTAGGGTCATAGTCAGCTTTATTCTTACTCCAAACATGGCAAGTCGAATTAATACCAAAGAGCTCAATTTTGGTCTCATCAGACCACAGCACTTTCTCCCAATCCTTCTCTGAATCATTTAGATGTTCATTGGCGAACTTCAGACAGGCCTGTACATGTGCCTTCTTGAGGCGGGGGACCTTGCAGGCCCTGCAGGATTTCAATCCATGGTGGCTTATTGTGTTAACTATGATGGTGACTGTGGTCCCACCTGCCTTGAGATCATTCACAAGCTTCTCCTGTGTAGTTCTAGGCTGATCCCTCACTTTTCTCATGATCATTCTTACCCCATGAGGTGAAATCTTGCATGGAGTTCCAGACTGAGGGTGATTGATGGTTATTTTGTATTTCTTCCATTTGCGAATAATCGCTCCAACAGTTGTCTCCTTCTCACCAAGCTTCTTACTGGTGGTCTTGTAGCCCATTCCAGCCTTGTGCAGGTCTACAATCTTGTCCCCGACATCCATTGACAGCTCTTTGGTCTTGCCCATGATGGTGAGGTTTGAATGAAAGAAAGAGATTCTGTGGACAGGCATCTTTTATACACATAACGAGTTGTCGTTAGGAGCGACTTCTTAAATTGACAGGACTAATTTGTGTACCACATGAGCACATACTCTAGCCAGTCTGTGGAAGCCAGAATTAATGTTGGTTGATAGGAGATCAGATACTTATTTTACTCACTGAACTGCAACTCAAGATTTGTATCATGTGATTTTTCTGGATTTTTGGTTGATATTTTGTCTCTAAATACACCTATGATAAAAATTATAGACCCTTCATTACTTTGTAAGTGGGCAAACTTACAAAATCTGCAGGGGATCAAATAATTATTTTCCCAACTGTATATCCAACTGTCCCCCACCCATTCCTCCAATCTTTGCTCTGTTCTAGCAATGCTGGATGTCCTTTTCCCCCACTGCATGTTGTGGTTCCTCCCACTGACCTCTACATCACCGCTATATCTTCTAGTAAAGTAGGGGTTGGCAGAAGGAACCATAGTGTACAGTGGGGGATGTAGGCACACCTAAAAGTGTAAACAAAAAGCTGCTCCATGTGGATCTTAGCTCCTACACCTATCCACCATGGCTAAGTGCTGGTTTAATTAATCTTGCCAGCAGAGAGGTGCCAAGAATATGAAGGATTCAACACAAAACTGGCACGTGGAAAACTTCTAAAAAGTATAACTTTAGGCAAAATGTATTTTTTAGCTTAGGATAGAGTGGAGATGGATTAGAACCACTACTAGGTTTTCACGGTGGTCTGTGCCCATTGGGGGGATTCACCCTCTCTATTTTTCCTGTTTACCATTATCATTGAACGTGAAAAAAAATCACTGCTCCTAGTATCCTAGCACAAACCTTTACCCCTCAAATTTCCCCTCCGAGTACAAATCCTCTCCTCCCCCACTTCAAATCCCCCCTCCCAGCACAAATTCCTCTCAATCATCCCTACCAGCACAAATCCCCCCCCCCCCAAAAAAAATGAGCACTAAGCTGCATTCTACATCCCGTCCCCTGCTGAATCCTCCCCCAGCACAAATCTTTGCTTCCCATCCCACAAAAAACCCTAGCACAAAATCCCCCATCCCCCCCAAAAAAAATCACTGCTTCTAGCACAAACCCTCTACCCCTCAAAATTCCTCTCCAAGAAAAAATCCTCTCCTTCCCCACTCCAAATCCCCATCTCAGCACAAATTCCCCTCAATCATCCCTACCAGCACAAACTCCCTGCCCCCCCCCCCCACCAAAAAAAAAACCCTGTAGCACAATTCTTCTCCCCTCTACCATATCACCCCTTTTAGCACAACCCCCTCCTAGCACATATCGTCTTCTGGTAGGTTAATTAGATCCTGTCGCAAAAATTGGCCAAATATGTGTATGTTGTATGTGTATGTTTTTGTAAGCGCGTCGGGACCCCATGGGGTAAAGGAAGGTGCTATACCACAGATGGAGAGCGGTGGCAAAAAGCGCCCTGTGGCGATTCAGTTCGCATAGGTAGCGCTATACAAGTCACTCATTCATTCATTCTCCCATACCCTCTCCCAACACAAATCCCCCTAAATCACCACACCTGGCAATTCTTACCCCCTGCTGTCCCCCAAATTCCCCCTCTCAACACAGATCCCCGTCCCTTCAATCTCCTTGCAGCGCCCCCCCAGTTTACAGTTTACATTATACCGCAGTGCCCAGGGCAGCCGCCACTCCTGCCCACCCCTTGTTGCAGCCCTGGGCCAGGGCATGTCTTTTTGTAATTTATTGCTGAATAAACTTGGAGAAGGTGTGGGGTGGTATGGGATACTCCAGAATCATTAACAGTAACAAGAGGGCACATTTCATTGCCCTAAGCTTCTCTCGAAAGTGTTCTATGCCAAGAGCAGAGGGAGAAAGTGACCAGAATTGAGGCCTTTTATGCACTAGACTGTCTCAATTAGAGCTGCTACTGGCACTTTCATCCACACAAAACTGCATACAGCCACTAGGCTCTAGAACTCAGATCAGTACTCATAGTGTCACAGGATCACCAGATGCCTCCTTCCAGTATCCACCAGACACTCTCCGGTGAAGGAGAGATAAATGCTCGCAATGTCCGAGCTTAACTCCTTTCAACTTCCACCGGGCACTCATGACCGAGTTCTCCAGACCAGATCCTAGCTCAGCAAAGATTTTGGAAGTAGCCCCCCCCCCCCCCCAAGCTATGCCACAGCTGGGACCTGGAAATTTCAGCAATCTGTCCAGATTGCTTCTCCTCCAGAATAAGACAAGCTGTGCCAGACCCCATTTATGTACTCTTCAGCCACCTACTAGGCACACCTCCCCAGGGATTGGCTGAGGCCCCATAAACATACAGACTGCTCATTTGACTTGCTCCACTCCTATGTTCTAGCACCATTCAGAAAGCAGGGGTAAGCAATCAAACCTGCAGCCTGTGAGACACAGATTAGCCCAAAGCAATCAACAGCTGCTCCACTGATTACAGAGGAGCCAAAAACAACAAAATTTACCTAACAGCCCAGCACCTAACTAAGAGGGTGCTACAACTATTATAACTAAAGTGTATTCTTCCATCTGTGTACCATGGAAGGATATGACACAAATTCTGTTCTGTGAACTCTCTCATACAAAGCATAGTGACCTTATTTCCAAATAGAAATGTTTATTTTAATTATTATTATTTTTTTTAATTGTGGGTATTTTTCATTGCAAAAGCAACAAGACCCGGTTCACACAGGGGCGACTTGTAAGGCGACTTAGCCACCTGACAAGTCGTGCTCCATTCTGTACAATGGATCCGTTCTAACAGGAGCAACTCAAGTCGCTCCGATTTAGAAAAAGGTTCCTGTACTACTTTGGAGCAACTTCAGAGCGGCTTGCATTGACTTCTATACAGAATTTGTTTAGCAAGCCGCATTAAAATCGCTCTGTACGGGGCGGCTTCAGAGTCGGGCGACTTTGAAGCCGCCCCTGTGTGAAACGGGTCTAATGGGTAAATGGAAATGGAACTGCTATTGTGTAATATGTAATCAAGTGTTAAACTAAAGTGATATGTGCTAGAATGCTTCCAGATCCACAACTTTGGGCCTGGCTTGGAATAAAGGTATTGAAGGATATTATACCTGCAGGGGACTTACTCTGCTTTCGAGATCTCGCTGTTAAATATAGACTCCCGGGATGGATGGTTTTCCGATACTATCAGCTGCCTCACGTGGCCAAAGCACAGTTTCCCACTGCTCCTAGTCTTAAAGCTGACGCTATTGAAGCATTGCTAGCACAGGAATCTTTAGATAAACCCCTCTCTACATTATATCTAGCTCTTCTTACGGTAGACTGACCCAAAATGGATTCACTGTGGGATAAGTGGAGGACTGATATCCCAAGTCTAGACAGGGAGACCTGGGAGGAGTGCTTTGAGGATAGTTCCAAGTTGGTAATTTCTTCCAGGGACAAGTTTCTGCAAACAAAGTTCCTACACAGAGTTTATCATAAGCCTCAGAGACTGCATAGAATATACCCACAGCATTCATAGAATTGTCCAGGGTGTCAATCCCCTAATAGCACCTATATTCACGTGTTCTGGACTTGCCCCCAATTGGAGCATTACTGGACTGCAATCGTGGAGTATATTAATATCCATTTACAGTTGTCAATCCCGATGTCGGCTGAATTGGCTTTATTAGGAATTTAGGACAATGACCAGAGACCTCGGTACACCAACTTATTGCTTTCTTTCCTGTTGTTCTATGCTAAAAAAGATATATTAGTTAAATGGGCCTCATCCTCTCCCCCCATGAGTCCTGGGAATCATCCATAAAGGCTGTATTATCTATGTATAAGTTAACATACACTAATAGAGGGTGTCCTCAGAAATACGATCGTATCTGGCAACCATGGACTGAACAAACTTGATTCTTATAATGGTTTGTAGTCATTTTTTTGTTTTTCCTGATCAAGTATGATATGATATGTTGGGATATATTATTAAAATTGTATGAACTTATGGACTATTTACATTAATGGACTTTAATTATGCTCACACAGTCATTACTGTAATACTTTGATCAGTTATTATTGCACTTTGCACTTTTTTTTTTTTGGGATTTGCACTTGCACTTAACACTTTTTATAAGGTGTTGCAGCTTTTTAAAGTTGTTCATGTTTTTTGTTTGTTTTTTGCACATATCACTTTAGTTTAACACTTGATTACATAATACACATTAGCAGCTCCATTTCCATTTACCCACTGTTGCTTTTTATTGAGGCCATTTACCATTTGGTGCTTGGCATATGTGGAGGCAGCAGCTAGTAGGATTTCCCCTTAGTCCAGTGGTTCTCAACTCCTGTCCTTGGGACCCACTAACAGGCCAGGTTTGCAAGATAACTGAAATACTTCACAGGTAATATCATTTGCTGCTCAGTGATTGCCGTATTCTAGTCTGCATCTCCCCAAGGCAATACTTAAATTCTGGCCTGTTAGTGGGTCCTGAGGACCGGAGTTGAGAACCACTGCCTTAGTCCATAGCGCAGAACCAATTCATTTTTCTGCATTATTCATTGCAGGTTACAAGAACTAACCAACAAAATATACAAAATGAAAAAGTGATGTATAGAAAGCAAAATAAAAAAGAGGGAGGAAGAAGTTAATAAAAGTAATTATGGTTACTAAGGATTAAAAATTGGTCCAACAAGACAGCATTTTAAGGAAAAAATGTGTATATTTTTATGTGCAGATCAATGCTTTGATTTGTACGATACATATGAATAAATATTGCAATCTGTTTGCTGTCTTCATTCATACAGGAGCCCATGTCAGTGCTCCTGAGCCACAAAACGGGATTCAGCTGTCAAGCTGACAGCCCAGTCCTGTAGGTTGCACTGGGAAAGCCCGGCCCTGCCCCCTCTCTGATTGACTTCGGCGGGAGCCACTGGCGCTTCGCTGCTGTCTCAGCCAATGAGGAGGGAGAGTCCTGGACAGCCGAGTCTCTTGTGCAACATCACTGGATCGAGATGGGGGCTGCTGCACACAGAAGGCTTTTTATCCTGATGCACATAATGCACCTACTGCTTTTACAACCACTTTAAGCCCAATAATGCATGGTGGTGGTGGACGCCTTTTGTGGGCTTGGGTTGCTATGTTTCTGGTACAACCGTGTGGTCGATTCAGTGAGAAGACTTGAGGGAGAGGATAGGAGCACCGGGTATCCAGAAAAATGCAACTCTTGGTGTAGGGCTCACAAAATGTTTATTGAAAGGGTAAAACATGTATGTTTAGGGAGAAACATGGGCCACACATAAATACGCACAGGGCTGTTGGTGCGTATTTATGGGTGGCTGGTAGGTTCTGGAGTGATTTCTACAATCTGAGCTTCCAATTGGCAGAGTGTCAGCTTGTGATGATGAAGTTGCAGCACCTGCTCTCTGTGTGGAAGCAGTGGTCCCTCTGCAGAAGTCCAACGTGTCTGCTTTTGAGCCAAAACTTTTCAATCAGCAAAGTTTGTGCCCCCTAGGAATGAGCCAGGAATGTACGTTGCACATAGGCTGCAGGCAAAACAAAAAGTAAAGTTTAATAGCAGACACAAAGGGCCTCTTCAAACCTTTATGTTGCTGTAATGCATAGTATTGAAGCATTCTTGAGCTATCGTTTATAAATTCAAGAATGCATATGTTGTGTATACTTGCACATTATGGAAAATGCTATGAGGACACTACGGCTTTAGTTCTGCTATAAACGGCTAAATATGCAATTGAAATCTGCATTGTTATACCTGCCATTGTATGAATTGTAATTCTGATTAGTCAATTTCTGCCCCAAGTTCAGTTTTAAAGAGACAATAAGCAATTTATTTTTTATATTCATATTGACACATTTGCTTTTCACAGAGTGCTCATTCTGGACAGTGGCGCAGTGCAAGCATTGCTCTGGCGATGAAGTGTTGACTTACTGTATCCTAAGAGAGCAGGCCGGAGAAGGGAGCGGTGCTTTCAAATATACACACTGTCAGAATAATGATTAATGGTTCTCCATGGGAAGACTAATGGAGCTTCCTCTGCTGTCTGGCTGTATAAGACGTTATATTGTCCTGCCGGGCCGCTGGACGCTGACAGAAAATGGACGCGGGGTCCCAGGCAGGCTGGATTTTTTCCAGGTCCTGACTTTTAATGGTACAAAAAAAAAAAAAATGACATTTGTTTACCATGAGGTGATGTCTCCTCACACCGCACAAGAGGCCTTAATATAGGACCCCCTCCATGACAGAACAGATGTTAGCAAGAGCTGAAACAAAGGTGACTATTGCCAGAGCAGGTCATGTGCCAGCTATGGGGCCAGCAGCACAGGTAGCCTAATACACAGTGGGAAAAAAATCATTGTTACATAGTTAGTCAGGCTGAAAAAAGACAAAAATAAAAAACAAAAATAAAATAGAAACTTTGTATTCTTAGAAATGTAAACCTGCATCTGATCCATGGAATGGCAACCCTTATAAAGCGTGATCCATCTTGCTGCGACAGGGAGAAAATTCCATCCTGATCTTTCAATGCAGTTGGATACTCCATCCATGGATCAATGATCCAAAGAGGCCGATTTGTTCAAACTTGAGAGTGTAAAATCTGGTGCAGCTCTTCATAGAAACCAATCAGCTTCCAGGTTTTTTTGTCAAAGCTTAATTGAACAAGCTGAAGTTGGAAGCCGATTGGCTGCCATGCCCAGCTGCACCAGACTTTCCACTCTCCTGCTTTAGTAAATCAACCCCAAAGTGTAGTTTCTTTTTCCTATAAATAGTCAGCTATACTGTATGTTGTGCCTTAGATACACAGCCATACAGGAGTTGGCTGGAATTAGCTCCTGTAAAATTAATCCACATTATCAAAGCTCTTACAGTAAAGATTTATTTCCGTATGCAAGTGCAAAGAATACCTCCTTGTCATTTAGAATAGCCTTAAAGTAATTGTAAAAGGTTCAATTTTTTTTTTTTTTAAATAACATGTTATACTTTCCTGTTCTGTGTAATGGTTTTGCATAGAGCAGCCCCGATCCTCTTCTTCTCGAGTCCTCCGCTGGTGCTTCTGGCTCCTCCCCCCCCACCGAGTGCCCACCATAGCAAGTCACTTGCTATGGGGGCACTTGTGCAGGCTCGCTCAGCCACGCCCCCCTCTCCCTCCTCACTAGCCGTGATTGATGGCAGCTAGAGCCAATGGCTCCCTCGGCTGTCTCTGAGCTTATGTAGAGGGGGAGAACAGAGAGAGCTAATGCTCTCAGGAACAGCTCTAGATCGAAAAGGGGCTTGGGTAAGTGTACACAGAAGTCTCGTTTTTTTTTTCTTTAAAAATTACAAACAGGTTATACTTAGCTGCTCTGTTGCAGTGGTTTTGCACAGGGCAGACCAGATCCTCCTCTTCACAGGTCTCTCATCTGGCCTCTTCCTCCTGTGGAGTACCCCCACAGCAAGCAGCTTGCTATGGGGCACCTGAGCCAAGCCTCAGCTCTGTGTGTCCATTCAGAGACAGAGCTGCGGTTCAGCCCTGCCCTCTCTCTTTTCATTGGCTAACTGACTTTAAATGACAGCAGCGGGAGCCAATCAGGAGGGAGAGTCCCATGCGGTCGAGGCACTCGTGCACATCACTGAATCGAGATGGGGCTCAGATAAGTTTTAGATGTAGCTGAGGGGGCTGCTGCACACAGAAGGTTTATTTATCCTAATGCATAGAATCCTTACGAACCATTTTAAGTTACATCAAGTTTACTTTATCGATCATTTACAGGGGTTGGACAAAAATATGGAAACACTATCTGATTTGCAGGTGCGAGTGACGGCATGTTTGGAGTTGAAAGCGGAAGTGATGTAACAATCTTTTGCTTCCACTGTGTGATGAGACACCGAACTAACAGGTGGGAAGCCTCACTTTCGCCATTCACTGCGTTCATTGCTGGTAATATGGAGACATGTCAGAGCTTACCGAGCTTCAAAGAGGCCAAATTGTTGGTGCCCGCTTAGCTGGTGCTTCTGTGACTGAAGTTGCTGATTTATTTGCTGTGTTGCGTATCAATGGTTCTGATGGCATATACAGTTTCCGGGAAAACGTCGCCTGATAAGCATAAGCGCGGTCAACATGGTCAACTGACCGAAAAAGTAAAAGGGACATTGCACAGGATCGGGACCCAGATTTTTGCATGAAGAGTGGTATCAGATTCCATTATACACCATCCAAGACTTATTTTTGTCAATTTCCTGGAGAATTTAGGCCATCTTGGATGCCAAAAGCGATCCAACACCATATTCGGTAACAATTTCCCTCTTTTACTATACTTGTTTCCATAATTTTGTCCAGCCCCTGTATGTATTTATCAACTAGGGTTCTGTGGAGCCCAGGAGTTCCTCCAAAGGTTGCTAAGGCAGCCCATAGATGATTCGATTTTCTTTCCTTCCACTACAGGTATCTAGGTAACAGATATTAGGACCATAGAATGTTCAATCTGTCATTCGTATTAGCAAGGTCTCCTCCAACATGAAGTTAAGCGTTCACTGTCAATATACTGGTGTAGTGATGTGTAAAGCGAGCTCCCTAGATTCTTCCCACTACCAGATAGACTTTTGCACCCATATAATATCTTCCACAGGTTTCCCCAACTGGATTTCCAGTCATTTCCTGTCCTACTACCACATAGGAAAATGTGAAGAAATTTCCATATCACAGAAAAAGTCATCAATTACAAATCTGGCAGAGGTTCTAACCTTTCTACACTCTACCCAAAATGAGGGGAAAAAAAGAGCATCAAACCACGGAGTGAGCATGACATGTTTACAATATGCCTAAGAAATGTGGCTGGAGCCATGCCTAAAAAATTGATAAAATCTTGAAAATAGAATCTGTCAATAGTGTGCGAACATATTATAAAATTTGTGACCCATCACCTCTGCGGAGTTCCCATCATCTAAGACAGATCAGCTTCTTCTGTTTCAAATTCATAATGACAAAATGTTAAGCCATAGTGGTAGAGATGAACTGCAGATCGCACGCCGTCAGAGCCATAACATTCTCCCAAAGAAATAAAATATCTGAAGAATGAATTCCTTGGGGGATCAGCAACCACTTGAGGCTTCTCAGTTCAAGAGCTTTTTGTTGGAAAAGAGTGAATGTAGACGGTGGATATCTGGCACCAATGGAGTCCAACACCAGACAGCTTCAAAAGTTATTTTCCCTCGGTGTAAAAGATGACAAAGTCCAGCAACGCTGCCTCCAGCTTAGGCAACAAAGCGAATAGACATAAAAAAAGGATTCTGACTTTTTTTCTGTACTTGTAGTATAAAAGAAAAAGTATGTCAGTTCTGACAGTGCTACTGTATACCGTTAAAGTTATCTATTTCTCAATACAGGTTGAGAAAAGTAAGTGTGTTACGTGTTTTTAGAACAGTGAAATTGGTCATATTTTACATTGAACAGAGGAAGGTTATCAGCCTGAGTCTACTCACTGTATATATTTCATACAAATGCCACAGTCCCACAAAATTACCCAAAGTACAAAGTACCCACAAAATGTGAAAACAGTACTGCGCCACAAGCAAGAGTCTCTCAGACACACATAAACATCAGTACAAAGGAACATTTAAAATATTCTATCAAATATTATTATTTTTTTGGACGCAGAGTTAAAGGGATTCGGAAGGCAATTAAAAAAAACAAAAAACAAACCTGTTATACTTACCTGCTCTGTGCAATGGTTTTGCACAGAGCAGCCCTGATCCTCCTCTTCTAGGGTCCCCTGCTGCCACGCCTGGCTCTCCACCTCCTGCTGAGTGCCAACATCAAGGTGCCACATAATATATAAAAAAAAACCTCCGCATGCCCCCCCCCCAAAAAAAAAAAAACTTACCTGAACCCGATCTCAAGCCAGCGATGTGCACAAGAGCAACTGCTCTCTTGGCTCTCTCTCTCCAGAGAGGCAGGAGCCAATGTCTCCTGCTGCTGTCAATCACAGCCAGTGAGGAGAGAGTGAAGCTGAAGCCAAACCACGCTCTGCGTGTCAATAGACAGACAGAGCTGGATTGGGAGCGAGCATGCATGAGTGCCAACAGAGCAAGCAGCTTGCTCCCGAGCCAGCTCTGTCTGTCTATTGACACGCAGAGCGTGGTTTGGCTTCAGCCCCACTCTCTCCTCACTGGCTGTGATTGACAGCAGCAGGAGCCATTGGCTCCTGCCTCTCTGGAGAGAGAGAGCCAAGAGAGCAGTTGAGATCGGGTTCAGGTAAGTTTTTTTTTTTTTTTGGGGGGGGGCATGCGGAGGTTTTTTTTTTATATATTATGTAGCAAGTTGATGTTTAGGCAGGGCTGCTATTAAATTTATTTGCCTGGAAATAGCTGCCTTGGCCAATTGTTAGGAGATCAATTGATTTCTCCCTAATTCTGGAATTGCTGCACTTCTCTCTTCTGTCACTAGGTGGCCGGGTATCTGGTGACATTGGATAAGACAAGGGCATAGCAAGGACAGATTATGAATGAATGGGATGTCTCAGCCAATGGGCAGGGATTTTCTTGGGTCCCTTCGCCTGCTGGGAGAACCTATTAATTTGGGTGGAGTCAGGTGTTCGGGGTTCTGTTCCACCTGGACGGCTGTCTGGGTGGACGTGTGTTATGTTGCCCTGGGCTGCTAGGCCATAAGCCTTAGGCCTATCCTGGGGACCTCTGGCTGCTAGGCTGTCTGAGGGCCTATCCAGAAGCAGGAGAGTTGCGTAGGGTTGGGACTGCGGGCTTGTAGTCCAACCAAAAGTAATGGTTTCTCTGGCCGGGGAACCCGTTGTGGTCGGAGGTAAAAGGGAAGCTGTCGCCATTAAGGGACCATCCACCTTGTTACCGGAGACCACTGTGAGTAAGCTGAGGCTAGTACCAGAGCAGACTTCTCGCCAGCCAGGGACGGTGAAGAAGTGGGAAAATTTCAGCAAGTGCCAAGCCAGGGACCCAGCGGGACAGCAGAGGGGATGCTTGTGGAGTAGAGGTGAGTTCCAAGCCAGGGAGCTAGCGTGTCCGCAGGGGTGACGCATGAGGAGTACCTGGGAGTGCCAAGCTAGGGACCCAGCAGGGAAGCGGGGGTGACACTTGAGGAAGATACTGAGTGCTAACAGTGGAAGAGCTCAGGGGATCCAGTGGCTTTTGGATCTGAAATCTAGTGAGAGAGACTGGGAGCTCAATGAGTGAAGAGCCACAGTGAGTGAATGTGGGGTTAGCTGAGAACTGTTCGTGTTGCAAATAGTTGGATACAATTACAGTTAGTAACTTCTACATGATTGTTACCATAGGAGACAGCATCCTACCTATAGAAGTGGTGTCCTTCACCTGTATAGTTGTCTACCTATAGAAGTCTCGGAGTCTACCAATTAACATTGCATCTACCTGAGGGTGTGCTGGCCCCAACCCTCTCTCCCACCATTTTGTTTAAGAGACGATTCTTTTCTTGCATTCAAAAAGTGTCTGGCGCCACCGCTTCATCTTGCATTACACCCACCATGCCATGTAACCCATGTAACTCTACACAGAAGGATGTCAGCTCTCCCTGACTCTGGAGGTCACCATCAGGCTTAAAGGGGCCCGGGACTTTGCTACAATTACATTATTTAAAAAATAACAAAACAACTAATAAATAACGAAATGACCAAAAGCCATGATAGTCTCTTTTTTTAATTGGCGATAGTGAAAAACTACTGAAACCTGCACAAAGAATAGTGTAACCAAAGTGACCTGAATGAGATGTACTAAGGACACCAATCAGAGACTTAAATCAGAGACTTAACCGCTGGACGTTTTTTTTTTTTTTCTTTCCTGCAAGGTAAAGCCATAATGAGCTAGTATGAAACTTACCTGAAAACAAAGCATTCCAGCGATGTGATTCCATCGTCACCCGTCCGGGACTCTGGCTCTGTGACTGGCCAGAGCCGCGATGGCGTCTCTCCCGCACATGCGCGCGGGAGCTGCTGTTCACGGCACAGGTGGCCGTTCCTTCAGAGTGCATGCACCAGTGATGTCATTGGCTGAATGTACAGTAAACATCTCTTAAAGGGCGCACATTTAGGAGATATTTACACGGCGTATAGGTAAGCCTTATTTTAGGCTTACCTGTAGGTAAAATTTAATGTTGAAAGTTTACTTCCACTTTAACAATAGTTCAAATAGGATCATTAAAATGTGGATAATATTAACATTAACGATATTCCTTGAACCATAGTCCCGTCCTATGTTCACTTTATAACAATCACAGAATTCTAGCAAGAGTCAAATTGAGTAGGATTAAAACATAACTACTAAACTTCAGTTTTGCGTAGGTTAGTGAAAACTGAATGTGTCTCTCCAACCGGAACCTTGGAAATTAACCTTGGGGATACGGAACGGTGTGGCTGCCCAGGCAGAAAAGTGCGATCGCATAATGAAGTCAATTAACAGAATCCGCAGTAGCAGAATATATGTATATAAGTTACAGGGCCATGACATTTAAATCTTTTAGCCTTGGGTAGGCACTTCCACTTTGCATTTTGTCATTCAGAACAGACCAATTAATGGGAAGGGAGACAGAAATCTGCAAGGCTGTTAACTATTGCATAGCAATGGAGACCTTCAGCCACAAAAACACATAAAACTTAATACCAAATACATTATGTGAATAACTGTGCAGCTTTGTCAGCTTTTTAGATACCGATTTGTAAAACAAAAAACTATCATCCCCGCTTTGCACCTGTAAGGGTTTGTTTACACTTGCTTCAAAATGTGGCATTTGACACTCTTTTTTAAAGCACTCTGAATGACATGGTACAGGAGAGGGTGCGGACATGGTACAGGAGAGGGTGAGAGGGTGCGGACATGGTAAGGAGAGGGTGAAAGGGTGCGGACATGGTACAGGGGAGGGTGAAAGGGTGCGGACATGAAACAGGAGAGGGTTAGAGGGTGCGGACATGGTACAGGATAGGGTGAGAGGGTGCGGACATGGTACAGGAGAGGGTGAGAGGGTGCGGACATGGTACAGGAGAGGGTGCGGACATGGTACAGGTGAGGGAGAGAGGGTGCGGACATGGTACAGGGGAGGGTGAGAGGGTGCGGACATGGTACGTGAGAGGGTGCGGACATGGTACAGGAGAGGGTGTGGACATGGTATAGGAGAGGGTGAGAGGGTGCGGAAATGGTACAGAAGAGGGTGAGAGGGTGCGGACATGGTACAGGAGAGGGTGAGAGGGTGCAGGCATGGTACAGGAGAGGGTGTGAGGGTACAGGCATGGCACAGGAGAGGGTGAGAGGGTGCAGGCATGGTACAGGAGAGGATGTGAGGGTACAGGCATGGCACAGGAGAGGGTGCTGACATGGTACAGGAGAGGGTGCAGACATGGTACAGAAGAGTGTGAGAGGGTGCGGACATGGCACAGGAGAGGGTGCAGACATGGTACAGGAGAGTGTGAGAGGGTGCGGACATGATACAGGAGATGGTGCAGACATGGTATAGGAGAGTGTGAGAGGGTGCGGACATGGTACAGGAGAGGGTGCGGATATGGTACAGGAGAGGATGAGAGGGTGCGGACATGGTACAGGAGAGGGTGAAAGTGTGCGGACATGGTACAGGAGAGGGTGAGAGGGTGCGGACGTGGTACAGGAGAGAGTAAACGGTGCGGACATGGTACAGGGGAGGGTGAGAGGGTGCGGACATGAAACAGGAGAGGGTTAGAGGGTGCGGACATGGTACAGGATAGGGTGAGAGGGTGCGGACATGGTACAGGACAGGGTGAGAGGGTACGGACATGGTACAGGACAGGGTGCGGACATGGTACAGGTGAGGGTGAGAGGGTGCGGACATGGTACAGGGGAGGGTGAGAGGGTGCGGACATGGTACAGGAGAGGGTGAGAGGGTGCGGACATGGTACAGGAGAGGGTGTGGACATGGTACAGGAGAGGGTGCGGACATGGTACAGAAGAGGGTGAGAGGGTGCGGACATGGTACAGGAGAGGGTGAGAGGGTGCAGGCATGGTACAGGAGAGGGTGTGAGGGTACAGGCATGGCACAGGAGAGGGTGCTGACATGGTACAGGAGAGGGTGCAGACATGGTACAGGTGAGGGTGAGAGGGTGCAGGCATGGTACAGGAGAGGATGTGAGGGTACAGGCATGGCACAGGAGAGGGTACTGACATGGTACAGGAGAGGGTGCAGACATGGTACAGAAGAGTGTGAGAGGGTGCGGACATGGCACAGGAGAGGGTGCAGACATGGTACAGGAGAGTGTGAGAGGGTGCGGACATGGTACAGGAGAGGGTGCAGACATGGTACAGGAGAGTGTGAGAGGGTGCGGACATGGTACAGGAGAGGGTGCGGATATGGTACAGGAGAGGGTGAGAGGGTGCAGGCATGGTACAGGAGAGGGTGCAGACATGGTACAGGAGAGGGTGAGGACATGGTACAGGGGAGGGTGAGAGGGTGTGGACATGGTACAGGAAAGGGTGAGAGGGTACAGACTTGGTACAGGACTTCACTTGATGTGCACCTCCAACACAGCAATCTGTGCCCCCCCCCCAACACACAGACCACAAAGAGATAGGCCAATTAGCTGCCCGGGTCGGAGGCCCCTCCCCTTTGCACTGTACACACGGAAGAGACCTGCTAGCTGCATGGAGATCCCCCGCGTCCATGTCTTCACAGCTGAGAGCTGCGGCCCGTGTACGGCCAGTGGCGGGTTGCCGGGACAATGCCAAATTCCGTGATCTTTCCAGGGACACAGACAGACCGGGACAAGGAAATGTCCCAGGAAAAATCGGGACTGTTGACAGCTATGGATTTTAGTTAGGGGTATCAGAGAAAAAGGGAGCTGAATACAAATGCACGCCACACTTTTCACATATTTATTTGTAAAAAAAAATAAAAAACATTTATCATTTTCCTTCCACTTTATTTTTTTCACTAATTATGTGCCACTTTGTGTTGGTCTATCACATAAAATCCCAATAAAACACATTTACGTTTTTGGTTGTAACATGACAAAATGTGGAAGATTTCAAGGGGTATGAATACTTTTTCAAAGCACTGTAACTGCGTGTATAACAAAACATTTACATCTGTAGTAAAACAATTCTTATAGGTTTGGAGGCTGTAAACTACTAAATAGCTCACCATCCTGAGTAAGCAGAAATATATTTAACTGTTCCTTGAAGAATACTTTTAAATTCTATATGAAAAATATATCAGCAATCTTTGTTGAGGTGCAAAATCACCCTCTGAGTAACTGTGTATTGTTTGATAGTGCCCCTTTAATAATTATTTACTACCCCTGCAAAACGATATTTTCATCATAATGTATATTTACATTTATTAGAACGATCTGTAGCTAAAAAATAAATAAAAATAAACAATAAAAGAGACCAGTAAACTGCTTCATACTGTATCTTTGCATCCATTTGTCTTTATACGGCATCCGAGCCTTCGCTTCTACCTCCCCTCCCTCTGGGGAATATTTCTGTCTGAAGATGAAGGATAGGCTTAAAAAGCTTTTGCAATCCTCCTTCCTATATTAGAATTATTGTTTTTAGACTTACAGTTCTCATCGGGGGTTTGGTGAAAGTATAGGCATCATAAAAATACATATATTTCCACTTTCACAAAGTCACAATTCATTTTGGGCTGCCTCACCGCAAAGAATGCAAAAAGAATGTCAAAAATAAAGATGAATATAAGTTGTTCATCGCTATTTGTTTTGCAGGTTATAAAATAGACTATTCAGTTCTGCTTATTAACATTTTGGGGTGGAATTAATAAAGGGAAAAAGACGGTGCACTTTGCAAAGTGCAGCTGGACCCTGCAAGCGCAGTTGCCCCAGAGATAAGTAAATGAGCAAAAACTCGGCTGAATTCCATCATTCAATCACGTGCAAGCAAAAATGCATTTTTTTTTATTTTACTTGAATATGATTAAAGCGGAGTTCCACCCAAAATTGGAACTTCCGCTTTAAGGGAAGGCGACCCCCTGACATGCCAGATTTGGCATGTCATTTTTGAGATACCCTCTTTTTAGAGGGGTCCAGCCCCCACTTCCTCCCGGCGCACTGCGGCGCCGGAAGCTAGCTAACCTCTCCCCCCTCCCTCTCGGCAATCATCTGGGACATGTCACAGGTCCCAGATGATTGCCCGGCCAGTCACAGCGCGCCACGCGGCTCGCGCAGTGCGTGCCCGGCTGTGAAGCCACAGCCGGGCGCCCACAGTGACAATGCCGGGGCCGCAGAGAGGAGGGGGAGACAAGCAGGGCTTCGTTCCCCCGCATCGCTGGACCCTGGGACGGGTAAGTGTCTGATTATTAAAAGTTAACAGCTGCAGTATTTGTAGCTGTCGACTTTTCTTTTTTTTTTTTTTTTTTTAAGTGGAACTCCGCTTTAACCACTTCCCGCCCGGCCTATAGCAGATTGACGGCCGGGCGGTGGTTCAGTTATCCTAACTGGGCATCATATGACGTCCAGCAGGATAACAGCCGCGGCGCGCATCGCGGCGATCGGTGGAGCGGTGTGTCAGTCTGACACACCGCTCCACCAATCTTGGTAAAGAGCCTCCGGCGGAGGCTCTTTACCACATGATCAGCCGTGTCCAATCACGGCTGATCACGATGTCAATAAGAAAAGCCGTTAATCGGCTTTTCCTCACTCGCGTCTGACAGACGCGAGTAGAGGAGAGCCGATCGGCAGCTCTCCTGACAGGGGGGGTCTGCGCTGATTGTTTGTCAGTGTAGCCCCCCCCTCGGATCCCACACTAGACCACCAGGGAAGCCGCCAGGACCACCAGGGAAGGGGGCAACATGTGGGTGGCCAGGTATGTACCCCATGGCCATCCACATGTACAAATTATGCCCAATCTGTGCCAATCAGTACCCAAAAATGGGCACTGACTGGCACCATTATATATCAGTGATGCCCAGCAATAAGACCCATCAGTGTCATCAGTGCCACCAATCAGTGTCATCAGTGCCAACTATCAGTGTCCATCAGTGCCACCCATCAGTGTCCATCCGTGCCCACCTATCAGTGCCCATCAGTGCCTAAAAGTGCCACCCATCAGTGCCACCCATAAGTACTCATCAGTGCCACCCATAAGTACCCATCAGTGCCACCCATAAGTACCCATCAGTGCCACCCATAAGTACCCATCAGTGCCACCCATAAGTACCCATCAATGCCACCTATGAGTGCCCATCAGTGCCGCCTATGAGTGCCCATCAGTGCCACCTATTAGTGCCCATCAGTGCCGCATACCAGTGCCACCTATCAGTGCCCATCAGTGCCACCTATCAGTGGCCATCAGTGCCACCTATCAGTGGCCATCAGTGCCCGTCAGTGCAACCTCATCGGTGCCCATCAGTGCCCGTCAGTGCAGCCATATCAGTGCCCGTCATTGAAGAAGAAAACATACTTATTTGCAAAAAATTTTAACAGAAACAAAGAAAAACTTGTTTTTGTTTTAAAAAATTCGGTCTTTTTGATAAAAACCACAGAGGTGATTAAATACCACCAAAAGAAAGCTCCATTTGTGGGAAAAAAATGATAAAAAATAGTTTGGGTACAGTCTTGTATGGCCGCGACATTGTTATTCAAATTGCGACAGCGCTGAAAGCTGAAAATTGGCCTGGGCAGGGAGGTCTCTAAGTGCCTGGTATTGAAGTGGTTAAGTACTCTTTGCAAAGTGAAGCTTTACCTCATTTACTAAGCTCTGGAGAAACTGCACTTACAGATGGCAACGGCACTTTCTAAAGTGCACAGTCTATTTGTCTTTATAAAATCAATCCCTTAATCTACCAGAAATGCAAAGCAATTATCCAGGTATTCTCGAAAAACTGAGAAAGGCAAACGTTTTTATTGTGGATAGAACCGAACAAGAGTGTGATAAGTATCTTTCATATTCTTGTATTATGTGTTCTATTGGTATATGTTTGTAATATTTTTCCTTAGTATTTTATGTTAGCGTATTCCTATTTTCGTGGGAAATAAATAAGACTTTGTTTTATTAAGCCGTGTGCTTGGTTTCCTAGCTAACCTTGTATTTTTGTGATATCAACAGTAATATGTGATCACAGTTTTAATAAACTAGTTAACTAGGGGAATAGACAAGTTAATGCATATAGATATAGGCAGGGCTTTTTTTCTCAGAGAAAAGGTGCAGGAACTCCGCCTTTCGGAGTTAGCCCTTGTCTCTGCTCCTACCCACCTCCGAGCACCGTTACTTTGTTCCTCCCCCTTACCATCTCCCAATACTGCGCCTTTTAGAAAATACAGAACCAAGTAACATTTGTGGTACTAAGTAATTTGTATGGAATTTGTTAATGATAACAAGAAAAGCAGTAAAAAAGATCCCCTGCAGCCACCAATAGCCCCCCCCCCCCCAGCAACAATGGACCATCTGCAAAAAATACCCCCCTCCAGCAACAATAGACCCCCCGGCAGAAACATCAGATCCCCCCCCCCCCCCACAGGCAGCATCAATAGACCCTCCAGCAGCCAGCTACAGTAGACTGCTCCCTCAACAGTAAATCCCCCCCAACAACGACTGACCCCCCCCCCCCAGCAACAATAGATCCCCGCCAGCAACAATAGATCAATATTCAATAGATCAAACAATAGAGGGTGAACTTAAACATATGTATTTTTTCAGTCTAGTTAACCATGTAAAGCAAGACTGGCATCCTACCACTCTCTAAGCTTTTACCACTCAGTATCCAAGTGATGCAGAAACTGGGTTAAGGCTAATGAGCCATTACTTCAGCATCTGCTAGACCAGCGTTTTTCAACCTTCATTTCATCTCATTGCCCTTCAAAAGTATGTAAAATCTCAAGGAACCCCAATTCAAAATGTAAAAAAGATAAATGTTACTGATCAATGGGATACCTGCATCTGGGACAATGCACATAACCGCTCAGATGAAATTAACTTTACATCATAAGCTCCTTCACATTAGAGGTCCTTTCAACACATCAGAGCCTCTCTTTACATCAGAGGTCCTCCTATGCATGATAGTCCCCCCATCATATC
This sequence comes from Lithobates septentrionalis, assembly GCA_037952835.1. NCBI lineage: Eukaryota > Metazoa > Chordata > Amphibia > Anura > Ranidae > Lithobates > Lithobates septentrionalis. The sequence goes on along the minus strand of JBBDGP010003093.1, from coordinate 41,698 downwards.
AGAGTACACACCTATAACAGAGTCCCCCCCCCCCCCCATCATATCAGAGCCTTCCCATCTTCCCCACAGAGTCCCCCCATTACATAGTCCTTTTAGCACATCAGAGTCCCCCAGTCACAGATCCCCCCCTATTATGGAGCCCCCCAATCACATAGCCTCCCCCCATTATGTAGCCCCCCCCCCCCCCAATCACACCGTCCTCTAATTACGCAACCCCCCATAAAATAGAATAGGTAGAACGAGATTGGAAAGATGGACTTTTGTCCTTTCCTGAATGCTGTGGCAGTCCTGCATTCTGTCTGCCTTGAAACAGCAATGTACAATGCCACAATGCAGGTTGGCCAGCTAACAACACCATAGCAACAAATAATGCCGTGCATCCTGACCCCAGAAAGACATTGGTTGTTACGCTACTGGCAGCTGGCCCTCCCAAACCATGGTAACTCATGACGCTGATTTCGGGCAAGCTAGGTCTCATGTTCGTGGCACACCATGGAAACCCAAATGGCACCCCAGTTCAGAGACACTGTGCTAACCAATCACATAGCTGAAGGTTACCTTCATTGTTTTACCTGGTGCTCTCCATAGCATTCAGTCCTGAAGAAGGAGTCACAGATCCCCAAAACATGTTCACTTTGAACCCTAACAGTAGCAAAATTAAACAGCTTACCTAATGATATCCACTAACAAAAAAATCACAAAGGATAAAAAAAGGTTGCATTTTCTTTCATTCTTTATTGGCTTCAATCTTAAAAAAAATTGCAACCACTCAATATAAAACACGACTGTGGCTAGAAGCTCCAGCCTTTAAAGTAAATGGTGCTTCATCTTACCACCAGCTACCCCAGAGCTAAACAGGTATAAAATTGGCCTGCCAGTTGCCTGTTCCCAACCCATATTAATCATACTGCTCTCTTGCCTTCCGTCTGCCACAACCCCTGATTGGCTTTGGATATGCTCTTGCTTGTTGTCAGACTAAATTTTTACTCAGTCCTCACTACTATTGCCTGCCTTGAACACTGGTTCGACCTCACTACTATCTATCATCTTACCCCCTTGGTGGGGGGGAGATCCTGGGGGCCGAGATCTGGCATCAGTTTCAGCAAAGTAAACTGGGAAAACCAGGATTTCCGGCCCATCTCTATCATTAAAAGATCTAGTGAAGACCAACTACCAGTTAGATTGTGCCTTAGATCTGTGCATCCACCCCCATATCACCATCCATGGGGCTCCGTAACAGCAACCTAGGTAGATCACATAATATCACATAAAAATTTGCAGCAGAATATAGGCCTAGAAGTTATTTGACAACATCTGTAAACTAGAAGATACGTAGAGTAATACTTAAAGTGATGTTAAAGGCCAATTTTTAACCACTTCAATACCTGCCACTTTTACCCCCTCCTGCCAAGGCCAATTTTCAGCTTTCAGTGCTGTCGTACTTTGAATGACAATTGCGCGGTCATGCAAAGCTGTACCCATATGACATTTTTATCATTTTGTTCACACAAATAGAGCTTTCTTTTGGTGGCATTTAATCACCACTGGGTTTTTTATTTTTTGCTAAATAAACGAAAAAGAACAGAAAATTTGGAAAAAAAATGAATTTTTTCTTCATTTCGGTTATAAAATTTTGCAAATAAATAATTGTTCTTCATAAATTTAGCCCAAAATGTATTCTGCTACATTTCTTTGCTGAAAATAACCCAAATCAGTGTATATCATTTAGTCTGTAGGAAACGTATAGAGTCTACAAACTATGGGATACAGGGGGTCCCCGGGTTACGAACGAGATAGGGACTGTAGGTTTGTTCTTAAGTCGAATTTGTTTGTAAGTCGGAACAGTACCTTTTTTAAGTGCAAATCCAGTCTCAGAGTCAGGAAGTGAGATTAAATCCATCTAATGAGGATACAGACAGTATAATTTTTTTTATTTTAATTATTCTTTACTTTTTGTAATTACTTTGTTATTTTTTTTTAATTTAATTTAATACTGTATTTCTTATTTTTTTTATTTTTATTTTTTTATCAATTTTTTTTCACTTAACTTTATTGCTATCACACAGGAGAAAACAATTCCCTATGTGATAGCAATTGGAGGTGACAGGTTCCCTTTATTGACCCTGTCACCTCCTAGCACTGCTAGATTTTCTGTCATAGCTGAGAGGGGAGGAGCACAGCTCTCCCCTCTCACTCTTTACATGGCGGCAGGGACAGGAGGAACAGGTACAGTACACTGCATATTGTGCATATATTGAGCATATTACAGTACTGCCGGGCTGCTCACCTGATGGCACAGCAGGGAGATGGATAGATGGTGTGTCCAGGCAGGCCAGCCGTGGTGCACCTCCGCGGGGCAGCGCTCGTAGGAAAGACCGGGGATCCTGGAGGCTTCACTAGGCCGGACAAGGCCGCGGTGACGTCACTCGGGCCCCGTTCGTAAGTAGGGGTCGTTCGTAAGTCGGATGTTCGTAAGTCGGGGACCCCCTGTATATATCTGAAAATTAGTCAATCCTGATGTACTTGACGACCAATCTCATTTCTTGAGGCCCTAAAATGCCAGGACAGTACAAATACCCCCAAATGACCCCTTTTTGGAAGTAGACAATCCAAGGTATTTAGTAAGAGGCATAGTGGGTTTTTTGAAGTTGTAATTTTTTGTCATAGCTATTTGGAAAATTAAGAAATTATTATTTTTTAGATACTGACACCAGTGCAGTACAGCGTCATCATATAACTGGTGTCACAGTGATTAGGGACACTGACTGGAGACAGTACGAAAAAAAAAGTTATCATTTTTTTAAATTTATTTTTTATTACATTGTTTTTTCCTTTTTTTTTCTTTATTTCTTTTTTTTTTATCACACTGTGATCAGAGCAATATAATGGTACATATAGTAACATTGTACTGATCTGAGGAAGTGATCGGTATTTTTTTTTGTACACATTATGTTAGCTTAACCACTTGACAACTGGGCACTTAAACCCCCTTCGTGACCAGACCAATTTTCAGCTTTCAGCGCTCTCACACTTTGAATGACAATTACTCAGTCATGTAATACTGTACCCAAATGAATTTTGTGTCCTTTTTTTCATACAAATAGAGCTTTCTTTTGGTGGTATTTGATCACCTCTGGGCTTTTTATTTTTTGCGCTATAAATGAAAAAAGACCGAAAATTTGGAAAAAACGCATTTTTCTTAGTTTCTGTGATAAAATTTTGCAAAATATTAATTTTTCTTCATAAATTTTGGCCACAATTTATACTGCTACATATCTTTGGTAAAAATAACCAAAATTAGTGGATATTATTTGGTCTTTGTGAAAGTTAGAGAGTCTACAAGCTATGGTGCAAATCATAAAAAATTGATCACATCTGATGTACTGAAGGCCTATCTCATTTCTTCAGACCCTAACAAGTCAGGAAAGTACAAATACCCCACAAATGACCCCTTTTTTGAAAGTAGACATTCCAAGGTATTTAGTAAGATGCATGGTGAGGTTTTTGATGTTGTCATTTTTTCCCACAATTCTTTGCAAAATGAAGATTTTTTTTTCCTCCCCACAAAATTGTCATTATAATAGGTTATTTCTCTCACATGGCATGCGTATACCACAAATAACGCCCCAAAATACATTCTGCTACTCCTCCTGAGTATTACAATACCACATGTGTGGGACTTTTTCACAGCCTGGCCACATAGAGAGGCCCAACATGCAGGGAGCACCATCAGGTGTTCTAGGAGCATAAATTACCCATCTAACTTGTTGACTACCTATTACCCTTTTGAAGGCCCTGGAGCACCAGGACAATGACATGTGACACTGATGTGGCACTGATGACATGTGACACTGATGTGGCACTGATGACAGATGGCACTGATACGTGGCACTGATGTGGCACCGATGACAGATGGCACTGATACGTGGCACTGACACTGATGTGGCACTGATACGTGGCACTGATACGTGGCACTGATGACAGATGGCACTGATACGCGGCACTGACACTGATGTGGCACTGATGACAGATGGCACTGATACGTGGCACTGATGACAGATGGCACTAATAAATGGCACTGAAAACAGATGGCACTAATACGTGGCACTGACAGATGGCACTAATACGTGGCACTGATGACACGTGACACTGATGACAAATGGCACTAATATGTGGCACTGATGACACGTGGAACTGATGACAGATGGCACTGATGACAGATGGCACTAATATGTGGCACTGATGACACGTGGCACTGATGACAGATGGCACTAATACGTGGCACTGATGACAGATGCACTAATACGTGGCACTGATGACAGATGGCACTAATACGTGGCACTGATGACACTGATGACAGATGGCACTGATGACACGTGACACTAATGACCGATGACACGTGACACTGACAGGTGGCACTGATGACAGATGGCACTATGTGGCACTGATGACAGATGGCACTTATACGTGGCACTGGGGACAGATGGTAGTGGGGACAGATGGCAGGGACATGACAGCAGGGACATGACAGGGACATGACAGCAGGGACATGACGACAGGGACAAGATGACAGAGACAAGATGACAGGGACAAGATGACAGGGACATGATGGCAGGGACATGATGGCAGGGACATGATGGCAGGGACATGATGGCAGGGACATGATGACAGGGACAGATGACAGGGACAGATCAGATGACAGGGACAGATGACAGGGACAGATGACAGGGACAGATGACAGGGACAGATGTCAGTGAGGACACTTTATTTTTATTTTTTTTCACTTACCGCCGCAGCGGTTCGCTCTCCCTCCTCACACGCTGTCTCTGTGAGGAGGCAGAGCCGCAAAACACCGGCGATGAGAGATGATCTCATATGTTTACATATGAGATCATCTCTCATTGGCACCGCCGATCGCGCTGAAAACGGCTGCTAGGATTGGCCGTTTTCAGCGATCTGTGACTGGCTGTGTCCGAGGGACATGGCCAGCACAGAACTTCCTCGATGCGCGCCCGTGGGAGCGCGCAACGCGGAAGTAAACAGGAGGCCGTCCAGAGACGGCCTCCCGGCAATTAGCGTCCGCGCTGTAGCCGTCTTTCGGCTATAGCGCGGACGCCTAGTGGTTATTACAATGTATTACATTGTTATAAGCAAGCATTTTACTAAATGAAACTCATTCATTCGGTCTGTTTTGTTGTGATTAGCTGTGATTGGGCAAAGCTAATCACATGGTACAGATGGGCTGTGATTGGTCCTGTCTGTACCATGTGAACAAATTGACCAATCACAGCTAGCAACACATTTGTACACATTGGATGGCTTGAAAGGAATGTGTACAACTGTCATGTGACATGCTGTGATTCATCACGGCAGTCACAAGGTACCGGCAGCGATCCGCTACTCTGATCGGTCATCTGCTGTGTCCCATGGACATAGTCGGAGACAGACTGCATCTCATCTGGCTATTGGCCAGGCAGGAACTGATTAAAAAAAAAAAAAAAAACATGTTATACTTACCTGCTCTGTGCAGTGGTTTTGCAAAGAGCAGCCCCGATCTTCTTCTTCTCGGGTCCCCAGCTGGGGGCAAGCGGCTTGCTATGGGGGGAACCTGAGCAGGCTCACTCCCGAGCCACTGCTCTGTGTGTCCATTAAGCAGGGTTCGGCCCTGCCCCTGCTCTCTCCTCATTGACTCACTGGCTACTGTCTCAAACAAATGAAGAGGAAGAGACACAGGACAGCTGCTGCTCTCGTGCACTTCACTGGATCGAGATGGGGCTCAAGTAAGTATTAGGGGGGCTGGGGGTGCTGCTACACAACGAAGGTAAAAAAAAAAAACTTGAGCCTTTACAACCATTTTAAACATTACATTTACAATAGCCAACTCCAAAATGGATGCTGCTTAGATTAAAAAGGTAGAGATGTAATTTACGTACACGTTGGATAATGCCCCATGGTGCTTTCCAGGCAGTTTCATTGAGTGATTTACATCATATAAATAAACATCAGCCTCCTAACCATATAGTTAATTCAAGAGTTTACCTAATAAAAGGCAAAATGCAGTTTTACCTGAAGTGAAACATGCTTCACTGGGTTTCCTCCCCCCTCTACATGACAGAAGCACGTCATCTTGTCACAAAACTGATGCCATGTGTTTTTTTTTTTTTTATATTGGAAGGATTTGTTTAAAAAGATAAATTGTAACAGGCTCATCCTCCTTTTATGGTTCTATAAGGCTGCAGCAGTTTAACCCAGCTAATCACACATTGCAGGGTCACACGCTGGGCCCTCCACTGAAGCCGAACTGAACGTTCTCCTCCGAGCCACTGTGATAAGACTCCTCGCTGTTGGATACATTGTTGGGAACAAGTTCTTAGCATCTGTATGAATATTTTCGTTTGAAGACAATTACTGCCTGTGTCTGTTTAATAACAAGAGAAATCTGCATGCAGATCTATACAGTAGAATGCGTTTAGACAAGACTGGGGTGGGGATGTGAAGGCTAGACAGTCAGAGGGGCAAGTTTGACTCTGCTCAACAAGATATCATGGATTTTTATTTTTTTTCCTATTTAAACAAACATTACATTTTTGTGCAAGTGTTTGTGTCTGGCACAAGGGAATGCATGAGCTGCACAGTCTATATAGTCTGCAATACTTCTGTACAACTTATAAACCAACTGAGGATTTGTGTCCGCCTCAACATTCAGCTGTTCTCCCGTTCGATGGTGTTTGGAAGACACAGCCGTCCCCATGATGACTCCAAATCCCACCCCGGTGATGCTGAATACACACTACTCAACGTTCTGGAATGGGAAAAGGACATCTTTATGCATAAAGCATTGAGAACCCCCCCCCCCCCCCCTTCCCAACCAATTATGTAGACCATGAGCAATTTATAAGTAAAATATGAGGATTAAACCCATAATTGCTTTTTTTTTCACCACTATTTTTCCTTCATACTGGTTTATCAAAATAACAAATGCAATAGGATAGAGCCGTGGTCTTCAAACTGTCTTTATCTAGACCACTGGTCTCCATACTGTGGCCCCTGTGCTAGATGCGGCCCTTTGCCTGTCTTTATCTGGCCCTTGGGGCACTATTCCTTTCATTGGTATAAGGCGTTATTCCTTCTACTGACACCAAAAATGAGGCAGCATTCATTCAATTGACACCAATGGTGGGCCATATTTCCTCTCAGTGATACCAATGGTGGGGACTCTATCCTTCAACTCATATAAACGTTGGATCACTATTCCTTCCACTGACACCAACGAATGGGCACTATTCCTTCCACTGACACCAACGAATGGGCACTATACCTTCCACTGACACCAACGAATGGGCACTATACCTTCCACTGACACCAATGATGGGGCACTATTCCTTCCACTGACACCAACGAATGGGCACTATTCCTTCCACTGATACCAATGATGAGGCACTATTCCTTCCACTGACACCAACGAATGGGCACTATTCCTTCCACTGATACCAATGATGAGGCACTATTCCTTCCACTGATACCAATGATGAGGCACTATTCCTACCACTGATACCAATGATGAGGCACTATTCCTTCCACTGACACCAATGATGAGGCACTAATCCTTCCACTGACACCAATGAATGGGGCACTAATCCTTCCACTGACACCAATGAATGGGGCACTATTCCTTCCACTAACACCAATGATGGGACACTATTCCTCCCACTGGCACCAACAATTTGGCACTATTCCTCCAACTGACACCAATGACGAAGCACTCTTTCTTCCATCAATGGCATCAATGATGGGGCTCTATTCCTTTCACTGACACCACCAATGATGGGGCACTATTCCTCCTCCTATCAACCACAGGCACCATGTACTGTGTAATATTTTTTTTCTTTCACTGACCACCAAGCTCCAGGAATTTTCTACTCCCACTATCAGTTCGGCCCTCCTATAGTCTGAAGGACAATAAACTGGCCCTTTGTTTAGAATGTTTGGATCTAGACATATTTCTCTCACCAATATAAAGCACCATTCATCTTACTGATATCAATGATGAGGCACCATTCCTTCCACTGACAACAACAGTGGGACATAATTCCTCCCGTTGACACCAACGGTGGGGCACTACTCCTTCTACTGACACCAAAGGTTGGGGATTATTCCTTCTATTAACCTCAAAAATTGGGCACTATTCCCCCCACTAATATCAACGATGGGGATCTATTCCTCCCACTAATACCAATCATGGGGCACTATCCCCCCGCCACTAACCATAAGTGCAGTGTAATATTTTTACTTCCACAGTAAACTTGTGGGTGAGTGCAGCTTGGGGTGGTGGCAGTAACATACAGTCCAGATGCAACTGAAAGAACTTGAATGGTAGTCAGTATGACAGTTCACAATAAGCCCGGCGAAATGGCAGCTTGACCAGGAACACTCACAGATGAACAGCAGATTGTAGCAGAGCAGATCTCAGCCGAACTGATAGCGTCTGCATTGAGGGACAAAATGCAGCCTGGCTGGTCCGTGCCCAAGCAGGGAGGTTTCCAGGAAGAGTGGCAGATCCCTACACTTTCCCTACTTGTCTGGAACCTTTCCCTGCCGCTATTACTTACCCTGACAGATAAGTGACCTGTCACTACACTGCACATGTGCTAAATGCAAACCAAGCCTGGGAGCCAGGGCCTTAAATAAGCTCTGCCTGACCCAAGATGGCTGCCAGAGTCATATGGGATGGCAGCATCCAATCAGATAGATTCCACAGCAGTGGGGGCCGGTCGGTCGGTTACCAGCCCGCACTTACCCCATCTATGGCGCGGGCATCGCTTCCCTCGGGTGGCGGCTTCTCCTCTGCATCACGGCAGCTTCCGCCGTGCGTCTCCTCCCTCCTGCTCATAGGCCAATAGGATCGCTTCTCCTTTCACCCAATCGGGAAATGGGTCTCAGGACCCGCTTCCTGATTGCCGCTGTGGTTGAGCGCCACTTGCGGTGGAGAAAAAAAAAACTGCACCTCCCTACAAACTGGCCCTTGATTTACAAAGTTTGGAGACCTCTGGTATAGAGGCTTGATTAAAAGTTTTGTAACACTCTAAAGAGAACAAAGAGTTTTGGTTCCAAAAGAAGAATGGTCCCTCCAAAAATTATGACATTTGGGAGCCATGCACAAGCTTGGTCTCATCTTTTTAGCTGTTCTGCACCAGTCACACACATCATAAATCAGCCTTTAACTGACTTTTTAACATGAAGGAACCCTTGAGATAGCTTTCTGGTCTCAGAGAACTCCTGCTAATCATGATCCTATGTACATCTCACGGAACATTTCACTTTGAAGGTCAGTGGGAAGGTTGTGCCTTACATTTATGGTCAGTAAGAATATTCCCCACTTACAGATAGCTAAAAAGATCACTGGTTTCAGTGGTTACTTCTCGAAGGGATATAAATTGGTCATTGCTCAAGCAACCCCCTAGTACCCTCTCTGGAGGAACCCTATGGTGCCACCGAAGCCCGGTTGAGAAAGGCTACCTTAAATATTGCATTGTTGGAGGATAGTACATCGCACTTGCTTCTTCCTCGATCCAGAACACCGATCAATTCCAATAAAGTAAATACATAAGCTGCTGGACAGTTGAACAGAATCAATCTTTAGTGCTGCTTGCCTTTTTAGGGCTGGAAGCATAAGAGAGGAGCAGGGGCACAGCTAGTTAGAATAGCCCAGTCCAAGCAGTACAGTGTCAAAATAACAGGTTGTCCCCCCCCCCCCCCCCCCCCCAATACTTATGCCCCGTACACACGGTCGGATTTTCCGACACACAAAGTTTGAGAGCAGGCTATAAAATTTTCCGACAACAAAATCCATTGTCGGAAATTCCGATCGTGTGTACACAAATCCGACGGACAAAGTGCCACGCATGCTCAGAATAAATAAAGAGATGAAAGCTATTGGCCACTGCCCCGTTTATAGTCCCGATGTACGTGTTTTACGTCACCGCGTTCAGAACGATCGGATTTTCCGACAACTTTGTGTGACGTGTGTATGCAAGACAAGTTTGAGCCAACATCCGTCAGAAAAAATCCTAGGATTTTGTTGTCGGAATGTCCGAACAAAGTCCGACCGTGTGTACGGGGCATTACTGTGCACCCAACATTATCTATGATATTTCCGAGGTAATAGCAGTACAGTATTGCAAGCATTTTGTGACGCATTCAAATACCTGTGTTAAATGAGCTGTGAACATACAATGCTGTAGACACTTTCTAATAAGCCGCGCGCCATGGTTGCTTACCCGCGGGTCCCGCAGACTCGATGTCCGCCGGTGGCCCGCGATCTACGAGCAAACGAATGGCTGATGTTCGAAGCAAACATCGAGCCCATCCCTACTGGCAGGATCAACATAGTACCTCAGATGGAAGAAGTACATGAAAAGGATAGGGACTACGATTTATAAAACTGGGTTGAGCAGGCAAGCCTCCCGATTATGCACCACTAGGCCTGTCCCCTTCCTCCTCTGTGAATAAAACATATTCCAGGAGACCTAACTGTTTTATTCACAGGGAAGGGGGGGGGCAGGCCTAGCGGCACGTCATCGGGAGGCCGGCCCACTGAACCCAGAAGAGCCAGCTGGCCTCTTGTTGACATCAGAAACAACATGGCGGTGCAGGACCGAGAGGTAGCAGGGCATAAGAGGATCTCAGTAGGACAGGGCAAGATCTGCTGGAAGGGTGTGTATCTGAAATGTGTAGATCCCACCTCCCAGTAATCGGGGTAAAAGGAAAAAAAACAGGGGGGGGGGGGCACTGGGTGGAGATCCACTTTAATAGCTACTTACTTTAAAATGTAAAAAAAAAAACTTTGGGAAAAAGTTAATAAAGGTACTTACCTTTCCCCCCCAGCTTCAACACACAGCGCTTAGGTGAGGGCGACATGACCCTCCCGGCTGGATAACGTGAGATCCTGAATCCAATGTTCTCCACATACACCTTATGATCTTATTGTACAATCTTGTTTAGATCTCCCAGCCTTGTAGGACAGGGGCCTATCTGAACAAACAAATACTTTAATATCAGGTAGGTCCTTGCACTAAACAGCTCCTAATTAATTTGAAGCAGATTGTACAACCTGTGTGGTCGGCTTTAAGTGTCAGTTTTGATGTTTTGTCAGGTGTAACACACAATTGCGTATTAAATATTAAAGTATATTATTATTTGCCTTGGAGTTGCGAGACCTTAATAAACGCACGCCTTTGCCAATCCTAATATCTTTTTAATTTACAGTAGGGAGTGCCTTATGTCATATACATTAGAGCAAGCTGATATGAAGGCTTTTTCTTCATGCAAAGTCTTTTCTTTGTGCAAAGTCTTTTTTTCTCAGTCAATGTGGTTTGTTTTACCACTTTTGGTTCATTGGGGTCACTTCTCTATGAATCACTGTTTCAACACTTTGATGATATAAAACAACAAGAATTATGAAACCATATGGCAGAGTGAGTCCCTGCGGACACCGCGACTCGTACAGAGGATCATAACTGTTTATGGCATTCCGAAGTTTGAAGGACACTCAGAAACAGTCTGGTGTAAGGAGGAGAACTCTCTTTTCCAGTCAATGCCCATGTACCATTGTGGTATTACATGGTCAAAGAAATAATAAAACTGACAGGTTTATCTTTTTGTCCAAAAAATTATCATTTGAAATTTTGTAAATTTGCATATTGTTAGTGGTGTCTCTATTGTCATTGAACAGTATTTAGAGGCACGGTTGCAGACACACTTTTATCAGGGGTGTAACTACAGGTCAATTGCAACCCAGCTCCATCCTCCAGGGGGCCCGTGCGGCTCCTTTGTACACCTGCATAGGAGGGGCGGGATACAGAGGAACCAATCCCCTCCATTTTTTATCTTGCAACCAGGGGAAGCCTGCTTCTCCGCATCTCCCTCCAACAGGCATTCAGTGGCTGCAGGAGGAAAGTGGAGGGGATCAGTTCCTCTATATACCACCCCTCCTATCCTGCTTCCTCTTCTTTCTGCTGCCCCCCAGGCCCCTGTGTGCTCCCTTGGGCCCCCCTCAGAATGTGTCAGAATGGAAAGCAGGGAAGTGGCCCATAACGATTTAATTTACCGGCACCTTTCTTTCCTGAATGGACAGAGTCAGTGATCAGTACTGATCACTGATCCTGTCCATTCATGACTGAAGCATAGTAAACCGTGTTTACTATGCTTCAGTTTGTGAGTAAACAGGAAGCTCTGTAAAGAGCTATTCCTTCCCATTCTATCTGTGCAGTTGAAGCTGCACTCTCCAGATATAAGTTGTATTATACAGGAGTGAATCACATCACGGCTCTCCAGATATAAGTTATGTTATACAGGAGTGACATCACGGCTCTTCAGATATAAGGTATATTATACAGGAGTGACATTACGGCTCTTCAGATATAAGGTATATTATACAGGAGTGACATCACGGCTCTCCAGATATAAGTTAAATTATACAGGAGTGACATCACCGCCCTCCAGATATAAGTTATATTATACAGGAGTGACATCACCGCCCTCCAGATATAAGTTATATTATACAGGAGTGACATCACCGCCCTCCAGATATAAGATATATTATACAGGAGTGACATCACGGCTCTCCAGATATAAGTTATATTATACAGGAGTGACATCACGGCTCTCCAGATATAAGTTATATTATACAGGAGTGACATCACGGCTCTCCAGATATAAGTTATATTATAGGCAATCAAAAAAGTGCAGCGCTGGACTAAGTGATATATACAAATAATAAAAAAATTGTTGAGCAATACAGCAAACACCTTAATGAAAAAAGTGTAGATAGCACTCATAGACATCAAAATGTCTATGAGTGTGTAGATATTCCATACAGGGTCAGGAATCAATCTTCACCATTCTGTGTTGCCCACCACCTGATAGTAAATTGGAGGCTTACCAGAAAGACTGTAACCGCCCTTACTCAGGGGGGTCCAAACAGGCTTAGTAGATGGAGAAAGACCACCATGGGGATACTCCAGAGGAGTGACATCACGGCTCTCCAGATATACCGTAAGTTATATTATACAGGAGTGACATCACATCACGGCTCTCCAGATATAACTTATATTATACAGGAGTGACATCACAGAATGGAGAGCGAGCCTCATATTATACGTGACATCACCGCTCTCCAGATATGAGTTATATTATATAGGAGTGACGTCACCTATCTCTAGGTATAATTCATAACCTCTCCCCTAGATAAAAGCTACATAAAGGAGTGCTGCTCTCCACACATACGGGTAATACAGTAAATAAGGTCAATGGAAGAAGCCGTCATTGGTGAGCGGAGTCTGGAGGATATACAGCTGCAACAAGTTATGCCGCGTACACACGGTCGTACTTTTCGTCTACAAAAGTCAGACAGCCTGTTCGACAGACTTCCGACAGACTTCCGGCAGACTTTCGACGGACTTGCGGCGGACTTTCTAACGAACAGACTTGCCTACACACGATCACACAAAAGTCAGTCGAATTCTTACGTGATGACGTACACCGGACTAAAATAAGGAAGTTCATAGCCAGTAGCCAATAGCTGCCCTAGCGTGGCTTTTTGTCCGTCGGACTAGCATACAGACGAGCGGATTTTTCGACCAGACTCGAGTCCGTCGTAAAGTTTTAAAGCATGTTTCAAATCTAAAGTACGTCGGATTTGAGGCTAAAAAAGTACGTTGAAAGTCCGGAGAAGCCCACACACGATCGGATTACCAGCCAGCTTTAGTCCGTCAGCGTCCGTTGGACTTTTGTAGACGAAAAGTACGACCGTGTGTACGCGGCATAAGACTTCTCACAGTTATGTCTGCTGTAGAAATGATGCCACCCAGTGTGCAATATCCATGAGACAAACCAGGGTTGGTTGCTATGTTTTCCACATGTGGTCAGTGAGGTTTATGTAGGTTTTTGGGCAGATATTTACTAATGGTGAACACAAAGAGGCAGTGATAAACTGGTACATATGACACAATGTTATAGCATAGGAAGTGTGCAGAAAACTGAGTTGTTATAACATTCTTCAGTGTGTGCCACATATGATACATCTGTAGCCAATCACAAAGAATAAAAAATAGGGTACTGCTTCAAACAGGGGCACTTAGGAAAAAATGAATAATAAAAAAAAAAATACAATATAATACTTTTCTACCGTGCTTGAAATCAGAGACAAGCAAATAGAGGCATTACCGGGTCTCTAGTGTCTGAAAGCATTGACAAGGTCTGTGTATGTATCTAACCCCATTATGTGGTGAGGACTGCCTGCAATGCAATGCAAGAGCGAATGCTTTTTACATTATAAGAGCCAGGCTTTTTTTTTTTCTTGGTTTAGATTTGCTCAGATGACATGCTGAGGAAGGGTGATGTCCACACACACAAGCTACTATTCAGTTTGGTCAAATGTGCAAGTAGTAGGGAATTACATTCAACTGGACTTGTTCTGTAATCCTAAGCAACACCACAGAGCAACTGAAATGGGCATTATATATATATATATTCACATTTTTTAACCACTTGACCTATGGAAGGTTTCACCCCCTTCATGATCAGGGTATTTCTTTCACTGGAAATTGCGTGGTCATGCAACGCTGTACCCACATGAAATTTATGTCAATTTTTTTTCACACTGATAAAGCTTTTTTTTTTGGTGGTATTTGATCACCACTGGGTTTTTTTTTATGATATAAATGAAAAAAGACCAAAAAAAAAGTTTATAATAAGAGAGACCATTATCAATATAAATAGTGTTTTCTTTATTTTTATAAAGTACCTGTGTCAACTGGAAAAATCAGTTTACTATTTAGATCAGCCTATCTCATCCACAGTCCTGTGGAATCCTAGGGTTTTTCCAAAGGTTGGTAGGTTTCTTTAAACAATGACAAATGTCTGCCTCTCATATGAGTACAGTAACCACTGTTACCAACTATCTTTTTAGCTATCTGTAAGAGGGGATTTTTCCCAAGGACCACCAATGTAAGAAACATTCTTCCTGTCCACCACCAATGTAAGGGCCATTCTCCTCACTAACCACCAATGTAAGGAGCATTCTTCTCACTGACCATCAATAGAAGGGAAATTTTTCCCACTGAAGGCCAATGTTAGGAGCATTCTTCCCGCTGATCACCAATATAAAAGCACATTCTTCTTATTGACCACCAATGTAAAAAGGATTCTTCCCACTGATCACCAATGTAAGGGACATTCTTCTCACTGATCACCAATGTAAGGAGCATTCTTCCCACTGATCACCAATGTAAGGAACATTCTTCCCACTGATCACCAATGTAAGGAACATTCTTCTCACTGATCACCAATGTAAGGAACATTCTTCTCACTGATCACCAATGTAAGGAACATTCTTCTCACTGATCACCAATGTAAGGGACATTCTTCCCACTGATCACCAATGTAAGGAACATTCTTCTCACTGATCACCAATGTAAGGAAAATTCTTCTCACTGACCACCAATGTAAGGAACATTCTTCCCACTGATCACCAATGTAAGGAACATTCTTCCCACTGATCACCAATGTAAGGAACATTCTTCTCACTGATCACCAATGTAAGGAACATTCTTCTCACTGATCACCAATGTAAGGAACATTCTTCTCACTGATCACCAATGTAAGGAACATTCTTCTCACTGATCACCAATGTAAGGAACATTCTTCTCACTGATCACCAATGTAAGGGACATTCTTCCCACTGATCACCAATGTAAGGAACATTCTTCTCACTGATCACCAATGTAAGGAAAATTCTTCTCACTGACCACCAATGTAAGGAACATTCTTCCCACTGATCACCAATGTAAGGAACATTCTTCCCACTGATCACCAATGTAAGGAACATTCTTCTCACTGATCACCAATGTAAGGAACATTCTTCTCACTGATCACCAATGTAAGGGACATTCTTCTCACTGACCACCAATGTAAGGAACATTATTCCCACTGATCACCAATGTAAGGAACATTCTTCTCACTGATCACCAATGTAAGGAACATTCTTCTCACTGATCACCAATGTAAGGAACATTCTTCTCACTGATCACCAATGTAAGGGACATTCTTCCCACTGATCACCAATGTAAGGAACATTCTTCTCACTGATCACCAATGTAAGGAACATTCTTCTCACTGATCACCAATGTAAGGAACATTCTTCTCACTGATCACCAATGTAAGGAACATTCTTCTCACTGATCACCAATGTAAGGAAAATTCTTCTCACTGACCACCAATGTAAGGGACATTCTTCTCACTGATCACCAATGTAAGGGACATTCTTCTCACTGATCACCAATGTAAGGGACATTCTTCCCACTGATCACCAATGTAAGGAGCATTCTTCTCACTGACCACCAATGTAAGGAACATTCTTCTCACTGATCACCAATGTAAGGAACATTCTTCTCACTGACCACCAATGTAAGGAACATTCTTCTCACTGACCACCAATGTAAGGAACATTCTTCTCACTGACCACCAATGTAAGGAACATTCTTCCCACTGATCACCAATGTAAGGAACATTCTTCTCACTGATCACCAATGTAAGGAACATTCTTCTCACTGATCACCAATGTAAGGAACATTCTTCTCACTGATCACCAATGTAAGGAACATTCTTCCCACCGATCATCAATGTAAAGAGCATTCTTCCTATTGAACATAAATATAAGGAATATTCTTCCCAGTGATCCCCAATGTAAGGGGCATCTTACCTCAAATGTAAGCAGCATCTTCCCATTGACTGCCAATGTAAGAGACATTATTCCCACTGACCAGCAATCACCAATGTAAGGAACGTTCTTCCCACTGACCCCCAATATAAGGAACATTCTTCCCACTGACCCCCAATATAAGGAACATTCTACTCGCTAACCATCAATGTGCAGTAACGATCATTCTTCCCATTGGCCACCAATGTAAGCAGCATTCCTTTCACTGATTAAAAATGTAAGGGACATTTTTCCCACTGACCATTATACTAATGTACAGTGAGTTGTAGATATTATTATTATACAGGATTTATATAGCACCAACAGTTTACGCAGCTCTTTACAATATAAAAGGGAGACAATACAGTTATAATACAATAAAATATGTATATAGGCAATAATGAATCAATTAAATTAGATAAATATATAAATACACAATTATAAATATATAAATATGTAAAGTGTCTCTTCAGTATTGCAGCAGCGCTGTGCACCCCAATTAAACAGGGTCTCTTTCTTAATCTATTTCAGAAAGTTCAAACACGGATCTGATAGCCAGAGTCCCACCAATAAATAATCAAGATGTATTCTGTGAGGGTAGTAATCCTTTCACCAAGCGATACACCACGTGCTGGGGTCCCCAATGAAAACTCACTCACCAGAAATCAGATCAATAAAAGCCTTGATTAATAGTAGTAAATCTGCATCAATATCCAAAGCGACCACCAGATGTCAGTATTATTCCCAGTAGTTCCAATAGGATATGTAGAAGAAACAAAAATGCTCACATAGCGTGATACTGCTAAACATTTTTATTTGAACCATCCAAACATCCCCTTAAAACCATGCGTACCAAAATTTAATAAACATTGAGCAAAGATAACAAAGTGCACTGTGCCTGATTGCGTCCTCCAGTCGTGAAAACCTGTCAGGAGTGCTCCCTGTGTGTAACCACAGTCACACGCTTCCTGGTTCCTCGGTTGGTGGAGCACATGCGTCACTTCCTGTGCGACACGTCCCTAACGTTTCATCACTTCCTGGACTTCTTCTGAGGGCGTGACACACAAGAAAGGAGGCCGGTATTTATATAAGTGGCAGGCGGAACAGCCAATCAGCAGAAGCAGACGCCCGGATGACTCACACATCCCCGCCCCTAATGCTAAATACTGTCAGCAATGTGTGAAATAACATCATCCGGACATTCTGCTCCCACAGGTCGTATTAAGCATGACAATACCGGTTCTAGTGGAAGATGACCTAATGCATAAAAAACAAGTACCTTGAATACCTGCAATCATTCAGTGTATGCGGTGCGGACATTGATCCGCAGCGCTATCATTGAGCAAGCACACTTTCGGTATTCATTAAAACTGATTAAAATATTCACTCTCAAAATATAAAAGTTTTCAGTAAACAAGAATTGTCTAGCAATTTTACATCATACATTGCTTATCCTATGAATAAAGATAAAAACTGCATAGCGATTTCTTAGCACGTATTGAATAATCGCATACACTAAATTGCACCTGATAAACATATGTTGGAATATTAAAATAAATATATTGTCTAGCAATTTTACATCATACATTGCTTATCCTATGAAAAGATAAAAACTGCATAGCGATTTCCTAGCACGTATTGAATAATCGCATACGCTAAATTGCACCTGATGAACATATGTTGGAATATTAAAATAAATATATTGTCTAGCAATTTTACATCCAACATTGCTTATCCTATGAAAAGGTAAAAACTGCATAGCGATTTCCTAGCACGTATTGAATAATCGCAATCACTAAATTGCACCTGATAAACACATGTTGAAATATTAAAATAAATATGTATTAAAATTGTATATCTAAAATGTATATATGTACATATATAAAATATATGACAATCCACATGTAAATATATGTATATGAAACATCTATATATAAAACGTGATCATATAGGAGTCAAAATTCCATTATAATAAAACATTACACTGTGATAGAATGAAACTGGAACCATACCCCAGGGTATGTCTATGTGTCACTGATAAAACAATTTATGTCAAGCTCTATGTTAAGACCCTTGGGGGCAATCACATCCACAGAATAGATCCAATGGGTTTCACATTTGGATAACTCTCGGATGCGATTTATGCCCCTCCAATGGGACTGGAGATGTTCAACCCCCCAAAATTCCAATCCCGTCGGGTCACGATCATGTTTTAATTTAAAATGCAGTGAGACGTTATGATCCTTATAGCCTATTTTTATGTTGTATATGTGTTCAGCTATTCTCACCCGTAATAGCCTTTTTGTACGGCCTATATAGATTAAACCGCAAGGACATTTCAATGCGTACACCACAAAGGTGCTGTTGCATGTAATGAATTGTTTAATCCCAAAACTGCGATTATTAATCGGGGAAAGGAAACTATCAATTCCTCTAAGAGGTCTGGAGACCTCCCTGCAGGCTTTGCATCTCCTGCACGCAAAAAAGCCGTTGCGATCCCAAAATGTCGGAGGACGTTTAGGAGGGTCAATCACTTTCTTCACCACTCTGTCTCCAAAACTCATGGTTTTTCTATAAATGAACTGGGGCTCAGAAGGTAATACAGTGGTGAGTTTCTTATCTAACCGGAGTATATGCCAGTGTCTTCTGAAGATCTCCTCCACTTCCTTGTATTGAGTATGAAATTGAGAAATAAAGCCCCACTCTTTATTATGATTTTTTTCTGTTGGTGCTACCTCAGAACCCACCGGCCGTGATTCTCGTAAGCATGTGATTCTAGGTATTTCAGCCACTTCCTCCACCACCTTCTTCAGTTTCTTCGGGTCATATCCCTTGGCTTCAAATCTCTCTGTAAGGACTTTAGATTGAATCCAGAACTGTGTATCTTCAGAGCAGTTTCTTCTTACTCTCATAATCTGTCCTTTTGGGATATTCCGGAGCCATAATGGATGATGACCGCTTGAGATGGGCAAATAACTGTTCCTGTCTGTTTTTTTAAAATAAACTCTTGTTTCTAATTTATCGTTCACCCTATAAATGGTGACGTCTAAAAAGTTTATTTCTTCTTTATGCCATTCTGAAGTAAGCTTAATATTGTTATTATTATTATTCAAGGCCTGTATAAATGCTCCTAACGACTCAGATGTACCATTCCAGATAAAAAACAGGTCATCAATGAAGCGTTTGTAAAATATAAGTTCCGGCCTTTGTTCTCTAAAAATGGTCTTATCCTCCCACTCCGCCATGAACAAATTGGCTATGCTGGGCGCGAATTTCGCGCCCATCGCAACGCCTCTTTGTTGTGAGTAGAATGTACCGTCATACCAAAAATAGTTATGACTAAGGCAGAAATCCAAGGCATTCCTAAGGAAAATCTTTTGGTTGTGGGGGAGATCCTCTCTTTGACTAAGGGCCCAATTGAGCGCCAATAAGGCATCATCATGCTGTATGATGGAGTAAAGAGAGGAGACGTCGGCTGTGACCAAAATTGCCTGCTCTCTTCCTATCAGGCTCACATCCTGCAAACAACTTAAAAAATTCTTAGTGTCCCTTATATATGAACGGGTATTAGTGACACTCTTTTGCAAGAACCGGTCCAAGTACTGACCCATTCTGGCAGAGACCGAATCAATACTGTTGACAATAGGTCTTGCTGGAGGATTAGAGGGGTCTTTGTGAATCTTCGGCAAGGTGTAGAGCGCGGGGATCCGACTGCTGGTGGGTAACAGGAACCTTTTCTCTTTGTCCGTTAGTACCCCGCTTTTTGAACCCATGTGTACTAGAATATCCAATTCATCCCTATAGGGCAGGGTGGGGTCATTCTTCAGACGTTTATATGTTACTTCATCTGAGAGCATCTCCATAATCTGGTTATGATAGAACTCCTTTGAGAGTATTACTACCCCACCCCCCTTATCGGCTGGTCTTATGATGATATCTTTTCGTTTCTCCAACATGGTAATCCCCTCACTGATATGCCTTACATTCATTTGTTTATCGGGTTTCAGACGTTCCAGATCTCGTAGTATTAACCCTTTGAATACCTCAACTTGATGGTTGGGATTGTTGAGGGGGTTAAATAGGGACTTATTTTTAAGTCCACTATTGACCACCTCCCCTGGCTTATGAGTTACCGCTGATATATTAGGGGTGCATCCCAAAAAATACTTTTTAATATTTATCTTCCTAATATATTTGTGGATGTCAATGAAGACATCGAACTTATTGATTGGTTTTTTCAAGCCACATTTTAAGCCTAGATTCAGAATATTCATCTCTTTGTGTGTTAGTTGTTTGTCAGTCAGATTGAAGATGCCCTCTACTCCGACTCCCTTCTTCTTTTTTTGGGTCCTAGATCCTGCTCTGCAACCACGATATTTTCTTCCTTTGATTGTGGGTATTGCGGAGGGTCCCTCGTTCGTTGCGGATGTTGAGTCTTCCAATATGGGGTATTGGGGTTGTTCTGGGGTTGCTGGTCCCTGTATTGAACCCACGGGTGGGGTCTCCCTCCACGTCGGGGTTGGTTCCGACCTCTGGACGAGCGACCCCTTCCTCTCCCTAAAAAAGGATGGGGGTGTGGGTGATTATTAGCATAATTCTCTTGATTATTTCGATATTCCTGCAGGGGCTGAAACCTGTTGTGTGTGGGTATGTCATAGGTGTTGGGTTGTGAATAACCGTTCTGATTAGAACGTCTTCCATTCCCCTTTAGTTTCCTTCCTCCTTTCTGTATGGGAGTGGAACATCTAATCGGTGAATTTGCATACGAGGTGTTCCCTGCACGATCATTCGTAGATACCGGATAGTTAACCGATGGTAATCCTGGTATCAGTCGCCGGATCTGCTGTGGAGGTGCAGAAGGCTCTTGTATAGATTGATCTCCTGCCTCATTTCTACAAGGCACTTGTTGCCACGAGTAAATGGAATTCTTTTTGAAGTCCTCCAAATCCCTATGGTATTTCTTCAGTTTCTTTTTTTGTGTCTCTCTATCAACTTTTTCCAATTTCTTTTGTATTCTGGCATTAAACTCTATAATTTGTTGACTATCTTTTATTGGGTCTAATTGCTGTTGTAGATCATTGATTCTTGACTCCAAATTGGCCATTTTGCGTTTTTTTCTTTGTAGGACTAACTGTTGTAGCTTGAAACCCACACCGTTAAAAAAGTCCAACCATTCTTGTATGGAACCTTGGTCATCCAACCCATCCTGTGGGGTGACATCCCATCTAAGACTCCTAATGATGACTTTTTCCTTGATGTATTGTTCAAGACTACATATGTCCCACCAAGTCCGTACTTGTTTTTCTAACACATGGCCCAGTGCTGACATTGCTCCATTGTAATTGGTTTGTGTGGTGGTCGGTTCATAACTGGTGAACAAAGCGTCCACATCAATGTGCCTATTACTTAAATACCGTAGGACGTCCATAGCAGCTGAGAACTAAATATGTGCCTTGAATGAATGTATGTTGTATATGCCCGTCCCAAAAAAACAATGTTCTGCGCTTAGTACAATATTCTAACGGTGTATGTGCGGCACATAAATAATTATATGACTAGTAGCAGCTGCTTAAATAGTAGAACATGTATATAGGCAATAATGAATCAATTAAATTAGATAAATATATAAATACACAATTATAAATATATAAATATGTAAAGTGTCTCTTCAGTATTGCAGCAGCGCTGTGCACCCCAATTAAACAGGGTCTCTTTCTTAATCTATTTCAGAAAGTTCAAACACGGATCTGATAGCCAGAGTCCCACCAATAAATAATCAAGATGTATTCTGTGAGGGTAGTAATCCTTTCACCAAGCGATACACCACGTGCTGGGGTCCCCAATGAAAGCTCACTCACCAGAAATCAGATCAATAAAAGCCTTGATTAATAGTAGTAAATTGATGCAGATTTACTACTATTAATCAAGGCTTTTATTGATCTGATTTCTGGTGAGTGAGTTTTCATTGGGGACCCCAGCACGTGGTGTATCGCTTGGTGAAAGGATTACTACCCTCACAGAATACATCTTGATTATTTATTGGTGGGACTCTGGCTATCAGATCCGTGTTTGAACTTTCTGAAATAGATTAAGAAAGAGACCCTGTTTAATTGGGGTGCACAGCGCTGCTGCAATACTGAAGAGACACTTTACATATTTATATATTTATAATTGTGTATTTATATATTTATCTAATTTAATTGATTCATTATTGCCTATATACATGTTCTACTATTTAAGCAGCTGCTACTAGTCATATAATTATTTATGTGCCGCACATACACTGTTAGAATATTGTACTAAGCGCAGAGCATTGTTTTTTTGGGACGGGCATATACAACATACATTCATTCAAGGCACATATTTAGTTCTCAGCTGCTATGGACGTCCTACGGTATTTAAGTAATAGGCACATTGATGTGGACGCTTTGTTCACCAGTTATGAACCGACCACCACACAAACCAATTACAATGGAGCAATGTCAGCACTGGGCCATGTGTTAGAAAAACAAGTACGGACTTGGTGGGACATATGTAGTCTTGAACAATACATCAAGGAAAAAGTCATCATTAGGAGTCTTAGATGGGATGTCACCCCACAGGATGGGTTGGATGACCAAGGTTCCATACAAGAATGGTTGGACTTTTTTAACGGTGTGGGTTTCAAGCTACAACAGTTAGTCCTACAAAGAAAAAAACGCAAAATGGCCAATTTGGAGTCAAGAATCAATGATCTACAACAGCAATTAGACCCAATAAAAGATAGTCAACAAATTATAGAGTTTAATGCCAGAATACAAAAGAAATTGGAAAAAGTTGATAGAGAGACACAAAAAAAGAAACTGAAGAAATACCATAGGGATTTGGAGGACTTCAAAAAGAATTCCATTTACTCGTGGCAACAAGTGCCTTGTAGAAATGAGGCAGGAGATCAATCTATACAAGAGCCTTCTGCACCTCCACAGCAGATCCGGCGACTGATACCAGGATTACCATCGGTTAACTATCCGGTATCTACGAATGATCGTGCAGGGAACACCTCGTATGCAAATTCACCGATTAGATGTTCCACTCCCATACAGAAAGGAGGAAGGAAACTAAAGGGGAATGGAAGACGTTCTAATCAGAACGGTTATTCACAACCCAACACCTATGACATACCCACACACAACAGGTTTCAGCCCCTGCAGGAATATCGAAATAATCAAGAGAATTATGCTAATAATCACCCACACCCCCATCCTTTTTTAGGGAGAGGAAGGGGTCGCTCGTCCAGAGGTCGGAACCAACCCCGACGTGGAGGGAGACCCCACCCGTGGGTTCAATACAGGGACCAGCAACCCCAGAACAACCCCAATACCCCATATTGGAAGACTCAACATCCGCAACGAACGAGGGACCCTCCGCAATACCCACAATCAAAGGAAGAAAATATCGTGGTTGCAGAGCAGGATCTAGGACCCAAAAAAAGAAGAAGGGAGTCGGAGTAGAGGGCATCTTCAATCTGACTGACAAACAACTAACACACAAAGAGATGAATATTCTGAATCTAGGCTTAAAATGTGGCTTGAAAAAACCAATCAATAAGTTCGACGTCTTCATTGACATCCACAAATATATTAGGAAGATAAATATTAAAAAGTATTTTTTGGGATGCACCCCTAATATATCAGCGGTAACTCATAAGCCAGGGGAGGTGGTCAATAGTGGACTTAAAAATAAGTCCCTATTTAACCCCCTCAACAATCCCAACCATCAAGTTGAGGTATTCAAAGGGTTAATACTACGAGATCTGGAACGTCTGAAACCCGATAAACAAATGAATGTAAGGCATATCAGTGAGGGGATTACCATGTTGGAGAAACGAAAAGATATCATCATAAGACCAGCCGATAAGGGGGGTGGGGTAGTAATACTCTCAAAGGAGTTCTATCATAACCAGATTATGGAGATGCTCTCAGATGAAGTAACATATAAACGTCTGAAGAATGACCCCACCCTGCCCTATAGGGATGAATTGGATATTCTAGTACACATGGGTTCAAAAAGCGGGGTACTAACGGACAAAGAGAAAAGGTTCCTGTTACCCACCAGCAGTCGGATCCCCACGCTCTACACCTTGCCGAAGATTCACAAAGACCCTTCTAATCCTCCAGCAAGACCTATTGTCAACAGTATTGATTCGGTCTCTGCCAGAATGGGTCAGTACTTGGACCGGTTCTTGCAAAAGAGTGTCACTAATACCCGTTCATATATAAGGGACACTAAGAATTTTTTTAATTGTTTGCAGGATGTGAGCCTGATAGGAAGAGAGCAGGCAATTTTGGTCACAGCCGACGTCTCCTCTCTTTACTCCATCATACAGCATGATGATGCCTTATTGGCGCTCAATTGGGCCCTTAGTCAAAGAGAGGATCTCCCCCACAACCAAAAGATTTTCCTTAGGAATGCCTTGGATTTCTGCCTTAGTCATAACTATTTTTGGTATGACGGTACATTCTACTCACAACAAAGAGGCGTTGCGATGGGCGCGAAATTCGCGCCCAGCATAGCCAATTTGTTCATGGCGGAGTGGGAGGATAAGACCATTTTTAGAGAACAAAGGCCGGAACTTATATTTTACAAACGCTTCATTGATGACCTGTTTTTTATCTGGAATGGTACATCTGAGTCGTTAGGAGCATTTATACAGGCCTTGAATAATAACAATAACAATATTAAGCTTACTTCAGAATGGCATAAAGAAGAAATAAACTTTTTAAACGTCACCATTTATAGGGTGAACGATAAATTAGAAACAAGAGTTTATTTTAAAAAAACAGACAGGAACAGTTATTTGC
This sequence comes from Lithobates septentrionalis, assembly GCA_037952835.1. Classification (NCBI taxonomy): domain Eukaryota; kingdom Metazoa; phylum Chordata; class Amphibia; order Anura; family Ranidae; genus Lithobates; species Lithobates septentrionalis. Next base: position 16,102 of record JBBDGP010003093.1, on the reverse strand, counting down.
CCATCTCAAGCGGTCATCATCCATTATGGCTCCGGAATATCCCAAAAGGACAGATTATGAGAGTAAGAAGAAACTGCTCTGAAGATACACAGTTCTGGATTCAATCTAAAGTCCTTACAGAGAGATTTGAAGCCAAGGGATATGACCCGAAGAAACTGAAGAAGGTGGTGGAGGAAGTGGCTGAAATACCTAGAATCACATGCTTACGAGAATCACGGCCGGTGGGTTCTGAGGTAGCACCAACAGAAAAAAATCATAATAAAGAGTGGGGCTTTATTTCTCAATTTCATACTCAATACAAGGAAGTGGAGGAGATCTTCAGAAGACACTGGCATATACTCCGGTTAGATAAGAAACTCACCACTGTACTACCTTCTGAGCCCCAGTTCATTTATAGAAAAACCATGAGTTTTGGAGACAGAGTGGTGAAGAAAGTGATTGACCCTCCTAAACGTCCTCCGACATTTTGGGATCGCAACGGCTTTTTTGCGTGCAGGAGATGCAAAGCCTGCAGGGAGGTCTCCAGACCTCTTAGAGGAATTGATAGTTTCCTTTCCCCGATTAATAATCGCAGTTTTGGGATTAAACAATTCATTACATGCAACAGCACCTTTGTGGTGTACGCATTGAAATGTCCTTGCGGTTTAATCTATATAGGCCGTACAAAAAGGCTATTACGGGTGAGAATAGCTGAACACATAAACAACATAAAAATAGGCTATAAGGATCATAACGTCTCACTGCATTTTAAATTAAAACATGATAGTGACTCGACGGGATTGGAATTTTGGGGGGTTGAACATCTCCAGTCCCATTGGAGGGGCATAAATCGCATCCGAGAGTTATCCAAATGTGAAACCCATTGGATCTATTCTGTGGATGTGATTGCCCCCAAGGGTCTTAACATAGAGCTTGACATAAATTGTTTTATCAGTGACACATAGACATACCCTGGGGTATGGTTCCAGTTTCATTCTATCACAGTGTAATGTTTTATTATAATGGAATTTTGACTCCTATATGATCACGTTTTATATATAGATGTTTCATATACATATATTTACATGTGGATTGTCATATATTTTATATATGTACATATATACATTTTAGATATAAAATTTTAATACATATTTATTTTAATATTTCAACATGTGTTTATCAGGTGCAATTTAGTGATTGCGATTATTCAATACGTGCTAGGAAATCGCTATGCAGTTTTTACCTTTTCATAGGATAAGCAATGTTGGATGTAAAATTGCTAGACAATATATTTATTTTAATATTCCAACATATGTTCATCAGGTGCAATTTAGCGTATGCGATTATTCAATACGTGCTAGGAAATCGCTATGCAGTTTTTATCTTTTCATAGGATAAGCAATGTATGATGTAAAATTGCTAGACAATATATTTATTTTAATATTCCAACATATGTTTATCAGGTGCAATTTAGCGTATGCGATTATTCAATACGTGCTAAGAAATCGCTATGCAGTTTTTATCTTTATTCATAGGATAAGCAATGTATGATGTAAAATTGCTAGACAATTCTTGTTTACTGAAAACTTTTATATTTTGAGAGTGAATATTTTAATCAGTTTTAATGAATACCGAAAGTGTGCTTGCTCAATGATAGCGCTGCGGATCAATGTCCGCACCGCATACACTGAATGATTGCAGGTATTCAAGGTACTTGTTTTTTATGCATTAGGTCATCTTCCACTAGAACCGGTATTGTCATGCTTAATACGACCTGTGGGAGCAGAATGTCCGGATGATGTTATTTCACACATTGCTGACAGTATTTAGCATTAGGGGCGGGGATGTGTGAGTCATCCGGGCGTCTGCTTCTGCTGATTGGCTGTTCCGCCTGCCACTTATATAAATACCGGCCTCCTTTCTTGTGTGTCACGCCCTCAGAAGAAGTCCAGGAAGTGACGAAACGTTAGGGACGTGTCGCACAGGAAGTGACGCATGTGCTCCACCAACCGAGGAACCAGGAAGCGTGTGACTGTGGTTACACACAGGGAGCACTCCTGACAGGTTTTCACGACTGGAGGACGCAATCAGGCACAGTGCACTTTGTTATCTTTGCTCAATGTTTATTAAATTTTGGTACGCATGGTTTTAAGGGGATGTTTGGATGGTTCAAATAAAAATGTTTAGCAGTATCACGCTATGTGAGCATTTTTGTTTCTTCTACATATCCTATTGGAACTACTGGGAATAATACTGACATCTGGTGGTCGCTTTGGATATTGATGCAGATTTACTACTATTAATCAAGGCTTTTATTGATCTGATTTCTGGTGAGTGAGTTTTCATTGGGGACCCCAGCACGTGGTGTATCGCTTGGTGAAAGGATTACTACCCTCACAGAATACATCTTGATTATTTATTGGTGGGACTCTGGCTATCAGATCCGTGTTTGAACTTTCTGAAATAGATTAAGAAAGAGACCCTGTTTAATTGGGGTGCACAGCGCTGCTGCAATACTGAAGAGACACTTTACATATTTATATATTTATAATTGTGTATTTATATATTTATCTAATTTAATTGATTCATTATTGCCTATATACATGTTCTACTATTTAAGCAGCTGCTACTAGTCATATAATTATTTATGTGCCGCACATACACCGTTAGAATATTGTACTAAGCGCAGAGCATTGTTTTTTTGGGACGGGCATATACAACATACATTCATTCAATACAATAAAATACAAGAGGATTAAGAGAGCCCTGCTCAGAAGAGCTTACAATCTAATAGGGTGGGGCAGGTGGTACAAAGGTTGTAACTGTGGGGAATGAGCTGGTGGAAGTGGTAGGAGATTTGTTGGAGACGTGATAGGCTTTCCTGAAGAGATGAGTTTTCAGGGATCGCCTGAAGGTAGCAAGGGTAGGGGATAGCCGGATAGATGGAGGTAGCGAGTTCCAGAGGATGGGAGAGGCTCTGGAGAAATCCTGGAGACGAGCATGGGAGGAGGAGATGAGAGAGCTTGAAAGCAGGAGGTCTTGAGATGAGCGGAGAGGACAATTTGGGTGATATTTGGAGACAAGATTGGTGATGTAGCTTGGGGCAGAGTTGTGAATGGCTTTGTATGTTGTGGTTAGTATTTTGAGTTTAATTTGTTGGGTGATTGGGAGCCAGTGTAGGGATTGGAGTAGAGGGTTGGCAGACACTGAGCGGTTGGTAAGGTGTATAAGTCTGGCAGCAGCATTCATGATAGACTGAAGAGGGGATAGCCTATGGAGAGGCAGGCCAATGAGAAGGGAGTTGCAATAGTCAAGGCGAGAGATAACAAGGGAGTGAATGAGGAGCTTGGTGGTTTCATTTGTTAAAAAGGGGTGAATTTTAGAGATGTTACGGAGGTGAATTCTACAAACTTTTGACAACGATTGGATTTGAGGCTGAAGTGACAAGTCAGAGTCTAGGATTACACCTAATACCCTGGCGTGAGGGGAGGGACTGATGGTTGCATTGTTGATTTTGATGGAAAAGTCATGGAGGGGGGCACGGGCGGGGGGGAATATTAATAGCTCCGTTTTAGAGAGATTTAGTTTAAGGAAGTGGTGTGACATCCATGCTGATATGTCAGTTAGTAAGTTAGTAATGCGAGAGGAGACCGAAGGAGTGAGGTGAGGAGTAGACAGATAGATTTGGGTGTCATCAGCGTATAAGTGGTATTGGAAGCCGTGGGCAGTTATTAAGTGACCAAGGGAGGAGGTGTAGATAGAGAAGAGAAGGGGTCCAAGAACCGAGCCTTGGGGGACCCCCACAGAAAGGGGCAATGGAGAGGAGGAGACAGAGTTGTAGGTGACACTGAAGGAGCGCTGTGATAAATAGGCAGAGAACCAGGATAGAGCAGAATCTCGGAGGCCAAGGGAATGTCGTTTATTGAGAAGGAGCGGGTGGTCAACAGTATCAAAGGCCGCAGAGAGGTCAAGTAGAGTGCTGCGAGCGAAAGCCAGACTGTAAGGGGTCAAGAAGATTATTTTCATTGAGGTAGGAGCTAAGACGGTTGTAGACTAAGTGTTCTAGAAGTTTAGAGGTAAATGGGAGCAATGAGATGGGTCTTAAGTTGTTCAGGTCGGTAGGGTCCAGGTAGGATCTGCGCATGTTTTAGAGGGGAGGGGAAGATGCCACTAGAGAGGGAGAGATTGAAGATGTGGGTGAGGGAGCATAGGATAGAAGAAGAGGGTGACCGTAGTACTTGTGAGGGAACAGGATCCAAGGGACAATTGGTTAGGTGGGCATCCGAGAAAATTTTTGTAACCTCTTCCGTAGTAGCCAATTCAAAAGAGGAGAGTGTTGAATGTGCTGCTAGGCAAGGTATGTTGGGTGGGGAAGATGTACGCACAGTGGAGATGTCCTCACGAATTGCATCGATCTTGTCTTTGAAGTGATTGGCAATCTCTTGGGCAGTGAGTGAGTTAGTGGGTAGAGGGGGTGGTGGACGAAGCAGAGAGTTAAAGGTTGAGAAGAGCCGACAGGGACTGGATGACAAGGAATTAATAAGAGAGACAAAGTAGGCTTGTTTGGCAGCATGGAGGCATGAACTTTATTTTAGAAGGGCAGATTTATATAGGGTGAAGTCTTGCAGGCATTTGGTTTTACGCCACAGTCGTTCAAGAGCACGGCAATGTCTCTTGAGATTTCTAGTGTTGTCAGTTTGCCAGGGTTGTAACGGTCGGGGCCTGATTCTGCGTGTGGTTAGAGGAGCAAGTGTATCTAGTGATGATGAGAGTGAACTGTTGTAGACAGAGGTGGCCAGGTCAGGACAGGACAGGGGAGAGATTATGTCATATAGGTGGTCAGTAGCAGAATAGAGAAGAGAAGGGTTAAAGTTGCGAAGGTTTCTACAAGTATTTGTTTGCTGCTTGGAGGGATGGGTGGTTGGAGGCAAGAATACAGTGAAAGTAATGAGGTTGTGATCAGAGAGAGGAAAGGGGGTGTTGGTGAGGTTGCCAGGGTTGCAGAGACAGGAGAATACAAGGTCAAGGGTATTACCATTGGAGTGAGTGGAAGTATGTTTCCATTGGGTTAGTTCAAAAGATGAGGTTAAGTCGAGAAGTTTGCCAGGGTTCCATGAGCGTGGTAAGTTATTTCAAGGGTTCCTCCATGTTAAACAGGTTGAGAAAGGCTGATTTAGATATAATAACATTATTTATTCAGTATGTGAATTAATTTTAAAATTAAATAGTTAATTCACTCTTGATGTTGTCTTTTTGAAAAATTGTCTGCAGAGTCCAGGCATGTAGTCCTGTCCTAAGCTTTAATCTATAAGAACAAAAGGAGAAGCGCCTCTAAGTGTAGGGCTACTCACATGGGTACAATAAATACAGGCTTGTCATGGAACAAAGGTCTGGGACACCAGGTTCAGGAGAAGCCCACATGAACCAGCAGGCATCCCAGACCTTTGTTCTATGGCTAGCCTGTTTTTATTGTACTCATGTGAGTGGTTTTGTTTGACATACGTTGCTATACTGACATGCTTATTTCCCATGATATTCTTGTAAGTATTTTTAACCACTTGTTTGCAACAAATTTGTTAAATGCTGCATTTAGAAGCGCCTTTCTTTCTCTTCTAAAATTTTGTGGTCCTACTACACTTAGAGGCACTCATCCTTTTATTCTTATCCTCCACGTTTCTTAGAGCCAGCTTCAGCTCTCAGACTAGCCTGCTCTAGTGATGGGCTTCTTGGACTTTTAGCCCAATCTTATTAATTATAGAAAATACAAAGTTGGGGGGATGGGACTTTATAGGTGCAATTAGTACAAGGACATACCAAATTAAATAAAATCACAATTTATTAAAGTTACAAGGGTACATAAAAACAATATTATACAATACATGAACAGCTTTATGGTCATTCAAGATGTGTTATTGTAGCTCCTATAGTTGTTCCCACATCTTAATCCTACATGTTTCGCCGTATGGCTTCCTCAGGGACAAACGTGGTTTTGTGGCTACTATATGAATGAACAGAAAGCAAATTACAAACAATACATGTCATGTTATATCAGTAAATACCAAAACTATACATAGAGTATACAATTACATTTGATATAGAATGCATTTTATCCATTGGCAGAGAAGCCCAGATGTAGCAGGTTTGAACCGCCCAAGGTTCAAACCTGCTACATCTGGGCTTCTCTGGGCCACCTGGACAGACTCCTATTTCTGTGTGTTTGGCAATAACTGGATTTTACTTTCTATTATTGAGGTATGACTCGATTTAAGGAACTCTTGCCAATGGATAAGATGCATTTATGTATCAAATTTATTGTATACTCTATGTATAGTGTTGGTATTTACCAATATAACATTACATGTATTGTTTGTAATTCACTTTCTGTTCATTCATATAATAGCCACAAAACCACGTCCATCCCTGAGGAAGCCATACGGCGAAACATGTAGGATTAAGATGTGGGAACAACTATAGCTGCTATAATAACACATCTTGAATGACCATAAAGCTGTTCATGTATTGTATAATGTTGTTTTTATGTACCCTTGTAACTTTAATAAATTGCAATTTTATTCAATTTGGTATGTTCTTGTACTAATTGCACCTATAAAGTCCCATCCCCCCTACTTTGAATTTTCTATACCTTTACTGGGACGTTGGTGCTGTAATATAGCATTTTTAAATTCTGGAGCTGACCACTTAACTACATATAGACCCAATCTTATTAATTGTTTACCTTATTGAGCGAAATTGCTTTCTGGTAAAATTACAGAAATTTACACAAAATACACTGAGCAAAATTATAAACGCAACGCTTTTGTGTTTGCCCCTATTTATCATGAGCTGAACGCAAAGATCTACGACTTTCTCTATGTACACAAAAGGCCTATTTCTCTCTAATATTGTTCACAAATCTGTTTAAATCTGTGTTGGTGAGCACTTCTCCTTTGCCGAGGTAATCCATCCACCTCACAGGTGTGGCATATCAAGATGCTGATTAGACAGCATGATTATTGCACAGGTGTGCCTTAGGCTGGCCAAAATAAAAGGCCACTCTAACACGTGCAGTTTTAGCACACAGCACAATACCACAGATGTCGCAAGTTTTGAGGCAGCATGCAATTGGCATGCTCACTGCAGGAATGTCCACCAGAGCTGTTGCCCTTGAATTAAATGTTCATTTCTCTACCATAAGACTTCTCCAAAGGCGTTTCAGAGAAATTGGCGGTACATCCAAACCGGCATCACAACCGCAGACCACATGTAACCACATCCAGCATCTTCACCTCCAAGATCGTCTGAGACCAGCCACCCGGACAGCTGCTGCAACAATCGGTTTGCATACCCAAAGAATTTCTGCACAAACGGTCAGAAACCGTCTCAGGGGAGCTTATCTGCATGCTTGTCGTCCTTATGGGGGTCTCGACCTGACTGCATTTCGTCGTCGCAACCGACTTGAGTGGGCAAATGCTCACATTCAATGGCGTCTGGCACTTTGGAGAGGTGTTCTCTTCACTGATGAATCCCGGTTTTTACTGTACAGGCCAGATGGCAGACAGCGTGTATGGCGTTGTGTGGGTGAGCGGTTTGCTGATGTCAACGTTTGTGGATCGAGTGGCCCATGGTGGCGATGGTGTTATGGTATTGGCAGGCGTATGCTATGGACAACAAACACAGGTGCATTTTATTGATGGCATTTTGAATGCACAGAAATGCCGTGATGAGATTCTGAGGCCCATTGTTGTGGCATTCATCCACGACCATCACCTCGAGTTGCAGCATGATATTGCGCGGCCCCATGTTGCAAGGATCTGTACACAACTCCTGGAAGCTGAAAACATCCCAGTTCTTGCATGCTTGGGATGCTCTGGATCGGCGTGTATGACAACGTGTTCCAGTTTCTGCCAATATCCAGCAACTTCGCAAAGCCATTGAAGAGGAATGGACCAACATTCCACAGGTCACAATCAGCAAGTCAACTCTATGCGAAAGAAATGTGCTGCACTGCGTGAGGCAAATGGTGGTCACACCAGATACCGACTGGTTTTTGGACCCCCCCCCCCCCAATACAGTAAAACTGCACCTTTTAGAGTGGCCTTTTATTGTGGTGAGCCTAAGGCACACCTGTGCAATAATCATGCTGTCTAATCAGCATCTTGCTATGCCACACCTGTGAGGTGGATGGATTATCTCGGCAAAGGAGAAGTGCTCACCAACACAGATTTAGACAGATTTGTGAACAATATTAGAGAAAAATAGGCCTTTTGTGTACATAGAAAAAGTCGTAGATCGTTTATAATTTTGCTCAGTGTACAAATGGCTGATTTTCCGTGTCGGATACTTAGTAACAGCAAAAGGTAGGAAGAAAAATTAGCTTTGTATCAGTCCACCCTACAGAACAGTGATCATTCCACTGAACATGTGATTCCTCCTAATAGCCCTTCCATTACATCTTCTATGTTCCTTTTTTTCTGTGGTGGGAAAAGCCACAGAGATCACTGACATTTAAATATGTTTCAGAAGCCAACCATGTCCTAGAGAAATAAATCATGACAAGACAGAATTCCTCAACGGCTCAATATTTCTACGCTCGGACAGGCTTCAGCAATGGTAATCGGGTGAACTTTCCCGATTTCATACAATTATTCGCATCTCCTAACGTCTTCTCCTCGACAGCTGTGAAAACATTGTTTGTTTTTTCTTTTTTTTCCCTCCGAATTGCAGCAAGTAAAAAGAGAACTTATGGAAATAGAAGACGCTGAAAAACAATGGAGTGAAGTGTATTTGCCCCTGTGAATTGCCATATTAGTGCTAAAACAGGCGCATGGTGCAGTCACATCATTATAAGCTCTGCTAACTTTATTACCTGACAGGTACTCTGCACAAATAGTCACTATTTTGATTTGTAATTATGTCAGGCCGCCATGGACATTAACGCATAGCTGTCTCCTAGGACATTACGCAGACCATAAAGCGGTTGTGTGCAGGTTAAAAACACAATTGAAACTTGCATGTTCATTTTACAATGTGTGTCAGTGTAATGGCAGGAGTGCATGAGCACAGTATAGAGGAACAGAAACCCCTTTTCTTTGTCTGTCTTTCAGCCAACTTTACTAGCCTAATCAGCCAATCACATGGCAGCAACTAAATGGATTTAGGCATTTAGACGTGGTGAAGACGACTTGCTGAAGTTCAAACCGAGCATCAGAATGGGGAAGAAAGGGGATTGAAGTGACTTTGAACGTGGCATGGTTGTTGGTGCCAGACGGGCTGGTCTGAGTATTTCTGGGATTTTCACGCACAACCATCTCTCGGATTTCCAGAGACATAGAGAGCAACCACATTGATCCTGCGCGGAGACAGGTTTTCTTCACACTAAGATGGCCGCGTGTTCCCCCATAGTTGGGGTGACTGCAGCCTCAACAGTTGTAAGTCCATTTTCACCTTTTTTTCTTTTATTGTAGAAGCACTGCATTCTTGTTTTTGAAGTTCCACCAATTCAGAAAGTGTTTGAAAAAGAAACTTCCACAAATTGATCCGTGGAATACCAAATAAATCAGTGACTTCCAAATTGTAAGCTTCCCCAGGCCATCATCAACACTCACCAGAGAGTATGCACAATATATAGCAGCTAAAGTGCTTTTGAATCAACCCGAAACCACTTCTCAATAGGTTTTGATCCCTTTAAGATAGCAACCAGCTTTGTGTAGCTCCACCAAAATATGGCAAAAACTTGACCTCCCGAGGATGTGCCATTGCACGAAACATGTTGGGCGGAGTCTTGTGTGCTGAAATCACATTGAACCCATGGAAATATATGGGTCTCCCTTACCCGTTCACCGGCTGTCAGCACCGGCTTTGTCCCAGAAGTATGCTGACCGTCACGTACCGGTTGGAAGCCCCTGGTACAGGGGAGTGCAGTGCACAAAGAAGCACGGTTTGCCAGATGCTGTAGTCAGGAGAGCTGATCACAAAGGGATAGCTGTAGCAGGCTGGATGCACTGTAGAGCTGGTATGCAGATGTACTTTGTAATAGGGTAAACCAAGAGCCAGGCCAAAGGTCACACACAGTGGATCAGTCAGGCAGCAGAACTGGAACAAGCCGGGAAGCACAGGAAGCAGGAGAAGCAGAGTTGATGAGCCAAGCCAAAGTCAAACACATGGAAACAGGCAGGAGCGTAGTCAGAAGTACAAGCCAGAGGACAAATCAGTAGATCAGGATGCAGGTCAAGGCAAAGCTGGGTCATTAACGGGAGGTTCAAGGATCAGAAAACCCAGAAGCAAAGGGGAGCTGACGATAATCTAGCAATCTAGAGGACTCAGCAGCAGGTTTATATAGGCCAGTGGGCACCACCATCTGTCACGTCATGCGCGGGTAGCGCCATTGCGCATGCACGTACGCTGGTTAGCGTTGTTGTGCATCTGCTTGCGCCATTTTGCTCTGCCATTGCGCACAGGAGTTTGCCAGATGTGACCATGATTAGTGCTGGTAATATTGCCAGCACTAATCAAATACCAACAAATTCGGGCTCAGTCTAGGGTTCTTTTTAGGGTTTATTGCAGATCTTGAGCAAAATGCAGGGAGGTGGGCTGAGGGTTTCGGATACTCAAAGGCAAGCATAACAATTTAACAAAACAATTTAACAAAAGGGCCAGTTTACTACCATTCAAACCTTAGGGGGGCCGGACTGTGACCAGTGGGAGTAGAAAATGCCATAGGTTTGGTGGACAGTGGGAGTCAGTGTAAAAATTACATCATTGGTGTCAGTGGGAGGAATAGCGCCCCACCATTGGTGTCAGTGGGAGGAATAGCGCCCCACCATTGGTGTCAGTGGGAAAATGAATTCCCAATTGTCGGTGTCAGTGGGAGGAATATTACCCCATCATTTGTGTCAGTGGGAAAATTAGTTCCCATTGTTGGTGTCAATGGAAGGAATAATGCCTTTTATCAGTGGAAGGTAAAGTGCCCCAAGGGCCAGATAAAGGCAAGCAAAGGGCCACATCTGGCCCGTTGGCTGCAGTTTGCAGACCCCTGCCCTAGAATGACATGCCTGAAAAATAATGCTGAAGAAAGAGGGGGCAGCCTTGCAGCAAGTTCTGGAATCTTACAACTCAAGACGTACTTCCACACCCGGAGCTTTAGGCAAAAGGCACCCACCTATTCAACTCAAAAATCGCGCATTTTTGATGCGACTTCATGCAACTTTACACTCTCTGGCACTCAGGTTGCAAAAAAGTCGCAACAAAGTAGTGCAGGAACCTTTTCAAAGCCGCTGTGACTTTAAGTCGCATGGATTGAAACAGGTGCCATTGAAATCAATGGTCTGTGACTTTATGGTCCATTTCACAAGGGCGCCTCCTTTTTGCGCAATCGGCTTGCTCAGCGGGGGATCGCTCTGCTAATCCCTGCTGAGCAGGCAGTTGACAGGCCTGTCTCCGCCCACTGTGCAGAGCAGACATGGACACAGTCCCGCTCTCCTCTATGGGGAAATCGGGTGGAAATGGACTGCCAGTCGTTTTCATCTGATCCCATCCATTCTGATCCACCAGACAGATGGAAAATAGGACCAACATCCGTCTGGATTTTGTGAGCAGGATCGGATCAGATAGTGGCGGATGTCAGCGGTCATCCGCTGCTTCATAGGGGTGACTGCATGGACCGATCAGGTCTGCCTGAAAAAACCTAATGGACCTAATCGGACAGCCCATGTGAAAGGGGCCTCAGTTTCCAAAGTCGCATGAGAAGTCGCACTAGTGTGAACCGAGCCTTATTCTCATAATACAAATACAGAAGATCCCAAATCTGCTTTTCTTTAACTTGTTTGTAGTTCTGCTTTAAGGTACGAGCCCAATGTAGTATGATGCATTGCCTCTTTAAACTCCATCTACATTGTGACCTGTAAATCACAACCTTCTCTATAATTCTACATTTTATTCAGCTTTTTTCACTATGATCCTTTTTCTGCCTCAGTTGAGACATAAGACAAGGCAGTAGGACTATTCTGTTATACAACAAAAGCGATTGAATGTCCCCAAGCGACAGAGAGCGTCTTGCCTTAAGGCACCTGTCTAACAACTGAGTGATCATCACCCTAAGGCAGTCATGTCTCAGCCCATTTGTCACCTACGTATTCCTATCCTCAGCGGACTCCTGACTACTGCTAGCTGTAAACCAACCATTGTAAAGCTCAGCTGTGGTTCAACATTTTACTAAGTATAAACTACAAGTGCTTCTGTCACATCGATGGTCTGCGTGGATGAAGAGCTGCCTGCACAGGGAGCATTGGAGACGATCGCTATATATCATGATGGTGTAAAAATGTGTCTTTGGACCTAGTGAGGAATTTGATCCTGATAGACTCCGGATTCACTCCCTGCAGTATAATATGTTTTTATAATAGCAATGGGCGATAATACAAAAATCAGCATCATGTCCATGATGTCAGTGCCGCTCTTTTTTTTATATCATTTTATATCAGTAGAACGTGAAGGCACTCACAATATGTCCTCAGTCTTCTGGGTTGAATGATCCTAGATGATGGGTGTCATTCAAACCAGAAGTGTAAGATAAGAAGATTCGCGCAATATTAGATAAAATGAAGTGAATAAGCAAACATATATAATAACTGTGTCTCATAAATGTGCAAATCACATAGTGAAGTGAATTGTGACAATGGAGATGTTGATGATAAGCTAGTGGCTGCTAAGGGATGCGGATCTCAATAGCGTAGCATCTAGCTAAGAACATTATCCATAGACAGTAAATGTAACATAAATGTGCAAATCGCATACAAAGTGAACAGTGTCAATGGTGCTACTAGTAGTAAGCTAGTTACTGCCAGGGATGTTAATCACTATGCCTGACGTCTAGCTAGGTGTATTAACCATAAATAGTCGAGTGAAAAAATCACAAAAGGATCATGAAGAAAAGTACACATAAAATTGAGTATAAAAATAAATATAGAAGGTATAAAATAGCATGTGCAATTCTACAATATTGGTGTAAGTGTGTTTAAAATATCACACTTAGGACATCATTCAGTGTTCATAAAGTGTGCAAAACGGATGTCAAATCAAAAGCACTCTATAGGGCATGAATGATGCTGCTGGGAGTTTATGGGTTAATTAGGAGAGTCTATGAATGGATGCCGCTTCCCTGTTCAATTGGAGGTGTATGAGGTAGATGGAGTAAAGATCCTATTGTTATTCAATCCTCTAATGGTCTCTTAGGACCCTCACCTTCATACTGTGGTAAAACGGCATTCAGCAGTGTGGTATAGGTAGTTCTGGTAGCTGTCACCGAAGTCTCTGCTTTCTCTGTGTTAAAACTTTAATCCATCTCTCCCTGTATCTCCGGACCGGCTCTTCAACTATGTAGTACAAGGGCCTGCCTGATTGCCCTTGTACTACATAGTTGATGAGCCGGTCCGGAGATACAGGGAGAGATGGATTAAAGTTTTAACACAGAGAAAGCAGAGACTTCGGTGACAGCTACCAGAACTACCTATACCACACTGCTGAATGCCGTTTTACCACAGTATGAAGGTGAGGGTCCTAAGAGACCATTAGAGGATTGAATAACAATAGGATCTTTACTCCATCTACCTCATACACCTCCAATTGAACAGGGAAGCGGCATCCATTCATAGACTCTCCTAATTAACCCATAAACTCCCAGCAGCATCATTCATGCCCTATAGAGTGCTTTTGATTTGACATCCGTTTTGCACACTTTATGAACACTGAATGATGTCCTAAGTGTGATATTTTAAACACACTTACACCAATATTGTAGAATTGCACATGCTATTTTATACCTTCTATATTTATTTTTATACTCAATTTTATGTGTACTTTTCTTCATGATCCTTTTGTGATTTTTTTCACTCGACTATTTATGGTTAATACACCTAGCTAGACGTCAGGCATAGTGATTAACATCCCTGGCAGTAACTAGCTTACTACTAGTAGCACCATTGACACTGTTCACTTTGTATGCGATTTGCACATTTATGTTACATTTACTGTCTATGGATAATGTTCTTAGCTAGATGCTACGCTATTGAGATCCGCATCCCTTAGCAGCCACTAGCTTATCATCAACATCTCCATTGTCACAATTCACTTCACTATGTGATTTGCACATTTATGAGACACAGTTATTATATATGTTTGCTTATTCACTTCATTTTATCTAATATTGCGCGAAATCTTCTTACATTTCTATTAAGTGTTGTGTGTAAACACCTTAATTTTGCTGCAATATTATTGGCCACTTTATACGTTTATCTTGTGACACCTTGTCACTCACCTAGTTATTTCCACACCTGACCAGCGGCAAGGGACACTATTACATTTAATTCAAACCAGAAGGCTTGAGGACATCTTGTGGCGAAAAGATATTACTGCAGGGGACAGTTCTGGAGATGAGGTAAGCATCGCAGCCCAAGCTGTTTATTCACTTTAACCTCCTCTCATCCGTCGTATAGGGAAATGATGGCGGGCGGGATCCTCTCTCGTTCTGGGGCGTCATATGACGCCTCCCCAGTGCACCCGTGGCAGTGATCGCAGGTGCGCCATGTCCCTGGGACATAGCGTGACCCCAATTTCGTGAAGAGTCAATGACGTGGCTCTTTACACATGTGATCGGCTGTGTCCAATCACAACCGATCACATGTAAGTGCAGAAGTGCCGTTTATCGGCACTCCTCGCCTGACACTGACAGAGTGGGAGGCGAGGAGAGCCGACCAGGGGCATCTCCTCACAGGGAAGAATGTACAGGTAATCAGAACACTGATCATCAGTGCCCTGATTACAGTGCAGCCCCAACAGTGCCCAGCAAGTGATGCCAGTCAGTGCCCATCAGTGCTGGCCTTTCAGTGCCTGCTCATCAGTGTCGGCCATCAGTGCCCTTCAGTGCCGCCTATCAGTGCCCATCAGTGCCACATAATCAGTGCACTAAAATATTCTGTATTCTGTGTGAATATCAGTGCCACCTATCAGTGCAGCATATTAGTGCCCCCTCATCAGTGCCACCTAATCAGTGCCCATTGGTGCCGCCTCATCAGCGCCCATCAGTGCAGCCTATCAGTGCCCATCAATGCTGCCTCATCAGTGCACATCAGTGATTGAAGAAAAATTACTTATTTACAACATGTTCTGACAGAAACAATTTTGTTTTCAAAATTTTCGGTCTATTTTAGTTTTTTTAGCAGAAAATAAAATACCCAGTTGTGATAAAATACCACCAAAAGAAATCTCTATTTGGGTGAAATAAAAAGGATAAAAATGTAATTTGGGTACAGCATTGCACAGATAGTCTGACCTCTGTGCTGATCCCTCCCTCCCCAACTGTGCCGTTATGGTTACCCCCTGAGGTCTTCGCCACAATCAGTCTCATGGGGGGGGGGGGGGGGGCACAGCCCTAAGGTCACTTCTTTTTTTAACCCATGGTGGTGCGCAAAAACAAAACATCTAGGTGTACAAAAAAGTATATGTGAAAGAAACACACAAAAGTGCACTTAAAGGTGAGTCTCTAGTCCACCTGCCGAAGACGTAGGACACTACCTGACCCCCGGGGCACAAGGCTCCTGACAGGGGCAAGGCACACATTGATCCACCTGGTCCAAAGGCCTGGTGGACCCCTCTCCTCATGGTTTGCAGAATCCGACCACCGAGTACTAGGTGAGGGAGGGGGTTTCCTGAAGAGAGACCCCCTGCTTCTGGGGAGGAATGACTACACATCCTCTCCTTAGACTTCAGATTAGGCCCGAGGATCCACACCCTCCATCCAAGTGAAAGAAACACAGACAAAAGTGCAAAGTGACAAACTCCTGGAGAAAAATAAATTAAAACATATAGGTGCCAGTGAAGAGTGCATTGGCTAGGCTTTGCGGCCTGGTAGCACAATTGCTCTGGACTTAGCCCAAAGGCCTAGCCAAAAGAGGCGCAGGAAAAAAAAAACGAGTGGTGATGTGACCTTGTTCCATTTACATAGTGGGTACATAGTGGGTTTCCCAGGCCCATAGTGCTGCTAAGAACACCCCTGGGGCAACCAACTCCCAGGGGGCACAGACACTGCAGCCTCTCTGCCTTCCCAGCCCATGACCAGACCAGGTAGCAC